>JACVBY030000601.1:600000-987666 GCA_017589505.3 Metroxylon sagu
GAAGCAGCTGGCGACGAAGGCGGCCAGGAAGTCGGCGCCGGCGACGGGCGGGGTGAAGAAGCCGCACAGGTTCCGCCCTGGGACGGTGGCCCTTCGGGAGATCCGCAAGTACCAAAAGAGCACGGAGCTGCTGATCCGGAAGCTTCCGTTCCAGCGCCTCGTCCGGGAGATCGCCCAGGACTTCAAGACCGATCTCCGCTTCCAGAGCTCCGCCGTGGCCGCTCTCCAGGAGGCCGCCGAGGCCTATCTGGTGGGCCTCTTCGAGGACACCAACCTCTGCGCGATCCACGCCAAGCGCGTCACCATCATGCCCAAGGACATCCAGCTCGCCCGTCGCATCCGTGGCGAGCGCGCCTAGACATTCCTAAATCGCTCGTCTTCTTGGAACGACGTAGGGGAATCGAAGGAGTGCCGTACGATCCATGTCCCTTCCTTCTCGTATTTCAAATTAGACTTCTGTATTCTTCTCCTTAATGCAAAGTTCCGTTTTGTTACCATCATCCATATCTTTTGCTAACCCGGCTTTACTTGGCAGTTGGTTATTTACTCTACAACTTTCCCCCTGCGATGGTGAATTTTGTTCGTCCGAGGCTTATATTTTATAAAAGCAATGCACGCGTTGTACAGGGACATGCATTACTTTACGTTCACATTTTTTACATAAAATACTGTTTTCCAAAGGGCGAATGTTTCGGTTAATACAGAAGACAAAGGAAAGAAAATAATATTTTTGATTGGGACCGTATGCATTTGTGGGATCCATTGACTGAAGGGCCAAGAGTGGGATGAACTTTTAAAACTATATGCAGTTGTAATTGTGAAATTTCAGTAAGCGTATAAGAGATGGGGAAGATTCGACCTATTGCTATTCGCGATCGAGCATATCATTGGAAATAGCTTCAGTTTTATTGATAATGGAGCTTCAAAGTGTCGACTCGTATGAGCATCTATAAAAAGATGATCTTAGTTGAATCAAACATTTTTTTCCCCCTCGATTTGTTTGGGGATAAAACTTGCCAGATCACTATAATTTATATCATCACTACCAAGATCCAAGACAAACACAGAACTTTAATTTCAGCATAAATGTCATTTGAATGGATGCAAAATAGCCTATGAAGCATTTCAAAAATAATAGCAGCTGCTTTAATACAAGATAACCTCTTTGCCATCTGGACTCTATATTCACACAAGCATGATGACCCCTGAGACATGTCAGCATCACAACAAACCTGCAGCCAAGTGCTGTTGCCAAGTACAAAACAACACCTAAAATGCATTAGGATCATAACACTAACTTTGCAAAGCTTGGCGGCTTTTGAAAAGACCTATGTCCCAACTGTTACAACCTATCTCACAACTGATGCACCTAAGATCATTGACAAGGACGATTGATTACAAGGTCTGTTGATCTATACCTTATCAGCAATGTCCTAGTATGATACCAAAGATTTTCTTTGGTGTGAGTCGAATTGGTTTGAATCAAGTAAAACTCTCTTGCATAGCATGGTTTTAATTTGTATCGTTTGATTTCAAACAATAATATCTCTAAAAGCAAGAAAAATTGTTGATACTATATCTTGATACAAAATACGTATATAATTCTTGTTATCGATTTTATAAACCTAATTGGTAAAATCGGGGACTAAAGTGCTGCCCCTGATGTCAGCATAAATTACCAATTTTTCATGAACCATGCTATTGGACAAGATGTTTAAACCACAATATTTTGGCTATCCGGTGGCAGTCAAATGTTGAGATGGGCTGGGATCTTGATTTGCCTGGGCTGGGATGGCAAATAGGAAATTTCTTTAGAAACAATGTACCTTCAAATTTCTTAGTAACTTTCTCTTAAACATGATTTTAATATTTGATAACATCCACTTCATGGTCCAAATTCCAAGTCCCGTTCTTCTCTCTTCTTGAAGGTATCTTGTTTTGAGTTCCAATCAATCGAGGCTGCCTGACCATCCAGCTAAGGATTTCTAATAAAAATGTTTCATTTTGCTAGGTCTGAGGCGTGACATCTTACCACATTTGCTCTTAAAGATTACAGTCAAAAATTCCACTCTCATTCATTTCCATCTTAAGGAGAGACCAAAATGTTTGGCCGTGAAGGAGCTGAACACATTAAAACAGCTCTTCCATCCATGCCTGCAGTCCCAGCTTCGAGCTCCAGATTGAGTCCTGCCATGGCAACCATTCTTAGATGTTCCCGTAATGATGAAGCTTCATCATACCCATCCTTAAAACAAACAGCTGATAGCATGGACCAACATGAGAGGAAACATCGATTTGTTCTCTATATCCCTACTCAAGGAATGGCCTGCAGCAACTGAAACCATTGAAGCCTTCCATAAAGAAATAGAGGCCAAGAAGAAGACTGGGGGGTATAGCTTCATATGTTTCAGGGATTGTGTGAGTCAAGTTATAAAAGATGTTATCAAAAGGAACCAGTCCACTAGTGCGAGATTTATTGCAGAAGAGATGACCTCAGAGAAGTTAAGTGAGACTTATAGACAACGTGAATTGATAAACCATGAGAAGAATTGATAAACCATGAGAAGAATATAGCGAAAGCAATCCATGGAGTAGTGAATTTGGTAAAAAGGCAGTGTTCCGATCCCGGAGAGCTCAAACAGTGTCTGCTCTCTTCTTTAGAAAAACAACCGAAGGAAACAAAGGTTAAATTTTCTTAGTATATCTCAGAGGCAAGAGGCAATAAGGATGACTTCATCAAATACCAAGTCCATCTCCGAGAGAAATGAGAAGGGTGAAAGAAAACATAGAGAGCTGGATAAGTCCCAGGCCTTGTTCCCTGTCATGCCATTTGGGAATAATCTGGTCACCACTTTTCCAAATAGCTTCCTTCCATAATTGTCCACTTTGGATGTCATATATGGACCAACTTTTAATTCTTCATAAACAACTCAATTTCTATTAACAAGTTAGATCTTGAGATTCAAGTTCTTAGAACTTGATTTCATACTCTTGTAACTGTAACTTTTCCAGAATCACAAAAATTACAGGCATAGGGAGGTTGTGTGCGCATATACAGTGCCTTAAATATTTTGAAGTAGTTAAATGTATTCTCTAAATATTTGCTAAAAAGGGTGCATTGATTAATCAAAACAAAATAGAAAAGAAAGATTACTACTATCAATGATCCTCCAAGACAAGGGTTAAAGGTCTGATAAACACTTGCTACTTTCAAACTATCAAAGGGAGTCAAGGTGCATATCATTATTGTTGAATTATCTATATCAGAAAATGCTACGAATTTTGTAAATTTTCAGGTGATATAAACCTCAGTAAATCTTCAATCATAGCCCAACTTTGGCTTAACCTATTTGAGCTTAGCTACCTTACAAACTAGCTGAGCTCTAGCTTGCTCTACTTTTGCTTGATTGTAAAATAATTTTTACCCAAACATATTAATTTTCAGAGGCTTATTGTAACGTTCTTTGGAGGAATTACCATTATTTTCTTTTAGTGATTGAGTAAGCAAAGAGCACAAAATAAAAGAGAAAAATTTAATTGGATCATATCACACATTAAACCATAAGAAGCACGATTAAATTGTTATTATTTTTCTATAACTTTGCTTCTCACGTAATTATGAATATGCAACCAGTCATTTCAAGCACAGAGAGAATAGAGAAAATAGAAGAGCAAATTCCATAAAAAAAGTTGATTTTATTGAGAAAGACAAAACGAAGCATACATTATTTCAATATTTTATTTTATTTTATTCTCATTTTTGTTTAGTATTATTAGGAAGTGGCCACTCAGTATTTGGGCTCTTGAAACTTGACAATGGATCCCTTTGTCTAAATTTAGAACTACTTGAGACTTGATGTCATGTCATTCTTTGGTCCACGAAGAAGGTGGCGAAATTATTGGGTTGGGCCTTCAGAAACCTTGCGATTCATTTTGTATCTAGTTTTGGGCTGAGGCTTTTAGGAACCTGACAATTGATTTAGAATCCTTCACCTGCTCCTAAGGCATTTTCTAGAGACAATGCCAACAACAGCATAACAAAAAGATCTACTTCTTTCATCATTTGTTTAGTTGTAGGTGAATTTTTTAGGTTGGAAGGTCTTCATATTTATATGGTAGGGTGATATAGAGTGATTGAATCCATTCAAAAGATATTCTTGATTTGCTATAAAGATCATTTGTAATACTCTAAAAATAGTTTTACATTGGATAGAAAAAAAAAAAATTATATGCTTATAACTCAAGTTCACTTGCTATCCATTAACTTCCACTCAAATTTTTGGTCAACATGATTTTAACCTACTAACGAAGTTAATTGGATCGTAGATGGGCTTGGAGCATTACATCATTATAAATTTAATGCTTTTATTTTTCTCACAAAAGAAAAGTGTTTCTTACTTATTTTTTATGAGAATTTCATATTCATGGTGAGATACAGTGCTGATATGAAACGTGAATTTAGTGGTGACTTTCATATGTAAGGTGTTTTTTTTTTGTGATTGCTTTATTTCTTTCATGCTTTTTTTCCTTCCTTTGAAAACTTTCACGTCTTTAGTGAGAAGCATTGGTGTCATGAAATTGTGATACCGGTATCTTCTTCTGAGCATCAAACCCCGTGTTTATTTTCATCAAAACCATTGAATTAAACCCTCACCAACCTGATCAATGTCCTAACAAATTGAATCAAACCCATTTAATGGGTGGTTTTATTTCTAAAATGAGAAGGATTCTTTGAGGCATTCTAACAAACACCTCATGCCTTCAAATTAGATCCCTTCTCTAATTTCACAAAAAAAAAAACAAAAATCTAGAATCAAGGTCTTAATTGATTTATATGGTATTAATGTCTTAAATCAAGAGGGTTTGAAGATGGGATCATCTATAAATATCTAGAATTTGGAAGCCTAATTCAAAACCTGGCTGATTTTCCTCCTCTTCCTCTACCTTTCCGTTTTCTTCTGTTACCATGTTCTTTGATTTGGAGTTAGCCAAGGTCTATTAGAGAATTGAAAGACCACCTTCAAGAATCGGCGACGTTGGACTATGCGGCCATATTACTATGTCTCTTGACTTTTGGATCAGGGCTTACGATAAAAAGTATATGAGCTAGCTTCGTTAAGAATCATAGTGAGGTAGAGATAGTCTTAGTTCAATTGAGCTTAGCTCAAAATACTAATTTATAAATAATTTAAAGATAGTAGATTATTTTAATTATCATTATATAATATAAATAATTATAAAATAAATTAATAATTATTAATGATACATTAATATAAATCATGTAAAATCAAGGACTCATTTGGTTTGCGAGGATGCGCTTCTAAAATCAAAATTAGAATAGTAGATTTAGGTTCCGATTCCCGATATTTATTTGGAGAGAATTAAAATATAATTCTAATTTCATTCAAAATCAAAATTAGATATTGAGGGATTTAAAAGTTGAACCCTCACCTAGGTTTACAAATCCATTCTAGCCATTAAAAAAATATTAAAATATTTCTGACTTATTAACCTCTTTCCCTCAAAAATGTCTAGCCACACTAATGGTAAATGGTGAGTCAGCCTTAGGTATTGATATTTCAGGTTATTTCTCATTTGAATTTGATGAATTGTAGAAAGAATCTACATGCTATTTTGGTGTTATTATTGTTACATTGTGAAGTGAAAAAACTTTATACTACACTAAATTTATGTTTTTTTATACCATCTTATGATAGACTTGTATTTAATGTTATGTAATTCATATGACCATAATGTAGACATTATTATTTTATAATTTTATTAAGGTCTTCTTCTTTTATTTTTAGATATATTTATTTATTTATGAAATAAATGTATGCATCAAAATATTTAAAAATAGTCAAATTGAAATTGCAAACCCACATTTCAGCCTAATTCTTGGTTTGGCTGAACCAAATAGTAACAATGAAAATCAATTCGCTTTTAATTTTCATTTCCATGTGAATTAAATAAGAGGAGTGGATGATTATGATTCCAATTCTATAGCAAAACTATGCAGGCCCTTAATCTAGATTTTCAAATTTATTAATAAATAACATTGTTAGAAATTAAATCCAGCATGTAGTTCTAATACTTATTTAATTAAAATTATTTTAAATTAAAGTCCAAGTCCTTATTTTATTAGAATTGCTTTTGGTTAGCCATTGTTAGCGTTAGTATAAAAATTGTCTAGGTTCTTTTTATAGATAGATGTCTGAGAGCATACAGGGGCAACAGTCTCTGATTGGCCTATCGAGAGACATTTTGATCAGTTCCAGTTTAATAATAAAATTTTATTTATGTGCTTATCATTTTTGTTCATATCGAGAGACATTTTGATCAGTTCCAGTTTAATAATAAAATCTTACTCATGTGCTTATTATTTTTGTTCCTAATAAATATAAGAGAAGAGCCGACATGAAACAGCTACTGCATTTAAGCCGTTAAGTAACCAAAGCACTTGGATCACGCAACGCTACAAACAGGACGCAAACATCACACTAATATGGGAGGTGCCACATATTATTCATCATCTCCCTCGTTCATATCCAGGGCGGCAAGAAGCGCGTGGCTGCTTGCCGATCGTTACTCCACTGCCGGAAATGGATCCAAGCGCGCCAACGGCACAAGGAGCAGTGCGTGCTCCCGGGCAGCCACCATTCCCTCCTTCTCCTCCATGTCCACCCTCCCCTTGCCCCCTCCCTCGCCGCCGACCACCTCCCACTCGAAGCACTGCACCATCGCGGCCACCGTCACGCTCACCACCTGCATAGCGAGCACCATCCCCGGGCATCCCCTCCTACCGCTCCCGAACGGCAAGAGCTGGAAGTGCTGCCCCTTGACATCGATCGCCGCCACGTCCGGCATGAATCTCTCCGGCCGGAACTCCAGCGGCTCGTCCCAGTACTCGGGATCCCTCCCGATGGCCCACAGGTTAACCATGAGGACCGTATGGGCCGGGATGTCGTACCCGCCGACGTTGATGTCTTTGGTGGTCTGCCTGTGGGCTATGGGAGCGGCCGGGTGGAGCCTCATGGTTTCCTTCATGACTGCTTGGAGATAGGGCAGGTTAGGGAGGTCCGTCTCCTGCACCACCCGGTCCTTCCCGACCACCCGATCGATCTCTTCTCTTACCTTCTCCAATGCTTTGGGGTGGTTGATGAGCTCGGCCAGTCCCCATTCAATGGTAGCAGCAGAGGAATCCGACCCGGCAGTGAAGATATCCTGCACATATAGCGTTGCTACCATTGTGACGATGTTATTTAACAGCAGTTATCATGATGAAAGAGGGCTCTCACCGAATAGCAATTTAAATTCAGCCGATGATGCAGCAACTGCGACAGGTTTAATCCGGGACACGGCGGACAAGTGCTCGTCGATCACGTGATGACTAAGTATATGCTCGTGCAATGTTGATATGATTTAATTATTTTTTTAAAATTTAATTTTTTTTTAAAAAATATTTTTTTAATAATGTACCGCTTTTAATATCTAAAATTTAAAAAGGTATAAGATAAATAAAATATAAAATTCTAATTTACAATTTAGTATTTTAAATTTTATTGTTCTTACAAACTTACATCTATTTAGCTTCAGCATCAAATAAGAGAAGTAACAAAAATTATGATTTGAAAAATATTATAAATATCTAGCATCTAAAGCTATAAACATGTTTCTTGTTACTAGACATAATATATTTTAATCTTAAAAAGGATGGCAACTTGTTTCTAAGGATTAATTAGAATAATAAAAAATTAAGGCATATATCTAATGTTTCTATAATATATATATATATATATATATATAATATTTGTTAATTTGAAATATTATATATTATCTGTGTAACCTGCACCTTGGGCAATTGGCGAGTAGGAACACAAAAGTTCGATTTAATTAGCTGAGACTCTAACGCAAAGGCAAGAAATATTGCTCAAAGGCCGGCCAGTGAAACATATTGTGTAGTCTACTACTTTGGTCTAAATTATCAGCGCAAACTACCTCATAAAAGCCCAGTTTTTGATGGTCTTCACAAACCTTTCATATGGCGTGGAGCGTGGCTTGTGCCACTGAACACGGCTTAAGTGGCACGGTTTGACCACGATCTAATGCTAATTGGCAAAAGAGAACTTTAATTTACTAGCCAGACATTAAACTAACCCCATCTACTAGCATGGATCCAAAATGTGTACTTTTACTTTAAAAAACTTTAAAAAATTATTCATACCTTGAAATTTAGTTTTCTAGGCATCTTCATAAAAAATACAACGAAGAAAGAAAATATATTTGGATGGTTGAGTAACGCATCTATAGAATATGTTCTATGCTTCCTGTTGGTACAATTATTTATTTTTTTTACTTCACTTAAGTAGTTCGTCGGCAGCTATCTCTTTGAATGAGAAATCGGTTCCCTGGATAGCGATTAATAACCACTATCTTTAAAAAAATAAAAAAGAAACACTTTTTTTTCTTTTTTTTTGCATTCATGGGGGAATAAATCAAATTGGAGTGCTCTTAATCACTTTTTCCTCCGGATCTTGCTCTCGAGCAGAGCCTAGGGCTTTTTTTTTGTCCCGTCGCTGCCTGTCTCCTCACCTGGGACCAAAGAATGATGTCCATCCGACGACAACGCATGCGCGCATCCGAGGCCATGTTTGGCACGCCAGTAAGCTGGGATTGGAATCCAAGCCAATCCCGAATCTCATTAAACACACGTCGCCCCTCCCGGCTTCGGAATCCGGGATTGAAATAAAATTTCTAAACTACCTTTATTTTTTAAGATATTTTATGAAAATATTGCTTTTATACGTTTAACAAAGTTTCAGATAATAAATAATCTAATTTTAAGATTTTTGGTTGAATTTTGTTTCTATTATTTTATTTTTTAATAAAAGAGAGGAAGAAATAATCAGTATAAAGATTTGAAAAATAAAAGTTTGAAAAAAAAAGCAATAGAAGCAAAAGTGAACGGTAATTAAAAAGGAATAGCTTTGAATGTGCCAAAGAGGTTATATTAGAAATTTTTTTAAATTATTAAAAAAATTAAGTTGAATTTAAAAGTAAGAGAATCACTCAGAGAATAAATTTGAGTTTAAATTATATTGATAATAACAACTTAATTATGTTTATATTTATTAAAAGTAAAAAAAATATTTTGAAAAAATTTAAAAGTAAGTTAATTTAATCCAATACTATATTCATGTTTTTCAAATACTACTAGGATTGCTAATTTAATTTAATTCTACATATAAAAAAATTCAATCTAATTCAATCCAATCTAACTGTATGGTTATAAAATTAAAAAAAAAAAAAACTTAAATGGAATACCTTATAATTGGCTAGTTGACGAGCGTAATAACCATTAACTAGTTTTCACGATCCAAGTCCAAACTGTTACGGAATGCATTTGAATCAAGTAAGATGGTGAGAGGAAAGACTATTCAAACATGCATACCAAGATGAAACCTTTGATGTTCTCCCTGGTGAGCTTTATCTCGGCGTTGTCATCCTCGGCCACATCAAGCAAGATGTCGAGCAAGTCCTTCACCTCGTCCTCTCCCGGCCCACATCCCATCTCCTTCTTCCTTGTCCTCTTCTCCTCCTTTCCCCTTATTATTCTCTCCATCAACGCGTCGAACCTTTGGTGCACCTCCGCCACCCTCTTCCCCAGCCCCTGAAGGTCCAGGTTCTTGCAGAAGCTGATGTAGTCGGCAATGTTGAAGGTCCCGACGAGTTCAGCCACCTGCTTCACCAGCTCGCGGGCCTCCTCGATCTCCCCTCCGGCCCCCGACGACGTCGTGCTGGCCGCCATCCTCGTGACTTCATTGTTAGTCATCTTGATTATTTCCGAGCTCATGTCAATGGGCTCACGACGTGCCGACTTGTCAAGAACGGTGCGCAGGAGGTCGAGGAGCTCCACGCGGCGGACGGGTCGGAGGAGGTCGACGGTTCTGGGGCCGAGGAGTTCGGACATACAGAGGCGCTTGACGAAGCGCCAGTAGGGGCCGTATGGGGCGAAGGCAAAGCCGGCGGAGTCGTAGGCGAAGTGGCGGGCGGCGGCTGACTGGGGGCGGTCGGAGATGGCGGTGTCGTGGGTCTTGAAGAGCTCGCGGGCGAGGCCCGGGGAGGAGGCGATGACGCAGGGGGTAGAGCCGAGTCGGAGGCTGAAGAGGGCCCCGTGGTTGGTGGCGAGGCGGTAGAGGGTCTGGTGGACGGGGGACCGGAGGAGGTGGAGGTGGCCGATGACGGGGAGGGAGGGGGGCCCCGGTGGGGTGCAGCGGCTGCCGGACCGGGTCTTGGAGAGGGCAGCAAGGAAGAGGACGGAGGCGAGGGAGATGGCCAAGAGGAAGAAGGCCGGGGAAGTGAAGCCTTCTTCCATGGCTGGACAGAGGAGGAGAAATGGAGTAACGAGGAGTGAAAATAGGCAGGGTGGATGGTCGATAAATAGGACGCATGGCACCGCAGAGTGGCTTCCGGTGCCCGACGGGCTGGCACCGGTTTGCGTCAGAAGTTTGGTGTGACCTTGACAGGTGATCGAACTTGTTTTGACGTGGAATATTATTACGAGTCGATGATAAATTTTGACCCCCCACCACCCCCCCAACATTCCCCCCCCCCCCCCCCCCTCTTCCCGGACCACAAATCACATAAATAATATATAATTTTAATAAATAATAACATAAACATAAAACTATATTTAGATTACTTATCAAAATTTAATTTTTTTTTAGTAATTATAAATAATTTATAAAATATTCTAACTTCTAATTAAATTATTTTTCAAAGTTTGAAATCTTTTTAGCGACCATGAAACATTATAACTTATGATTACGTTGCTTATCAAAATTTTAAATCCCTTTAGACAAACACGAATAATTTATAAAATACTCTAATGGTTAGATTATTTAGTAAAGTTTAAAATATTTTTAAAAATTATAAATAATTTATAAAATACTCTAACTTATAATTACATTATCTATCTCTTTATATAAAATTATTAGGAATGATGCTTAAGGGTTCCAACAACCTTCTCGATCCTTCAACCTTAATTTTCTTCATCCTTGTGAACTATTAATTTATTATTAAAAGACCTTAATTGAGCCATATTTATAAAGAGATTTTCTAGGTTTTCATTTTTTATAGGATTTTAATATTCTATAACCTATAAACTCCCCAATTATTGTAGGAAATTGATTTCTTTAAGAAAATAGATAATTATTTATTAAATATTTTAAAATAGATTTTTGATTCAAAACTAACTTTTAAGTCATTCAATAGAATTTTAAAATATAAAAATTCGAATAAAAACAGTCAATGGCATTTTCATAATTTATCCAAAGTTCATCAGCAGTTATATACATTTATAAAATTACTTCTAATTTTCTCAATTAACCTTCGATTTGGATAATTCAAGATGCAAACTCAATATCAAACATTATGGATATAGATTTAATAAAAAATTTTAATTATTTTTAATATTTTTTTAACTTAATTCAGTTAAATTGCATATTAATCCAGAATAAACTAGCCAAAAGGACCAAGTCTCCGAATGCTAATAAAAAATATCAGGATATTAGCCATTATACCTGCATATATATATTAATAAAACTTACCAAGCCCTGTGTTAGGCTGGATTCTACTTTTATGAAGACCCGTCACCTAATAAAATAATAGAATTTAATTTAATAAAATAACATGGTTAAGTAATCTATGAAAAAAAAAGAGAACGAGAAAAATGAAAGTGCAAAGGAAAAAGCGATTGAGAGAAGAAAATAAAAGAATATTTTATCATCAACCTATTTCTTTAATTGGAAAGTCATTATTGTCTATGAGGTGTTCTTCACATCCAACGGGCTGATATTGATTTTATTTCTCATAACTGGTATCTTTTTTGGTCTAAATTTGGACGTTTTTGTTCCATTCTTCTGTTGAAATCCATCTATGTTGGATGAGCAAATAATTTTTTGATGATCTTTGACATTGCTAGAAGGATTTTTTTAATCCCATTATTGATCTAAATAGTGAAAGTTTTTCTCAGTCTAGCTCTTGTGATTTTTTTCTTCATGTTGAAAAGTTTTCAACTTTAAATCTTGGTATCTCATAATTATATTTTCATAATTTTGTGTATTATTCTTTGGTTGCACATAGAAATCAAAAAGGGGCTTTAGGTTCCTCAACGGTGGTATCGAGCTAGGCTTTTGTATTCGATCTTTGTGTGTGAACCAGATGGATGCGAATACCAGAAGCCTTATGATTAGTTTAAATGGAGAGGACTAGATGATTTGGAAAGCCAAGATGGAAGATTACTTGTACTAGATCTTTTTACACTAGTTGAATGAGAAAAAGAAATAATATTTACCATAGGTAGCGACGGTAGGTCATGGAACGTAATCAAGTAAGGATAAGAATTAGAAATAAATAGTGGCAGCTCTCTCAATAGTTAATAGAGATCACTTATACATATAAGGTTGTAAAAATACAGAGAGGATCTCTCAAACACTAGAAAATATCAATTTTATTTTTTATAATTTATTAATTCATCTCTTTCATTTTCTAACTAATTTATCTTCTTCATTTTCTTTAGGAGGTGATATTTTTCGAAGAGTTTAGACTAGTAAAGATGTCTCTTATTCTCATTTACATGTTTTTGGTTGTAAAGTTTTTGCATATGCCTAAGGAGAATAGGTCAAAGCTTGATAGTAAAGCCATCATGTGCATTTTCCTTAATTTTAGTGATGATGAGTTTGGATATAAGATATGAGATATTGAATAGAAAAAATTGTATAGAAGCAGAGATGCCTTTCATAAGAAACCGACTATAGAAGATTTTAAGAGAACTAAGAAGAAATAGAATGTTGTATAGTACATTTCAGATCCTATTCTAATCCCTTTTCTTATGTTAGATGTTAAAGACGGGAGAGAAAATCATAAAAACTATGGCGATGCTACTAGTGATGATGCACCCATTCATATTGATGCTGGGTAAACTAATCAGTCTACCCAAGAATTTGAGGAGGGAGAAACTATTGAAACTCACTTGAGAAAAGCTAAGAGGAGAAAAATAACTTCAAAGCTGTATAACAAAGATTATGTGATGCTCATAGATGCTGGATAACTAGAGGATTATTAGGAAGCTTAGATAGATAAGAATTAGAATATATGGAGAAAAGCTATGCAAGAAGAGATGGATTCACTGCATAAAAATCACACATATCAATTAGTAGAGCTACCTAAGAAGAATAAAGCTTTGAAAAACAAATGGGTCTATAATTAAAGCAACAGGATGACACAAAGTAGATTGGATACAAGGCTAGATTAGTGGTCAAAGGAATTGGGCAAAAGAAAATAGTTGATTTTAATAAGATCTTTTCTTCAATGGTAAAGATACCATCGATCAGAGTTGTTCTAGGATTAGTTGCGAGCTTGGACTTAGAAGTGGAATAATTAGATATCAAAGCAGCTTTCCTACATGGTGATTTATAGAAAGAGATATATATGGAGTAGTCAGAAGGATTCAAGGTGAAAGGTAAAGAGCTCTTAGTTTGCAAGTTAAAAAAGAGCGTATATGGATTGAAACAAGCTCCAAGGCAATGGTATAAAAAGTTTGATTCATTTATGATAGGTCAAGGCTACATGAGAATATATGTAGACCATTGTGTCTATTTTAGAAAATTTCTTAATGGTAATTTCATTATTTTACTACTGCATGTTGATGATATGCTAATTGTTGGTAAAGATGTTGGCTTGATTGATAGATTAAAGAAAGATTTTAATAAATCTTTTGATATGAAAGATTTAGGGCCAGCTAATAAAATTTAGGGTTGAGAATTCTACATGATAAGAAAGCTAAAAAGCTTTGGTTGTTATAAAAAACTTATGTTAAATCGGTACATGAAAAGTTAACATGAAATATGCCAAATCAGTAAGCACATCTGTTGCTAGCCACTTCAAATTGAGTTCTTAGCAGTGCCCTTCAAGTAAAGAGGAAAAGAAAGAAATAGAAAAGATTCCCTATGCATCTGTGATAGAAAGTCTAATGTATGCTATGATATACATGAGGCCAGACATTACACATGCAGTGTGTGTTGTGAGTAGGTATCTTGCCAATATAGAAAACATCATTAGAAAGTAGTAAAATGGATACTAAGGTATCTCAAAGGCTCATTAAAAGTTTATTTTTTCTTTGGTGGTTCAAAACCTATTTTAAAAGGTTTCATAGATACAGATTGAGCAGAAGAATTAGATGAAAGGAAGTCTACTTCTGGTTACTTATATTTACAGGAGGAGTAATTTCATAATAGTCTAAGTTGCAAAGATACATGGCTCTCTTTACAACTGAAGCAGAATATATTGCAGCTATAGAAGAAGGAAACGAGATGTTTGGGATGAAGAGATTTCTTGAAGAGTTAGGTTTGAAACAGGATAACTTTGTGACACACTGTGATAGTCAAAGTGCTATAGACCTAAGTAAGAATGCCATGTATCATTTCAGAACAAAGCATGTTGATGTTAGATAACATTGGATCCGAGATATGTTAAAAAAGGGTTTGATGAAAATTAAGAAGATTCATACAGAAAAGAATTCATCAGATATGATGATAAAAATTGTACCAAAGGAGAATATCGAGTTGTGCAAGAAGTTAGTAGGCTTAGTAGAATCTCCCACATAAATCAGGAGGGAAAGATGTGTTAGGTTGGGTCTTGCTCTCATGTGGGCCCATGATCTAATAAAATAATAGGGTTTGACCCAACAAAATAATAAAGTTAAGTAACCTTGTGGGAAAAAAGAAGAACGGGAGAAACAAAAGTGCAAGGGAAAAAGTGGTCAAGAGAAGAAAATAAAAGGATCTTTTACTGTCAACCTATTTTTTTGATTGGAAAGTCTTACAATTTACGATCGAGATGAAATCTTAGAAGATAATTGTTTGTTAGGTGTTCTTCACCTCCAACAGTTTGATACTGATTTTGTTTCTCCTAAGTAGTATATTTCTTAGCTCTAATTTAGATATTTTTCTTCCATTGTTCTGTTGAAATCTACTTATATTGGGTGAGCAAATAATTATTTGGTGATCTATGATGTTGCTAGAAGGATTTTTTGTTACCCCATTATTGATCTGAATAATGAAAGTTTTTCTCAGTCTGGCTCTTATGGTTTTTTCTTTCATGTTGAAGATCTCTTCATGTTAAATCTTGGTGTCTTGTGATTATATTTTCATAATTTTGTGCATTATTTCTTGGTTGCATATAGAAATCAAAAAGGGGCTTTAGGTTCCCCAACAGTGATATTAGAGCTAGGCTTCTGTATTCGATCTTTGTTTGTAAACCAAGATGGATGCGAGTACCAAAAGCTGTATGATTACTTTGAATGGAGATGACTGGATGATTCGGAAAGCTAAGATAAAAGATTACTTGTACTGCAGAGATCTTTTTAAACCAGTTGAAGGAGAAAAAGAAATAATATTTACCATATGTAGCGGCGGTAGGTCATGAAACCTAATCAAGCAAGGACAAGAATTAGAAATAAATAGTGATGTCTCTCTCAATAGTTAATAGAGATCACTTATACATACAAGGATGTAAAAAAACAAAGACGATCTCTCATACACTAGAAAATATCAATTTTTATTTTGTATAATTTATTAATTTATCTTTTTTCTTTAGTTGCGTGTAGTTTAGGCTATCACTATTGGTTTCTTCCAGCTAGCAGCATCTAATTAAAATGAATTTCTTGAAATTTCAATATGGCAAAACCAATGACATCTCTATTTTTTTCAAGTGAAAACCGGTAGCACCTGCACACTAATCTAGCCGGTCAATTTGTTTCTCTCGTAAGAATGGATGAATAAACTTAAATAAAACTTTTCATCTACTCATTTTTGGATGAGATATTGAGTTATTATAGGCTAGCTTTCATTGACTTGGTCTTTATGTATTCAAAACTTAAATGTTTGCTATTGGTATGCGGTCTTTATGTATGGTAACTAACATGTAGAGAGCATTTGGTATGGGATGATGTGCTTGACATCACTAGTGATTCTGGTGAAGGTGATGAAGTCGTTGCATTTCATTGTATTATAGTAATTCTATATGATGATGATCCTAAATCACCCCCATCTCTAAAATCATTATCTAATCCAATGATTTTATACCTATCCTTAAGAACAAGTATCTTAGATTACCCTTAGACAACAATCTTCGACTAAAATTTGAAGAACTAAGAGGCCTATCATACATAAAAAAAAGGATAATTGATATTATTTTCATATTAATATAATAAGATTTGATATTATAAGACCATATTATATTATACTATATTATGACATAGTTGTAATTATAATATAATACCATAATATAATATTATAAAAAAATAATATTTTAATTTAATTTTAATATTATATTAAAAAATAAACTAATGATAAATTATCATGGTAGTTGCAAAATATATTAAAGATAGTTTTAATACTATATGGCTAGTGTTTTGGATTTTTATGGCATACCAAATAGCTTAATCATAAATATCAAGAATTTTTAATCACTGAAATATAGCATATCAAATATGGTGTTCTTAAATCAATGGAGATAAAATTACTTAGGATTTCATTTGGGTTATCAAACACTCTCATGCTAGCGTGACGAACAATAGTATAAATCTAATGAAACTCTCCAATGAGAATGATAACAGAGAGTGAGATTGTCATCCAAAATTTAAACATTCCATCATATCAAAGTGAACCAATTTCTAATCATCTAATTAAGGTCCTTTCCTCTTCATTACTCCCTCTTTTATTCATTCCGATCTACTATTCCGTTGGCTTCGTCAACATCACTTATTTCTCCTCCTATTATCCCGTTCCACCCTTCCACTAGCATTTGTCTTGGGTGACCTAATTACCTGGTATAGAAAAACCCGCTTCATTGCTCGTCTTGAAGCATATGATTTGCTTTCCTACATACATTGAAGGCACTTGATCCAGTAGACCGGACCGGCACAAGTTTTCATTAACCCAACCGGATTACTAAAACCAGATGCGTCAGCACAAGCTTGGATTGGCTTGGATCCTCAACTCCATATCTAATCCGATCGTTGTTCAGTCTACGCACTTCCATATTGCTTAGCCTCTCAGCGATTAGGCTAGTAAGTTCGAAGTGTACAGGGATGTTAACAAGGTGTCTATGGCTTGTCTTTATCTATTCGAAATTTCAAGTTTTTGCTATTGTAATATAATTTCAAGTTTTGATGAGGTATTAATTGAAATGTTGAGATGAGTTATCATCTCAAATGTTAGAGTAAAATTGTTCTTTTGTCATCATAGACGTACCTTTTGTTCTATACGTCAAGAAGAGAAGACAGCAATACTTCTTATTTCATTAAAAATTTAAAATAATTTAATCTTATAAAATTTAAAATCTTGATTGTAATATATTATAAATGGCTCAAGACAAACAAGAAGGTATATCTAATGAAACTCTTATTAAATTAGTAAAACCTTTCGTTCACTATGAAAGGGTCAAAATATTTAAGTAAAATAGATGATAACACCATTAATTTTTATATTATTTATTTAGTTCTGTTTCGGACGAAGAATTTCCTATGTCAAAAAGCTGAGGAATAGAAACGTCTCCAAAATGACCTTTCCAAGGAACCAACTCAGGTCTCCGATTGGCCACCGTGCTCGCAAACGAGGAATGTCGACTTGTATGCTTATTAATTTTTCGTCCTTATCGTGGAAAAGACTCGGGGGGGGGGGGGGCAAATGAAATGTAGTTACGCAAGCAAATGGCTGCTGGTCTTGCGGGGCTAACGTGGCAAATTTATCCACAGAGAATGGCGCCTACCAACCACGCTACCAACCAACGTTGCGGTACAAGCCCACATTTTGTTTCCCTCGCCATCTTTTTTTCACCTTTCTGGCTAGGCCGTTAGAAGTAGGTCAAAGTCTTCTCGGACCAAGAATTATACCCCGCTACCGCTCCTGTTGCTTAAAACCAAACCGCGAGCCGTATGAACGGTCAATGTTCAAAATGTGGGTTGGCGGCTGTATATGACACGTCATCTATCTTCGTCCCTTGTGATCCCCTAACGAATTTTCAAAAATATTAAACATTATTACTAACTAAGAAACTAATTTTAAAAATCAAAACTTATCTGTAAAAATCTCTAGAAGACTGGTTAATAATTACCTCATCTATTGCTAGGAAACAGAATGGCGAATCGCGCGTCTACCAACCTTGAAGGCCCTCGCATACGTAGACCCTAAAATTACTCAACCCAGCGGCCACGAAGATGTGAAGCTGCATCGAAATTTCTCGATGTGACCGGCATGAAAGGAGCCCTTGTCTACATCAACAGCTGAGAAAAATTTGCGGACGAACAAACAGCTGTTTTCAACAAGCGATCTTGTCATAATTAATGCATCACATAAAGTGCCCAAGTCACCGAAGCAAAGGTGAAACGTCCGATGTTGAAGAAACAGTGATGAATGCAAGTAATTAATTAGAGTTGACGATCAACTTAACATAGTATCAACAACTCATTTCCCTGGATTATAATTCAAGCATTGGGAGGTGACAATGTGGATGCAAAGATGCCAATGTTCTCTCGCATGCATTTTCCGTAGGCAAGTGTTGACGACAGCATGCTATCTCTCTCATCGTTTAATTGTCTCAAGGAGTAGCAACGCAGAAAACTTTGCAGTGCATCTGGAGCGGGTGCTAACTGGAAAAGTTTTTCAACGCTGGAAATGTCAATGAAAGGTCCGCTTTGCTTGTTCGTTGTGCAAGGGAGTAGCAGCTCGTCCAGCCAAATAGGTTGCATTTCCTCGGTGGCTGTGAGGGGATATGTGTTCGCCATCCTCCCATCTACGTTTAGATGGGTAGATTCCCTTGAACGTGGCTGTATGTCCTCTCACCTATCTCGCAGGACGTTGGTGCCTGTTTCTAGTGTTCAAGCGACGTGGAAAACAAATCAACTTGTAATCAATTACGGCGACACTTTACTTGAGCCCATTACAAGAGCTTTTTCTGGTTGAGATGGGTCTCTCATATAGGATGGGTGGGTCGATGAGTTGGACCACATATGTGGTTAGCTTCATGGAAGGTAGGAGGCTCGGTTGGAGAAGTCCATCTTAATTATGTGGCAAGCCTATTTTGGTACATCGGTTGGACCACATAGGGAGGATTTAATTAGCTTATCAATGGATCAACTTTTTACATCAGCCACCACAAAATTGACCTAATAATGCATGCATACTAAATATCATGCATATATATTGCAAAACAGAAATATCGAAACAAGACATCTGGAGAAAAAACACGGGGCCATAAAATCCTTGATGTCAAAACGGGTAATTTTCAAAATAAGCAAAACATATGGGAGAAAGAAATTCGGAGCTCCATTATCTTGACAGATTAAAGATGAGTACT
Source organism: Metroxylon sagu (assembly GCA_017589505.3). Classification (NCBI taxonomy): domain Eukaryota; kingdom Viridiplantae; phylum Streptophyta; class Magnoliopsida; order Arecales; family Arecaceae; genus Metroxylon; species Metroxylon sagu. Next base: position 619,420 of record JACVBY030000601.1, read on the forward strand.
GAAATGATTTGCATATAATAAGATTTCAAACTTCGCAATTAGTCAAGAAGAAATATGGGATGTGAACAGCGCTTGTAAACAATTAGTTTATTGCATCTCAATTCGGATCCAGCTTGAAATATGAGATGCAAACCACTAATCATGCATACGAACTGAGACTGGCTCATTTACAACCAAAGGCACGGCTGAGGTGGTTGATTGTTATGGAAACCTTACAAAGTAACGTCTTTGCATAAACAAAGATTATTATGACGAAAACGAAGAGACGAAGAAAGGGGAAAAAAAGTCAATATGGGCATTTAACTCTCAGCACGCGTTGCTGATTACCATATCCAATTTGTAGAACCACTAATATATCAACCCAGTGAAGACAAATCCCTCACCATTAGTTAGATGAGAATGTGGCCACACTGCCCATCACAGTGCTAACCATGATTACTTTAGAACCATGTATTCTAAGACCGTGAGATGGCGTATACTTAAGTAACAATGAGTGTGGCCATTCCTTAACCCATAAAATCACCTGCACTCTACAATAAAGACTCATTTCACTCAGACATGGGTACCTTTAGGCCCACCTCCATGTTAGGTTTAGTTATGCATTCTCAACCAACTTCTGTATTCAATCCTCAGGTACAAGCACCTGTATAACCAAAAAAGATATTCTTCAAGTTTCTATCTAATCTCTTTAAATATTTTTTTTACCTTCTTCCTGAAGTAAATTGAGCATCAAAAGGCTTTCATTGAACAGCCCCAGCATTCTCATGCCCATCTTTTATATTTGTAGGCACTTGAACCTGTTTGGTGAGAGGCTTTTTCCTTGATAGTGCTCAAGGGACCCAGCCAGATTTCCAACGCTACCAAATTGCTGCGTCTATAGAAACATCATTGTTCCCCAAATACAACAACACCAACAGAACAAAGGCCTCAAAAGTCCATCCTATTGGCAGTCATCACCTCCATCATAAATATGGCACTGAGAACCAAAACAACAATCTTGCAAGCCCAACAAAAAGCCGAAGGAAAACTCCAAAACTGAAGGGAGAAAGCTCAGCCCTACATTCGTGCCGAGGTCCCTAACATTAGTATGATCAACACATATAATTAACAGTGTTTCTATTGGTGGTAGTTTTCTCCGAGCCATAATTGCTGTCTTCAGTCATTGTTATTCGTCGCCTTTATCAGAAATTCTAAAACTGTTGTATTGACTATTAATTTTTTTGGATCTGTGCAACACTATTGTTTAGCGTGGTACCCAAATACAAGGATTTGCGATCATGCAAGTTGAGGTGAGCATACGCTACTAAATTTTTAAGGTTCATAAAAAGATTGGACAGTTTTATGACTGATTGCCAGATTGAAATCAACCTTCTAGATGTCAGAGGCAAATTCATTTGCATTGGTAATTTAACAATAAAATCAGTTTAGCAAACAGACTGTCGGCATGTTGGCTAAGGCCAACAGCTAATCCAAAGCCCACACGAAAGCTCCGAGCAAACATCAGAACTGCAGGCTGTGGAATATCAACTTGTGGAATGACGGCCAATTTAAAGATTTTTTTGGCGTTCGTTCTTAAACCGATATAGGGCTACATTGCCTTTTGCTATAATTAAACGGTTCACGACATTAGATGACCATGTCACAAAGCGTGGAGGAAGCTTCTGCAAGATTTCCCTTTTCAGATTGAGAAAAGATTTTAATGTTAGTTTACACTTTTGTTTTGGCTTTGCTATGTGCGCAGAACAGAATGTTAGAATTTATGGAATTTTTTTTGATAAAAACTATCATCCAAAATAACATAATCATTCATATTGGATCAACAAGATAAAATTAAATATATAAGCGGAAGCGTACCTGAGTCCATATCGATTGATTACCCTCTAGAGTTGAGCAGTTGGCCTTCCAGATCAACACGTCCACTTTAGAGAGAGTCCTTTAGTTTTTCTCAATGTTTTTTTTTCTCTCTGATGATGGGATGTCAAAAAGAATGTCTCTATTCGTGCGATCTGGGAACCATGACCACTATATATAGAGAAAACCTAATTTTATTTCTATTTTAGCCAACCATAAAAATAGAAATAATTTCTTGATTCTCTACACATTAAAGGCCCATAATTTATCAGATACATTAAAGCACAAATTACTGAATACTTAATCGATCACTTTTAATTGGGCTTAAATTTATTTGACAGCCTGCAATACATAATTATTCATATATAAGCTTAACATTGGATTAATGATCCAACAATCTCCCACTTGGGCTATATGTGCAATCTTATAATTATGCCTTGCCAGATATAACTGAATGAGCTCAAATTTGCTATCATTACCGAAATGTATCTGCAACCAATCGAGTCCATCAATCACACCAATATAGGATCAAAGTGGTTTTCATCACATCTATCGTAACTCAACCCATCAACCCATCAATGGTCACATATGCTGATACAATTGAATGACATGGATCATGGCGTGGATGTGTAGCATGAAAATTTCATACAATGTGATCTTAACATGCCTATTTCTAATTGGTCATCCCTTAAACCTTAGTGAGATCATATTATATTAAAATCAGAGTGTAAATAAATCGAAAAAAAATTTATTTCTGCAAAAATAACCTCAAAATATCCATAAACTGAAATAACTGAAAAAAAATAACTATGCAAACATATAAAATTACAAACTCCCAATAAAACTGAATATCTTTAAGTGACATGACACCCATACGAGCAGTATGCTCATGAAATATTTTGGGTGGCAATCCCTTAGTAAGCGGATCCACAATCATGGAGTTTGTTCCGATGTACTCTATAGACAATTGTCCACTTTGAACTCTTTCTTTAACAACTAGGAACTTGATGTCAATATGCTTTGACTTCGTTGAGATCCTGTTGTTGTTGGAATATAGAACTGCTGACTTATTATCACAAAATAATTTAAATGGTCTTTTAACATCATCCACTATGCGCAGCCCTATGACAAAATTTCGTAGCCATATTCCGTAATTGGACGTCTCATAACATGCTATAAATTCTGCTGCCATGGTGGAAGATGCTATAAGTAACTGTTTAGCACTCTTCCAGAAGACTGCACCTCCAACCAACAGATAGATATAGTCCGATGTAGATTTCATACTATCTTGGCATCCAGCAAAATCGGAGTCAGTATACTCAATGATCTCAAGCTTATCCGACCTCCGATATATGAGCATGTAACCTTTTATTCTCTGTAAGTACCGCAAGACTTGTTTAGCTGCTTTCCAATTGTCTATTCCTGAATTGCTTAAATATCTGCCTAACATCCCAATAACGTACGCAATATCCAGACGCGTACAAATCTGAGCATACATTAGACTCCCTACTGCTGAGGCATAGGGAATCTTCTGCATTTCCTTCTTTTCAAAATCATTCTTAGGGCATTGATTGAGACTAAACTTGTCTTCCTTAGCTACAGGGGTATTACCTGGTTTGCAATCCTGCATGCCATATCTTTTGAAAACCTTTTCGATATAACTCTTTTGTGATAATCCGAGAATACCTCGAGAGCGATCCCGATGTATTTGTATGCCTAACACAAAAGAGGCGTCACCAAATTTTTTCATCTTAAAATTCTTAGATAGAAATCTCTTGGTTTCATGCAATAAGCCTATATCGTTGCTGGCAAGCAAGAAGTCATCGACATATAAAACCAGAAAAATATGTTTGCTCCCATAGAACTTATGGTATATACAATCATCGACCAAATTCATCTCAAAACCGAATGAGATAATCACTTGATGAAACTTGAAATACCATGTCGAGATGCTTGTTTGAGTCCATAGATGGATTTTTTAAGTTTGCAAACCATATTCTTTGGGTCTTCCGACACAAAGTTTTTTGGTTGCACCATATAGATCGTCTCATCAATGTTACCATTGAGAAACGCCGTCTTCACATCTATCTAATGTAACTTAAGATCGAAATGCGCTACCAATGCCATTATAATCCTGAAAGAGTCTTTCGAAGAAACTGAAGAGAAAGTTTCTTTATAGTCAATGCCTTCTCTCTGAGTAAAGCCCTTTGCGACAAGACGAGCCTTGTACCTTTTCACATCACCTTTCGAATCCCTCTTGGTCTTAAATATCTATTTGCAACCAATGAGTTTCACACTTTTAGGTAATGGGACAAGATCCCAGACGTCATTATCCTTCATGGACTTAATCTCCTCATTCATGGCATCAATCCACTTGTGAGAGTTAGAACTTTCCATGGCTTGACGAAAGTTGATTGGATCATCTTCTATTATTCCAATGTCTACCTCATGCTCTTGGAGAAATATAATATAGTCATCTGGTATTGCATTTCTCCTCTCTCTAATGGATCTCCTTAATGGCATAGGTTCTTGAGGTGTTGGAGCTTGTTTTTCTAAAACAATTTCTTGAATAGGAGGTTCTCTGACAGTGTCTTGATTTATTATGTCTTGAACAAGGTCAGGAATGGGATCCTGATCAATGCCAATGACATCTGTGGGAATATCAACATATTCCTCCTCAAAGATAAAGTCGCTAACTATATCTCCCCTTGCAAGCTCAACATCCTCAAAGAACCGTGCATTTCCTGACTCGAAAATCGACTTACTTGTGGGATCATAAAACTTGTACCCCCTGGATCTTTTAGAGTATCCAATAAAATAGCAGCTCATCGTCTTTGAGTCCAGTTCTTTTCATTAGGTTTATAAGGCCTTGCCTCAGCTGGACATCCCCAAACATGCAAGTGCTTTAGACTAGGCTTCTTGCCCGTCCAGAGTTCATAAGGGGTTTTGGTAGTTGCTTTAGTTGGAACTCTGTTAAGGATATATGCTGCAGTCTTAAGTGCTTCTCCTCAAAGTGATTCTGGTAAGTTAGAATGACTAATCATAGTTCTTACCATATCCTTAAGCGTTCTGTTTTGTCTTTCAGCAACACCATTCGTAGTGGGCAAACCTGGCATGGTATACTGTGGGATGATACCGCATTCTTCTAGGAACTTAGCAAATGGTCCTGGACGTTGTTCACCTGAACCATCATATCTGCCATAGTACTCTCCATCACGGTCAGATCTGATGCTTTTGATCCTTTTACTGAGTTGGTTTTCAACTTTAGCCTTATAATTTTTTGAGCACGTCCAGCGATTGTGACTTTTCATGAATAAGATATATGTAGCCATATCTAGAAAAATCGTCTATGAACGTTATAAAGTATTGTTGACCATTCCAAGCGATTGTAGAAAATGGGCCATAAATATCCGTATGTATAAGTTTTAAGATGTCCATAGTTCTATTAGCTTCAAATCTCCTTTTATTGGTTTGTTTTCCCTTTATATAATTAACACAAACATCAAAGTCTGTGAAATCTAAGGAATCGAGAATTTTATTTGACACAAGTCTCTCTATTCTCTGTCTCGAAATATGACCTAATCTCTTGTGCCATAATACAGTCGAATTCTCACTGGTTAATTTTCTCTTAGTACCTCGTATACTTAAATGCAGGGATTCATTAAATGAAGCAATTATATCAATTGAATAAAGATTATCGTAACCTGACAAAGAACCGGAACCAACCAAATTTGAATAATGAAACAAACTAAATTTTTCATTTTCAAATGAACAAAAATAACCAGATTTGTTCAAAACAGAAATAGAAATCAAATTCCGTCTAAAAGATGGTACAATAAAAGTTTTATCAAGATCCAAATAAAATCCAGTCTTTAACAATAATCTAAATTTTCCTATTGCCTCAACTGGAACCGTTTTGCCATCGCCCACATAGATGTATCTTTCAGCATCATTTGGCTTTCGGCAACTCAGGCAACCCTGTATAGACACACTGATGTGAATTGTTGCACCAGAATCTATCCACCATGTATGTCTAGGTACCGAAGTTAAATTAACCTCAGAACAAACCAAATTAAGAAGCATACCCTTCTTAGCACGCCATGCATGATAGTTAGTGCACTGCTTCTTTTTATGTCCTTCAGCTCCACAGAAGAAACAACTAGTGCCTTCTGAATCATTCGGTTTCTTTTGATGTTTCTTTTGAGGTGCCGTATTTGCAGCCTTATCCTTCTTTCTTTTCTTTCCTTTATCCTTAGAAGTTGAGGCCAGGTGAGCACACTCTCTCTTATCTTGCTTAAGCCTTTCCTCTTCCTGAACACAGTGTGAGATGAGCTCATTCAGAGACCAAGTCTTTTTCTAACAATTATAGCTCACTTTAAACTGGTTAAACTGTGCTGGAAGGGATATCAAAGCCAGATGAACTAGCAAGTCTTCAGAGAGGTCAAGCTTAAGTGCTTTCAGCTTGGAAGCAAGATGAGACATCTCCAAGATGTACTCCCTGATATTGCCTTTCCCCTTATACTTCATTGAAATTAGACTTGTCAAGAGCGTACCAATTTCAGCCTTTTCGTTCTTAACAAATCTTTTTTCAATATCCTCAAGGAAAACCTTAGCAGTAGTTGTTGTTTCAGACATTGTGCCCCTGAATGCTTCTGGAATGGCCTTTTTCATGATCATCATACACATGCGATTTGATTTCTCCCACCTTTCTATGTCCCTCTTATCATTCGAGGTACTCTTATCCATAAGAGGTGAAGGAGATTCAGTCCTTAACACAAGGTCGAGATCCATGACTCCAGAAACTATTAAGAGATTTTCTTTCCAGAACTTGAAGTTTAAGCCATTCAGCATAGGAATTGAATTGATGTTGGCAGTAATGTTAGCAGGACTGTAAGCTGGACAGAGAACAACAAAACAAACTCATATTAGTCTTAAAGCAAAAATAAATTCAAATAAAGGTAAATCCCATCCCTAAATATCAGACACTCATTAATATTTTATTTTTGGACAAAATAGTAACTTGTGAGCAATATTGGTAGTAATCAAACACTGATGATAAAAACATATCGAATAATGAATATACTTTTGGGTCAATTTATTATTCACATGTAAAACTGAATAACCATCACACATTTATTACCATAAGTGCACATGCAATTATATTAAATATTGATATTCCTTTGGGCCGATGGATATTTACATAAACTACATGTACATAACCTTTTATATTTTGAAATAAGATTAATTTCTACAAGAGAGGTCACTTTGGTGACATGTTGTTTTAATTAATCCATTTCAATATATATATAAATATACTAATATTTGAAGTTAAAGTTACACCAAAAAATTATCCTTAAACCCGTTGATGCATCGATCAACCTGTAACCAGGTCAAGGCTGGTCGGATGAGCCAACCCTGGTCTTACACCAGCCCATGACTCGGTCCCTTAAAAAAACTCTCCTTTTTTTTTCTTTTTTTTTTTTTGGAAAAGATCCAAAAAAAAAAAAGAAACTATGACGAATCACTTACCAAAAAAAATAAATAAATAAAAATAAAAATAAAAATAAAAGAAAGAAATGAAAGAAACTTTTACGGGTTACTTGCCAAAAAAAAAAAAAAAACTGTTTGGCCGTAACGTCCCTTCATCAGTGCGGATAGAGACCCGCGCCAGTCTCCATTATGGTCGGCGATGAAGAAACTGCCTGTCCCCTTTTTTTTTTAATGATGACCTGTACTTAATGTGCGGCCACAGATGCCATGGCCTGATGGTCGTGGCTCCTTCACCAGCGTGGCCTGATCGCCATGCCTGAAAAAAAAATTGATGCCGGTGATGACGAAAACCGCTGGCAAGAGTCTCAAATCCGAATGGAAAGAAGAAGGAATATTTTGAATTCCTTCTTTCTGTTTATTCTAATAATAATAATATTAATAATAATTTATTCTGTAATTCAATCTCGATGATTCAACATGAAGGGGCTCTGATACCACTTGTTAGAATTTATGGAATTTTCTTTGGTAAAAACCATCACCCAAAATAACAGAATCATTCATGTTGGATCACCAAGATAAAATTAAATATATAAGTGGAAGCGTACCTGAGTCCATATCGATTGATTACCCTCTATAGTCGAGCAGTTGGCCTTCCAGATCAACACGTCCACTTTAGAGAGAGTCCTTTAGTTTCTCTCAATATTTTTTTTTTCTCTCTGATGGGATGTCAAAAGAATGTCTCTGTTCGTGCGATCTGAGAACCATGACCATTATATATAGAGAAAATCTAATTTTATTTCTATTTTAGCCCATTATAAAAATAGAAATAATTTTTTGAGTCTCTACACATTAAAGGTCCATACCCTATCAGATACATTAAAGTCCAAATTACTGAATACTTAATCGATCACTTTTAATTGGGCTTAAATTTATTTGACAGTCCGCGATACATAATTATTCACATATAAGCTCAACGTTGGATTAATGATCTAACATAGAATACAATTTTAGTTTATTTTTGCTGGGAAGCGCATATTCAGGCAACAGATCTGTAGGGAGACATTGACAAGCAAAAGAGCGATAATTTTTTTGAGAAACAAAAGAGCGTGTTCTTTATTACATTGCCCAACCAGCAAGAGTTGTTTTGATTCTATAATAATCCTACGACACCTTTCTGAAGTTACTTCTATTTTTTAAAAATGCCCTGCAGTTCAGGTTGGCTGTCTCCTGAAACGTAACGTGCCAAAATCTAAGCATTCACTAGCTTGAAGAATTTCAAAATCACCAGCAAAATCGAAGCCCAAGGGAAAAATCACAAAATTATTAGCTACAGTCATTGAGGCATCAAACTGGTAAATGCCTGGGTTCTTATTCAAAGAAAAACTTAAGATAAAATTTAACTAGGTTTAGAGGCTGTCAGAAATCTTATAAGCAAAATTATTGTATAATTTAAATTACAATTATATATGTAGCTGAATTACATTGTAACTAAACTAATACTATTTAAAATATTGCAACAGTAAAACCCCATTTAACTGAACTATATATATTACTAAAAGCTACTATTATAAATTAATCTCAATTTATAAACTATTATAATAATATTATACAATAATATTATAATATGGTATTCTTATTATAAGTTAATAAATATTTTATAATATATTACTCAAAATATAATATTGTTATTCTAATAATATAAATTGTAATATTAAAAAAGTTTACCATAATAAATATAATATATAATATTAATACACTATATTATAGCTACAATAATATCTTCATCAACACTATTATTATGTTATATTATAATAACATCCTAAGATCAGTACAACAATTTATTGTCCAAGAACTATTGATATGGTCATGGATAAAGAGAACTAGAATATGTGTTGGCTTAATGTAGTGGGACTATGTGAAAGTTTTTTTTGTTTGTTTTTTGTTTGAAACTATAATGCATAATAATAAGATGTAAGGTACAAAAAAAAAAAAAAAAAAAAAAGGAGTATCTTTAAAATACACAAAATCTAGAATATTTCATAAAAAGGATCAACTGCAGAGGAATAACCTCCAGAACTTATCATCATCAAGAGGATCGCTAATTGACAGGACCTTGAAATTGATCGAGTGAATCTCCCTTGACACTATGATCGTGCCTGAAAAGTGATGAGGGTATAAAATGAACATTTTATACATATTATAACCCATATAAGAGTGAGAAGAACATTAACTATAAATAGCATTTTTACAAATTGAGTCTCAATATGATGCAAAGTCATCTGGCATTATTACCTGGTGGCACGGGTGTTGCTCTAAATTAAGCTCAAATGAGAAAAATTGCCTGAATAAAGTTAATAAACCTGCATTTTAAAACGTGGAATATTGCAAAGCTTGGAAACAAATTTGAACATCTATGAGAAACAGGTGCCCAACTTTCTTCGCTGGAAGCTTCGAAATTTCAACTTGTGAATGATGGCTCGGTTGGTTGCGCAATGAAAGAAATTAAAATGGTGGGGCATTACAGCAGGCCAACTAGCACTAGGAAAAAGCAAAAGGAAGACAAAAATACGACCAATAGAAACGCATTTATGCAGTCAGGCAGATTCCTCACATCCATGGTCAAAGAGCTGTTGCTCAGCTTTATTTAACTTTGTACATATTTATTCGGGCATTAAGTTTCCTTTAATGACACCATGCCTCTTTTTACCCCGTCTATAATCACCTCTTCAGAGGCCCAGTGATCTATAGCGTTTTTCTTCCCCTAGATGTCCCAATGGTGTTATTTTCCTGGCAGAGGCTCAAGAATAATCGTTTTCTATCTTTCTTTTATTATCTTGCAGGCATCAACATTTGTTATGCTGAAACTTGAGCGCGGAACCACTCTATTGCCCGCATATGCATGTAATGGTCATTATCAATTTTCTGAACGTTCTGGAGCCTGGAGCCTCGGCAAGCTGGGGACAGGAGGTATTGATTGGAAACTTGATCTGTGTCGTCCATGTCCTCCTTGCCAAGAATTTTTATAGAATCTACTTCATTTTTCTTCACCGTAAATCAGAACATCAACCAGCACGGAGCGTTGAGAGAATGTAGCCTGAGGATTGCTTCTCTAGTCCAATACGACTGGTCGAGCAAAAAGCCAAACCGTCGAAGAAAACAAAACACAGCAATTCTCGCAGGTCCACAATATGTCACCCCCATGATCAGCAATACGAAATAAGCTACAATTCCCTTTGTCCTAGATGATGGAGGGCTAGGAAACGATTCGGCGGGAGCCCGATAAACGAAACATCAGAAACAAGGCGAGACGACAACGGTGGAGTCACCTACCATTTTGTTTGTCTGCAGCTTGAGGACAGTCCACCACATAAACCAGCCCAGGCGCCAAGCAGCAGCCCGCAGTTGCACGAGAGGTGTCACGCCTCTGTCTATTGTTACGTTTTTTTTTTTCTTTTTTCTAAAAAAAAAAACAGAAAAAGGAAAGAAACAAAAGAAAAAGAAAGATACGTCTCCCTTTATCTCAATAAGAATTTATGTCCTCTCTATACATTAAAGAATGTTGTAATGGGCCGTTCCCGAATTCAAAAAGCTTGTTTCCAGAAGCCACAGTCCCTACCTGAGGCCCAGTCATTTATCAGGCCAGCACCCTTTAAGGGCTCATCGTAAGTTAGCCCTTTAAGACTACGCGTCGCCCCAGCTGAGCACCATGTGAAAAACCTATGGCCTAAGAGAGCGAAATCCAGTTAGCGATCCGCGTGCTCCCACGAAGACAAATCTCGTCCGCAAATTTACCTCAATCGGAACCGCTTCCAAACGCGAGACCTAGCTCCACCCCCCCCAAAAAAAAAAAAAAAAAAAATTCGATTCCCGCCCCTTTCCCCATTTTCCCCTCCCGCCTCTTGTCCTCCCTTTCCAACTCTCCGCCAATCCCTAGTCGCTACAAATAACCCCAATACTCCCTTCCCCTCTCCGCAAAGCTGCTGTTGAAGAAACTCTGATCAAATTCCTCTTCCCCTTTCTTCCTCGCCTCCCTCTCCTCCCTTCGATCGAGGTTCGTGAATCGAGATGGCACGGACGAAGCAGACGGCTCGGAAGTCGACTGGCGGGAAGGCGCCCCGGAAGCAGCTGGCGACGAAGGCGGCCAGGAAGTCGGCGCCGGCGACGGGCGGGGTGAAGAAGCCGCACAGGTTCCGCCCTGGGACGGTGGCCCTTCGGGAGATCCGCAAGTACCAGAAGAGCACGGAGCTGCTGATCCGGAAGCTTCCGTTCCAGCGCCTCGTCCGGGAGATCGCCCAGGACTTCAAGACCGATCTCCGCTTCCAGAGCTCCGCCGTGGCCGCCCTCCAGGAGGCCGCCGAGGCCTATCTGGTGGGCCTCTTCGAGGACACCAACCTCTGCGCGATCCACGCCAAGCGCGTCACCATCATGCCCAAGGACATCCAGCTCGCCCGTCGCATCCGTGGCGAGCGCGCCTAGACATTCCTAAATCGCTCGTCTTCTTGGAACGACGTGGGAGAAGCGAAGGAGTGCCGTACGATCCATGTCCCTTCCTTCTCGTGTTTCAAATTAGACCTCTGTGTTCTTCTCCTTAATGCAAAGTTCTGTTTTGTCACCATCATCCATATCTTTTGCTAACCCGGCTTTACTTGACAGTTGGTTATTTACTCTACAACTTTCCCCCTGCAATGGTGAATTTTGTTTGTCCGAGGTTTACTTTCTTTAAAAGCAATGCATGCGTGTACAGAGGCATGCATTGCTTTACGTTCACATTTTTTACATAAAATACTGTTTTCCAAAGGGCGAATGTTTCAGTTAATACAGAAAACAAAAGAAAGAATAATATTTTTGATTGGGACCGTAAAAATTTGTGGGATCCGTTGACCGAAGGGCCAAGAGCGGGATGAAATTTTAAAGCTATATGCAGTTGTAATGGTGAAATTTCAGCAATTAGGATTTATTGGCTATAAGAGATGGGGAAGATTCGACCTATTGCTATTCGCGATCGAGCATATTATTGAAAATGCTTCCGTTTTATTGATAATGGGGCTTCAAAGTGTCAACTTGTATGAGCATCTGTAAAAAGATGATCTTAGTTGAATCCAAACATTTTTTCCCCCTCAATTTGTTTGGTGATAAAACTTGTCAGCTCACTATAATTTATATCATCACTATCAAGATCCAAGGCAAACACAGAACTTTAATTTCTGCATAAATGTCATTCGAATAGAGACAAAATAACCTATGAAGCATTTCAAAATAATAGCAGTTGCTTTAATACAAGATGACCTCTTTGCCATCTGGACTCTATATTCACACAAGCATGATGACCCCTGAGACATGTCAGCATCACAACAAACCTGCAGCCAAGTGCTGTTGCCAAGTACAAAACAGCACCTAAAATGCATTAGGATTATAACACTAACTTTGCAAAGCTTGGCGGCTTTTGAAAAGACCTATGTCCCAACTGTTACAACCTATCTCACAACTGATGCACCTAAGATCATTGACAAAGTACCAACCTGGGCTGGGATGGAAAATAGGAAATTTCTTGAAAAGGTGAGAAACACCCAATTTTTAAGGATTGAGGAATCGGGAAACTGGTTGATAAGATATACCTTCAAATTTCATTGTAGCTTTCTCTTAAGCATGATTTCAGTATTTGATAACATCCACTTCATGGTCCAAATTCCAAGTCCCATTCTTCTCTCTCCTGGAAGGTATCTTGTTTCGAGTTCCAACCAATTGAGGCTGCCTGACCATCCAGCTAAGGCGGTTTATCTCACGTTGCAATCTTGGTTATGATCTATTTTGTCCTCCAAAAAAGGTTAATAAAAAGTCTTGGCAAGACACGGAAAGGAAAGAAAAGAAAAGAAAAGAAAAGGATCTGTATTGAGAATTGTTTGTGGTTAACCATATATGAAGGTAGATATAAAGATAATTTAACAAGTTATAGAGAAAATTTGGTTAAATTTATTTCAAATTCTATATGGAGTCTTGCAAATCATTTGGAGTTACTATATGAAAATGTAGAACTAGCATGGAGCTAAACATACTAAAAATGACATGCAAGAACTATTCCTAAGTTTTTAATTTCACTTTTTATGCAAGAATATGGAAGACAAAATTTTATACAAGTCCTTGTCCTAATTATTATATATTTTTAAGTCCATTGGCCTTAAGCAACTAATTTTATCATGTATAGGTTGAAGTTGGCATTTGAAATATAGTATGGATAGATGTGATCTCATAGTCTAATATATATTTTTTTTATGATTTATATTTTTTTTAAATAAAATATTCCTAATTTTGAATGGCATTTTATTTTAATATTTTTATTAACAATGGAGTAGTTGTAATAACGCAGACTTGGACGAAGTTATCATGCAAGCACCAAACTCAAACCAAACCAACACCCTTGAGTTTCTGCCTAAGTTTGGAATGGAGAGATATAGATGCAAAAGCCATTAAATCATAACCTGTAAATAATTAATTATTCTCCTAGAGATCTACATGTAATTTGCTTATTTTCGCATAAGAGATCAGGATGGGGTGTATTCTAGACTTGATCACGGACGGGAGGCTCAGTAGACCTGCTCTTACCTGCAGGAGTAAGCTTGGCAAAGATTATAGGGATAAAAAATTGGCCGTTCAATAAATGGGTTGGCCTCGGACTTAGAGATGAGAGTCCAGCCCAGCCCCATTTTTTTTTTAATATGAATGCTATTTTTTTTTTTTGTTCTTTGTTTATATTTGATGTATTTGTAGGTTTAATTGATCATTATTATTGAGATGCAAACTCAATAGTATGGCTGACATGTCAGGTTATAGGCAATATTCAGTTATTCATATTCAATATTTTTCAAAACTATTTCAAAATTTTTTTAATATGTTAAAAGATTGGAATTCGAGCAAGGCTTGGTCTAATAATATTTTTAATATTTTTAGTATGTATTTTTAATATTTTTCAATTATATTGAAGGTTCGTCCAAGTTTAACCTCGTCCTACATAAATTCTATTGACTTCTAGGCAAGGCTTGGTCTGAGCTCGGCTTAGCCCATGAACAGGTCTAGTGTATATATGTTGACATTTTGGAAGCTCAACATGTATAAATAAGGTGTACTAAAAAATTATGATGTCCCCATATGCTATCCCTATATTAGGAAGATGCAACAATTAATGATCCACTTATAGAATCACTAATCTCTCATTTAAGTATATTTCATATAAATCATTCTCAAATCTCAAATCTATAAGAGAATATTATAAAAAAAGTTAAATAAATATAGAAATAGAGAAGCATATGAAAATTATAAGATGACTAAAAAGAAGTTAAAAAAGCAGTACGGAAGGCTAGATTCAAGATACATGGAGAATTATATCATGAGTTAGAGATTAAGAATGGAGAAAAAGATATATATATATATATATATATAATTATAAAACTTAGAGAAAGAAAATGGTAATTTTTAAAATTTTTAAAATATGGGCTAGAAGAGCATAATGGTAATTTTTTAAATTATAAATTTTAGTGAAGTAATTAATTATTTATGTTAATTATAGGTAATTATTGATTTGATGTGACTAAGAAGATTATTGGGATTAGTGATTTAAGTAAGAAGTTCTACACTTACTATTATGCAATATATTTCATATCTTGCATGCCTATATACATTATGATTTTATTGTTGGATTTCTCAGTATGTTTTAATTAAGCATGATAGTTTATTGTGGAATTGTTTATATGTGGTGGTATATTATTTTGATTATGAATGTTTTGGTTTTAATTTGAGATTTATAAGTATGATATGTTGAGATAGGTTATTTTGGATATGGTATGGTTTGGTTTTGTTGAATATGAGTTGTGATGTGGGCATGTGGACTAGTCATTGAGATGTGTATGATTTTTTTAATGTTGATACATTGTACTAGTTCTAGTAGTATTAGTATGATTCCTTAGTGGCTTGAACCAGCAGCACCATGGAAAGGCTTAAGAGTCATGAGAGGTCGAAGTAAAACCAGTCATGATCTATGGATACGACGTGACCGAGTTTTTTACGTTAGGCACTAGTATAGGAATCAGTTTGTGCATGTATATATCGCCAGATTAGATTGTTAGATATGAACTACTTGCATGAGATTTGTCAATATGTATCTTTAGTATGCAAAGTAACATAGTCCAGTGCTAAAATTGATTGAGATTGTGTATCTGATGTTTATTAATTGATATGTAGTATTAGTTCGAACTGTATTGACGTAATTCCATATTGACCTAGACCAGCGGCATTGAGGAGAGGCATGAGGACTGCGAGAAGCCGGTACAGAACTAGCCATGATCTGTAGATATGATGCGATTGAGTTTAATATTGTAGGCATTAGTATGAGAACCAATCTGTGTGTGTGCATATATCGTCAGGTTAGGTTGTTAAATATGGAATATTGGCATGATAGTATGTATCTTTAGCATGTAGAAGATTGTGATATGGATATATGGTTATGGATGATTTTGGTATCTTAATTTAACTTATGTTGGTATTTGGACATGGTTGGTTTAAAGGTTTTACATCTAATTTATGAATATATTATGTTACTTTTTATAAAAATATATTTTGTTATATAATTTATTCTGGTTTTGTTTGTATATTCATAATAGTATGTGTAGAATTTCTATTGGGCTTTTAGCTCATTGTCTCCTATCATATTTCAAAGGATGATGATGATGCATATATGTTGGATCCAAATTTGGGAGTAGGGCACTAGGAGTGAGAGTAGTATATAGTTTTGACTTCATTTGACATTATAAATATACTAATATGTGTTTTGAGGTTGACATACAGACTTTTATGATAGATTGATGACTTTGTGATAGTCTTATGAGATTTATGAGATTTAGCTTCTTTTGATATTATTGATTATCATTATATTATTTATGTTGAGGTTTAGAAGATTTACTTAAGAGTATGTGGCTGTATTGCGATGTTCCTAAATCGAGTTCTGGATTGAGAGTCGTGACAAGGAGAGTATGAGCTAGCTTCGTTTAAAATCATAATGAAGTAAAGCTAGTCTTAGCTCAATTGAGCTTGGTTCAAATTAGCTCAAAATACTAATTTATAAATAATTTAAAGATAGTAGATTTAACTATCATTATATAATATAAATAATTATAACATAAAATAATAATTATTAATGGTACATTAATATAGATCATGCAAAATCGAGGACTCATTTGGTTTGCGAGGATGCGCTTCTAAAATCAAACTCAGAATAGTAGACTTGGGCTCCTATTCCTATCATTTATTTGGATAGAATTAGAATCTAATTCTGATTTCATTCCAAATCAAAATTAGATATTGAGGGATTTAAAATTTAAACCTAGGTTTACAAATCCATTCTAGCCATTAAAAAAAAATTATTAAAATATCTCCAAGTGATCAACCCCTTCCCCCAAAATTGTTTAGCCACACTAATAGTAAATGGTGAGTCAGCCCCAGATATTGATATTTCAAGTTATTTCTCATTGAAATCTAATGAATTGTAGAAAGAATCTACCTGATAATTTGGTGTTATTATTGTAACATTGCGAAGTGAAAGAACTTTATACCACACTAAATTTATGTTATTTTATACTATCTTACAATGGACTTGTATTTAATGTTATATAATTTATATGACCATGATATAGATGTTATTATTTTATAATTTTATTAAGGTCTTCTTCTTTTATTTTTAGATATATTTATTTATTTATGAAATAGATATATGTATCAAAATACTTAAAAACAGTCAAATTGAAGTTGGAAGCCCACATTTGAGCCTAATTCTTGGTTTGGTCGAACCAAAGAGTAACAATGAAAATCAATTCACTTTTAATTTTTATTTTCAGGTGAATTAAATGATTAAGAGGAGTGGATGATTATGATACCAATTCTATAGCAGAACTATGCAAGCCCTTAATCTAGTTTTTTTAACTTTATTGATCAGTAAAATTATTAAAAATTAAATCAAGCATGAAGTCCTAATACTTATTTAATTAGAATTATTTTAAATTGGAGTCCAGATTTTTTTTGATTAGTAATTATTAGTGTTAGTATAAAAATTGGCTAGATTCTTTTTATAGATGTCTGAGAGCATATAAGGTCAATAATCTCTGATTGTCCTATTGAGAGATATTTTGATGAGTTTCAGTTTAGTAATAAAATCTTATTCATGTGCTTATTATTTTTGTTCCCAACAAAAGTAAGAGAAGAGCTGACATGAACCAGCTACTTCATTTAAGCCATAATTAAGCACTTGGACCACACAGCGCTAAAAACAGGACGCAAACATCATACTAATATGGGAGGTTCCACATATTATTCATCATCTCCCTCGTTTATGTCCAGAGCTGCGAGAAGCACGTGGCTGCTTGCCGATCGTTACTCCACTGCCGGAAATGGGTCCAAGCGCGCCGACGGCACAAGGACCAGTGCGTGCTTTCGGGCAGCCACTAGTCCGTCCTTCTCCTCCATGTCCACCCTCCCCTTCTCCCCTCCCTCGCCGCCAATTACCTCCCACTCGAAGCACTGCACCATCGCGGCCACCGTCACGCTCACCACCTGCATAGCGAGCACCATCCCCGGGCATCCCCTCCTACCGCTCCCGAACGGCAAGAGCTGGAAGTGCTGCCCTTTGACATCGATCGCCGCCACGTCCGGCATGAATCTCTCCGGCCGGAACTCCAGCGGCTCGTCCCAGTACTCGGGATCCCTCCCGATGGCCCACAGGTTAACCATGAGGACCGTACGGGCCGGGATGTCGTACCCGCCGACGTTGATGTCTTCGGTGGTCTGCCTGTATGTTAGGGGGGCTGCCGGGTGGAGCCTCATGGTTTCCTTCATGACTGCTTGGAGATAGGGCAGGTTCGGGAGATCCGTCTCCTCCACCACCCGGTCCTTCCCGATCACCCGATCGATCTCTTCTCTCACCTTCTCCAATGCTTTGGGGTGGTTGATGAGCTCGGCCAGTCCCCATTCAATGGTAGCAGCAGAGGAATCCGACGCTGCAGTGAAGATATCCTGCACGTAGCGTTGTTACCGTTGTAACAATGTTATTTAACAGCTCTTATCATGATGAAAGAGGGCTCTCACTGGTCAAAATTATAAATAGCTATTTAAATTCAGCCCATGCAGCAACTACGACAGGCTTAATCCGGGACACGGTGGACACAGGCGCTCGTCGATCATATGATGACTTAAGTATATACCCATGCAATCCACGAAAAACTGATATGATTTAATTTTTAAAATTTAAAATAATAATTTTTTTAATAATGTACCGCTTTTAATATATATCCAAAATCCAAACAGGCATGATATAAGTAAAATATAAAACTAGAATTTAAAATTTAGTGCACATCAGATTTTAAATCTTATTGTTCTTACAACATATATGAAATTGCATTTATTTTGCATCAAATAAGAGAAGTGCCAAAAATTATGATTTAAGAATGTTATAAATATCTAGCATCTAAAGCTATAAATATGTTCCTTGTTATTAGACATAACATGTTTTAATCTTAAAAAAAATAGCAACTTGTTTCCTAAGCATCTTATGAGAATTGTAAGGTTCTCGTATTTAAGAATATAATATAATAAATATATTTAGTAATTTGAAATGTTATGAATTATCGGTGCAACCTATCCCATAAAAGCCTTTGATTGGGCAATTGGCGAGTTAGGAACGCAAGAGTTCAATTTAATTAGCCGGGACGCTAACGCAAAAGACGAGAAATATTGCTCAAAGCCGGCCAGTCAAACAAATTGCTGATGTGGTCTAAATTATCAGCGAAAACTACCTCGTAAAAGTCAAGTTTTTGGCGGTCTTCACAAACCTTTCATATGGCGTGGAGCGTGTGGTTCGTGCCACTGGACACGGCTTAAGTGGCACGGTTTGACCACGATCTAATGCTAATTGGCAAAAACGAACTTTATTTACTAACAAGATATGAAACTAACCCCGTTTACTAGCATTGATCCAAGATCTGTATTTCATACTTTAAAAAACTTTAAAAAATTATTTATACCTTGAAATTTACTTTTCTAGGCAGCTATCTCTCTGAATGAGAAATCGGTCCCCTGGATAGCGATAAATAACCACTATCTTCAAAAGAATTAAATATATATATATATATTGCATTCATGGTGGAATAAATCAAATTGGAATGCTGTTAATCATTTTTTTATTCCTTCGGAATCCTACCTTTTCCTCCGGATCTTGCTCTCGGACGGAGCCTAGAGTTCTGTTTTTTTTTTTTTTCCTCCCGTCGCAGTCCGTCTCCTCACCTGGGACCAAATAACGATATCATCCCGACGACAACGCATGCCGGCATCGAAGGCCATGTTTGGTGCGCCGGTACAGCTGGGATTGGATCAATCCCGAATCTTCGGAATCCGGGATGGAAATAAATTTTCTTAATTACCTCTATTTTTAAAGAAATTTTATGAAAATATTGCTTTTATACGTTTAACGAAGTTTCAGATAATAAATAATCTAATTTTAAGATTTTCGGTTGAATTTTATTTTTTTTTAAAAATTATTTTTTAATAAGAGAGGGGAAAAATAATTAGTATAAAAACTTTAAAAATAAAAAGCTAAAAAAAAGTAATCAAAGCAAAAGAGAACGAGAATCGAAAGAAATAGTTTAAAATGCATCAAAAAAAGTTATTATAAATTTTTTTTGATATGATTAAAAAAATTAAGTTCAATTTAAAAGCAAGATAATTACTTAAGAATAAATTTAAGTTTTAATTATGTTAATAATAACAACTTAATTATGTTAATATATATTGAAAGTGAAAAAGAGTATTTTAAAAAAATTAACATCAAGCCATTTCAATTCAACATTATATACATGTTTTTCAAACACTATGTTTGAATTGCCAATCTAATTCGATCTTACATGCAAAACATTTTAATTCAATTCAATTCAACCGTATGATTATGAAATACTATAAATTTGGTAATCACGTATCATTCCAATCCCATAGTGAGAACCAAAGGCGCCCTAAGTGGATTTAAAATATATTTCTGAAATAAAAGTATGACAAAAATGTCCTAAACCAGAGGAATCTTAAATGGAATACCTTATAATTGGCTAGTCGACGAGCGTAATAACTATGAAGTAGTTTTCACGACCCAAGTCCAAACCGTTACGGAATGCACTTCAATCAAGTAAGATGGTGAGAGAAAATACTATTCAAACATGCGTACCAAGATGAAACCTTTGATGTTTTCCCTGGTGAGCTTTATCTCGGCGTTGTCATCCTCGGCCACATCGAGCAAGATGTCGAGCAAGTCCTTCACCTCGTCCTCTCCCGGCCCACAACCCATCTCCTTCTTCCTTGTCCTCTTCTCCTCCTTTCCCCTTATTATTCTCTCCATCAACGAGTCGAACCTATGGTGCACCTCCGCCACCCTCTTCCCGAGCCCCTGAAGATCCAGGTTCTTGCAGAAGCTGATGTAGTCGGCAATGTTGAAGGTCCCGACGAGTTCAGCCACCTGCTTCACCAGCTCGCGGGCCTCCTCGGTCTCCCCTCCGGCCCCCGACGACGTCGTGCTGGCCGCCATCCTCGTGATTCCATTGTTAGTCATCTTGATTATTTCCGAGCTCATGTCAATGGGCTCACGGCGTGCCGACTTGTCAAGAACGGTGCGCAGGAGGTCGAGGAGCTCCACGCGGCGGACGGGGCGGAGGAGGTCGACGGTTCTGGGGCCGAGGAGTTCGGACATGCAGAGGCGCTTGACGAAGCGCCAGTAGGGGCCGTATGGGGCGAAGGCAAAGCCGGCGGAGTCGTAGGCGAAGTGGCGGACGGCGGCTGACTGGGGGCGTTCGGCGATGGCGGTGTCGTGGGTCTTGAAGAGCCCCCGGGCGAGGCCCGGGGAGGAGGCGATGACGCAGGGGGTAGAGCCGAGTCGGAGGCTGAAGAGGGGGCCGTGGTGGGTGGCGAGGCGGTGGAGGGTCTGGTGGACGGGGGACCGGAGGAGGTGGAGGTGGCCGATGACGGGGAGGGAGGGGGGCCCCGGTGGGGTGCAGCGGCGGCCGGACCGGGCCTTAGAGATGGCAGCGAGGAAGAGGACGGAGGCGAGGGAGATGGCCAAGAGGAAGAAGGCCGGGGAAGTGAAGCCTTCTTCCATGGCTGGACAGAGGAGGAGAAACAGAGTAACGAGGAGTGAAAATGGGCAGGGTGGATGCTCAATAAATAGGACGCATGGCACTGCAGAGGGGTTTCCAGTGCTCGATGGGCTAGCACCGGTTTTACCTTTACCGGTGATCGTAACTTGTTTTGACGTGGAATATTATTCCTTGACCAGTGATCCTAACTTGTTTTGATGTGGAATATTATTCCTTGACCGGTGATCGTAACTTGTTTTGACTTGGCATATTGTTACGAGTTGGTGATAAATTTTGACCCCCGCCCGCTGACCCATCCTGTAGGAATATGTGGTGGGCAATCACAACAATAATTCTAAAAAGAAAGATATATATATATATATATATATATATATATATATGGATCAAGGTATCCATTAAATTCATGTTTAAATTTCAACACCTCTCCTTAAACATGAATTCTTAGAAACTCCAAGCAAAACTCTCATCTTGTTGAATACATCCACTTTGAGGGGTTTGTTATATATAGGCATCTTCTTGCAAAAATCCATTCAAAAATGCTGACTTGACATTCATTTAATGTATCTTTCATCCATTTTGTATTGCTATAAAGATAATAAGTCTGACTGTTTTAAATCGTTATATTGGAGCAAAACCTTCATCATAGTCAATGCCATGTTGTTGACTATATCCTTTCACTATCAATCTGGCTTTGTAGCATTCCACTTCTTCATTCTCATTCTTTTTTTCTTTAAAAATCCACTTGACTCCAATGGGCTTTTGACCTTTTGCTAGGATTGTCGGCTCCCATGTGTCATTCTTCTTGATGGCTTCAATCTCTTCATCCATGGCTTTCTTCCATTTCTTATCTTGAATTGTTTCGTCAAAACTTATAAATGGATGACCTGCAAACAAACAAAAAAGAGTTAACTCATTAAAGTTTTGCAGCACCTCCTCAGTCTCATCAAGAATTTCTTGAATTCTCCTATAGCATTGTGACCTTTCACTTGAAGATGATGTTGAAGAAGGTATTTCATGAGCCTGACTTGGTGAAAATGTTGTTGGTGATGAAGGTAAGGGACCATTTTCTTCATCTTATGCTCCATCTTCATCATTGATAGGAAAAATGTTATAATCTCTATCTTGCTGTATCTCATTCCAATTCTATATACTTTCTTCATTGAACTTAACATCTCTACTTATGATAACTTTGCTAGTCGTTGGATTGTAAAGCTTATAGTCCTTTGACCTTGAATCATAGCCAAGAAACACATACTTTTGACTCGTGTCATCCAACTTAGTCCTCCTATCTTTTGGAGAATGAGAATAAGTAATACTTCCAAAAACCTTCAAGTGCATCACACTTGGCTTTATGCTACTCTATGCTTCTTGTGGGGTCATATCTTACACAGCTTGTAAAATTTTGAACCTGAAAGTCTTAAAATTTCATTTTAAATATGTTTTTATTGTTAGTTTGGTTTTCTAATGTGAATGATTTGAGTAAAATCTTGAAAAGATGAGAAAGCTAAAATTTTGAAGTTAATTCGAGTTTTTCCCATGATCCTTCCAAAAAGCTGATAAAATCAATTATTTGGGCTTGTAATTGAAGTTTTTGTAATAATTTCAATGTCTACTAGTTGCTTTTGATCCTTGGGAGAAGTTGGAATGAAAATTTTGGAGGTTGAAATGCATAAAAAGAACTTTTGGAAAAGGTTTTATGAGAGAAAATGGCTTTTGAAAAAAAAAAAAAAGAAAGGGAAGGGAATTTGAGGTTAGCTGACTCTAGAGTCAGCTAACCTGTGAGGGAATAACATTAGCTGACTCTAGAGTCAGCTAACGAATGAAAGTTTTCTGTCTGTGGAATTCTGGTGAGCTAACAGAGATAGTTAGTCAACTATAGAGTCGGCTAACACCTTGAAGCTCACTGTTAAAGGCCCTATGAAAGTCGACTGAATAGTCGACTACTGTGGAAAAATATTCTGTATATTGCTTGGGAAGGATTTTTTTTATTTTTCTGGGCCAAAGTAGTCGACTACTTAGTCGACTACTTTGGAAAAACACTCTATAAAAGTGGTTTAAAAGAGATTTTTGGCCACAGTAGCCGACTATTTAATCGATTACTATGAGAATTTTGTGTGTGGGGTTGGTTTGAAACCAATTTTTACTCTCTTAATCAAGGACTTCCCAGTGGGTCACCCATCGCTCTCACCCAAGCATGCTTAACTGAGGTTTCAAGTGGATAAAAATCTTCCGTAAAAGTGGTTTGAGGATAATTTCACTCTCATTGGCTAGCATCCATGCTGTCTAATAGGTAGGTAACTCCTGTTATTCTGATAACGAAAATTTGATCAGGGGCATAAGTGGAATTTAATAAAAAAATCATTTGAGAGTTTGATTAAGGGCAAAATGGAAAAAAGAATTTAAAGGGTAAAAATGCTTAGTAGAGAGAAAGTCACGTTGACTTTAAAAAGTGAAGAGAGGCAAAATGAGAATTTCTAAGGGTATTAAAAACCTACTCTTCTTTCCTCAGCCCTTAAGCCACCGTAAGAAAAGAGAGAAAAGAGGGAGAAAAGAGAAAGAAAAAGGAGAGATTCAGCCAGCCGTGGGAAAGAAGAGAAGAAGAAAAAGAAAAGAAGAAGAGAAGAAGAAAAGAAAAGAAGAAGAGAAAGAAAGGAGGAAGGTTTGGTGGTTTAGTCATCTTTGTTAAGGTAAGTTCAAACCTTTATAAGACAGAGAATGATGTTAAAATCTCATGATTTAGAGGTATATGAAGTGATAGCATGAATATGTTGTAAATCTTTGAATATGTTAGGGATTGAAGAATATTATGCTAAGATGTTAAGGCATAGAGCATGCATTCATGTTTCATGAAAATCTAGGTATAAATCACCTAAATAAATTCATATGTGGTAATATAGGTTAAGGAAATCAGGCAAGGGAGCCTTTTTAAGAAGAGTAGCAACTATGGAAAGGAGAAAATAACAAAAAGATGAGTGGGTTTCTCATCTAGCTTTGTGAAACATTTTATAATAGTATAGTGATATTTTGCTACAAAATAGAGTGTAACATGCTAAGTATAGTATCTTCAGTAGTCAAATATGGGAAAGAAGAATTCGGTTATAATGTTATTATATTTTTACAGCATGTTTTAAAGCAAAGCATGAGTCTAAAGAATAAGTATGGATTTACAACATGTTTTAAAGCAAAGCATGAGTTTCAGAAAAACTATGAGTTTCAGCAAAGCATGAGCTTTAGAACAAAAAGCATAAGTTTCAGTAAAGCATGAGTTTTAGAAAAGAAAATGAAACATGAGCTATAGCATGTTTCAGAGCAAAATATAAAGTTTCATGAAAAGTATTACCTGGACAAAACATATGTTTCAATAAAGATAGAATTTACTTTTCAGATTTGTGTTTCAAAGGGATGCATGGGCATGCATGAAAATCAATGTTTCAAGGAAAGTATAGCTGATTGTAGATTGAATTATAAACTTATATTGGAGTATTTTTACTGCATACAACATAAAGAGCATTGGGCCATCTATGGGGCAAATCACCCTGTAGACTGTGCTATAGCATGAGCATTGCACACACTATTATAGCCGGCACCTCTTTGCGACTCGATTGTGCTATGATCCCGAGGCCAGGGGGAGTACAAGCTAGATCAGCCCAGTGGAGCAGATTGCAAGCAGCCTAGTAGGGCAAGAATCACAGCTCGGTAATGAGCTAGGTTACTATATAGCCCGAGGGGGCTCAGAGATATAGGCCCATGAAGGATGCAAGTAGGAGGCCCAGGGAAAAGGGGCAAGCTCACACTTGGGGTGAACCGCACATGTGAGAGGTGCCATGTAGTGCGGGGATCCTCGATGCTCAGTACACTCACCCACTGAGAGCACACCTCCAGGAGGACGACTGTAGGGATATACCTTAGTGGTAGCACCCCAGCCCACCATCATGAAATTTTGTAATTGTAATATTTCTTCATTTAAGTTATATTATTGGAAGCATAAGCTAACTTATACGTTAACTTATTTTAATTATAAAGATTCATGTATCAATAGCAATATGTTGTGTTGGTTTTATTATGAGTTTTATAATGTGGTTCTCAGCTTTTCTCCATTGTTAGATGGTTATCCAGTCATTGGGACTTATGTCTTACCCCTCTATCGTTGACATTTTTAGATTTCAGATCAGAGATAGCAGGTTGGCCCTGGAAAGCATGAAAGTGAATTGGGTTGTTAATTACTGGATTGTATATGTATTTGAAATGGATATGGATGGATTTGTATGACTGTAACCCTATGATGTATTTTGGACTTGGGTGGATATGAGAAATGATTCTCATTGTAGAATAAATTTATGAATATGATCTTGATAGTAGCATTGTGATGAGACTATATTGACTAGAATCATGTGATGAAAAGTGTAAAAAATTATATTTTATTTGAGCAAGGTGAAATAAATTATGGATGTTATGCTATAAATAGTATGAATAAAATGAACAGGTCAAAAGTTTTAACAGGTATAGTATTTTAGTGCATGTAACTTATGACAATTAGATAAGGATCGCTGGGGCTTTATAGTGCTTAGCATAAAGACTAGCAGATCTTTACCTAATTTTCATAAGAAATCATGCCATCGGGAAAGGGGCCCGACATAGCTTTTGGCATTTGCTTGGTCTTCAACATGCTTTGTGCCATCTCCATCACAGTTCTATTCTTCCTTTAAGTGACACCATTTTGTTGTGGTGATTTAGCAACTATTAAAAAATGATGAATACCATCCTTTTCACAAAAATTTTCAAAGATCTTAGAAAGATATTCTCCACTATGATTTGAATGCAAAGTTTTGATTTTGCAGCCACTTTGATTCTCTGCCATTACCTTGAATTTCTTAAATACTTCAAATGCATCAAATTTTTCTTTGAGGAAATAAACCCAAATCTTATGACTGAAACCATCAATAAATAGAATGAAATAATTACTTTTACTAAAAGATGCTGGTTTGATTGCTCCACAAAGATTCGTGTGCACCAATTCAAGTGGCTTTGTTGCTCTAAAATTTGCTTCTTTTGGAAAACTTTTTCGAGTTTGCTTGCCATAGATGCATCCTTCACAAAATTGATCTAGATGATTGATGTGTGGTAGCCCCCTCACCAAGTTCTTCTTCACTAAAAGATCATACCTCCAAAGTTCAAATGGCCAAATCTCAAATGCCATAGCCATGTTGAAACGTTGATGCATGCCTTTAAGCACTTTGCTTCACCATTTTGGATATTCAACAAGAACATCCAATTCTTTGTCATAAGGACTTTAGCAATCAAGTTCCCAATCTTGTCCTTATGAACATACATCGATCTTCATAAGGATGTCATATCCCTTTTCGAAAAGTTGCCCCAAACTTAAAATATTGGTCTTCATAGAAGATACATAGTATACATTAGAAATATATAGGTGTTGACCATTCTTCTTTTGAATTAAAATTTTACCTTTTCTGATGCAGAACATGGATGAGACACAAATGCAATGAAATAATATATATATATATATATATTATGAGATGGCTAATTACCCAAAAAGATCAAAAACTAGTTAAGCTATACTATGCAAAACATGCGGAAGCATACACTAGAACTAAAACTGTTAGAATATTAACGAAATCAGGAAAGTGAAGGTTAGAAAACCCTCAGTTAGGACATGCTCTCAACATTCACTAAATTAGAGAAAGAGAATTAGAGAAAGGATTTATATACCAACAGTGATCACTCGAAGATTGAAATAGGAAGATCACTCTGACAGATTGAAAGTCCTGGATGAAGAAGCTGTCTACCGAAGATGATCTTCAAAATATGGTTCAGGGGAAAAGATGACTTCATCTTCGGCTCGTGAATCCCTGAGAAAATAGCAAGAGGAGA
This sequence comes from Metroxylon sagu, assembly GCA_017589505.3. Lineage (NCBI taxonomy): Eukaryota > Viridiplantae > Streptophyta > Magnoliopsida > Arecales > Arecaceae > Metroxylon > Metroxylon sagu. The sequence goes on from JACVBY030000601.1 coordinate 646,821, forward strand.
TGGGGGCCTGTGGTTGGCGGCAGGGTTGTTTTAGAGTTTCTGAAGGGGGGCCGGCTAGGGTTTGGGTTTGAGGGAAGTTAGAGAAGATGAAAGAAAACACTAAGGGCTTCACACCCACTCCTTTCCGGAGTACCAGAGCCTTCACAGCAATGGAAAAGAACTTTAGAATTTTCTCATTAGTCCTTTTTTTCATTTACAAGAGAAAAGGTCTTTTTATAACCCTTTCATGTCAATACAAATTAAATCATTCATTTTAAGTACATAATTGACATGGATTGTAATATATGACATGTGATTCTTCTTGAGGAGGCAGGAATCTCTGCATGCTTTATCTGGGATGACCAAAAAGAGAGAGTGGCTGTAATTTTCAAGCTTATAGAGGAGGGGGACCACTTGAGAAAGGGAAAGAGTGGGCGCCCCTTGATTCCTCCAGCCATCTTTGACTGGGCGGCAACCTTCTTCCATCTGAGGCGCATGAAAATCTTTCAATTAGAGAGGGACAACCAATTTCTTTCATAGATGCTTGCCAGGGGACCGCATGATAAATGTGGAAGTCAATGGGCGCCCAAAAGCTTCCATATAAGGGTAGGCGGTATGAAAAAAAGAGGAAGGAGGGTGTTGGTGCCTAGATTCCTTCCTAAATTGATGTGGGTCAGCTCCTTGCTTTGCTCTGGTGATGCCATGTGTCCTGGAGTGGTCCAAGACATGGGTAATTGCATGATTGTTGGGTCTTCTCTTGGGTCTTCAAGGTGAACCTTCTCTTGATTTATTACAGGACTCAATGAAAGAAAATAATACTTGACACTTGACCAACTCATAGATTCCAACGATGAACCAGGCTAACTAGTACAACTGGACTCGACAAGGACTCTAAGAATAAAGAAAAAGAACTCTCATAAATCAGAGATCCATAAGGAACCCTAAAACCTCTGTCTCAATTTGGTGCCTGCACCAATTCTTTCGGGTTAGGTGGAACTCAACCCCGTCGAGTAAGGGTCAGTTTGACTTTGGTACTTCTTTAGGAGGTTTGGGTCTATGTGTTGCAGATCTTCCCGGGTAATCCACAAGTCCTTTGATTCCGGCCTGCCAATGAACCAAATATCTTTGGTAACATTTATTGCGGGTCGTGACAGCTTGTTCATCCAGAATCTGCTCAATCCTGCCTTTCCTCTCGGGCCAATTTGTGGGTGGACACTCAGGTGAGGGCTCACTCTTAAAGGAATGGTCAGATCTAAAAACTCGCTGGGTACCACTGTTGGGTCCCTATATTCTACTAAGTCTGAGGTAGTGAAAATATAACTAATACCTAACCATGGAAGTAACTTTAATGCATAGGCATTGGTTCCTATCTTCTTTAACATTCTAAAAGGACCAGCTCAACGAGCATGTAACTTTCTAACATGACATAGTTTTCCCTTAACAAAATCCTTGACTCGATTCTGGGATTAGCCAACTTATTATCAATATTCAAGTGAATACTAATGTCATGATGCAGGTGCTGTACAATTGACTTTGAGACTCGTGTATGGTTGGACAAGTTGAATGGGCAGGTGAACTCAGTAGAATGTGACAAAAGTTCTTATTACTAAGACTTGGATTGACACTTAACTGAAATGCAGACTTACTAAGGCATTCCTATGAAAAGGAATTTTATTGGACTCTTTAGACCTAAACCTAACAGACTACAGACTCTCTAGGTTTGACCCTGGGTTGATGGATGGCATGGATTCTTAAAAGGTTCCATAGGATCTTTTGAAAGTATGTGGCAAACCGAACTGGGACTAGATCTAAGAGGTGTAGGATATCCCTAAGTAGTGGAAGGTGACTAGATATTCTTTTTGGAAGCACCTTATGAAATTCTCCTAAAATCTCCACTACTACCTCTTGGATGTGATCGTAAATTTTTCTAGTCCAAATTGATGATCCCTTACTGATGTCTTGTTTTAAACCCTCCGCAAAAATTACATAAATCTCTTGCTCTAAATCCTTCATGAATTCCACTATTTCTAGGGGTTGCTCTATAGGGCTTAGCTCTTGGACTTTAACTTCCTCAAGTTGACCATTTTGCTCCTCCATAATCTCTTTAGCTACAAGCAATGGTTCATGTTTAACTAGGATGGTATCAATTTCTTTAGACTCAACCCTTAGATCAGACTCAGTTCTATAGACTTCTCTTTCTATCTCTCCAATAGGTGTAGTTTCTTCTTCCTCTAATGTATCACTGGGCTCAAGCTCAATCTCCTTTTCCTTAAATTCATCAATAGGCTTAGTGGCTTCTTCTTCTAATGGATTAATGAACTCACAAATGTCTACCTCTACATGACTAAGGGACTTGAGACTTCGACCTCTAAATGATTATTGGGCTCAACCTCTTCGTCCTTAAAGCCTTCAATGGGTTCTTCCTCATCCTCTTCATATTCATCAACTAAACTTGCGTCAACCTCATATACCTCCTCGATACAACCTATAAGGGGTTCTTGATCTCTTTCCCCATTACAGTCAATAGGTTCAAAGTTTTCTAGATTGTCAATTTGAGTAGGATCTTGAACAACTATGCCTAGGCTGACCATGTCTAGCTTTTCCTCTCTGTGTTCAACTATAGTTGTAGGAATGGGTTGGGAAAACTGATAGATAGAAATGGGCCAGATAGTAGGAATGGGTGGAGCAAGTGGGGGAATAGGAGTGGGTCGACTCATAGAAATAAATGGGGTGGTAGGAAAGGATGAACTCTGGTGAACACATGGGGCAATAAGGATGGACTGGCTAAATGAGCCTAGATTAGGGCTTGACTTATTTTCAGGGATATTAGTCCTATTAAGTATGGCCTGATGGGTGATAGGCTCCTTATGCCTATAGGACATGGGTAGGTATTTCTTTCTAAGTCTAATCTTCATGGTTCTCCATGTTCTAATGGGCATCTCCCTCTTTTGACGACATGCGTGCTCAACCTTTTCCCAATATATCATAGCATGTTGGGTTAGTTTAAGCCTAGCAAATTTTACCTTCCCTTCTTCTGACATTTCTTCCCGATCGAAATACTCATCCATTCTTCTTTCCCAATCAATGTAATCCTCTAGCTCTAGATTACCACCAAAAGTGGGTGCATAGGATCGGGTGCTCCTAATGGATCTTTCCTCTGAGTCTACTAAGTATGAGTATAAACTTATAGGGTGATACTCAGGGGTAAAATCATAGTGATAGGCTCTCCTAGGGTCAGGATGTGGGGTAGGTAGACGAAGGTCTAACTTAGGCTCAGTCCTGGTCTTACGACTTTCTTCTAGAGAGCTCATTTGATCATTCAATTGGATCAATCGTTTAGTAATGGTCCTAAGCATAGCTCCAATATCATTGTCCATGGGTGGGTCGGATGGGGACTGACTCTGACTAGGTTGATATGGGCTTCGGACTGGGTTGGCATGCAAGCAAGCACACAAAAAGAAAAAGGAACGACTACTGGCTCCTAGACCTAGAGCTTAAATAAAGTGTGTCAACTAAATGCTAATCAATCACCAAATACCTTGTAGCTGGCCAGGTAGCAGGTATGCAAAATGGCTAAACTTATGACAATTGTAACACTCAACTCATGATTTATCATATTGCCCACCATTGTATCTTCTTCCACCTCCTCTTTGGAAACTTTATCTTCCTCCTCGTCCTCTTGGATTCAAAGGATGATTGTTGCCTTCTTCATTATTGAATGATCTCTGGAAATTCCTTTCTTCTCATCCTCTTCCTCGACCATGGCCTCAACCTCTTTGGCTCTTTTCATTCTTCTCCTCATTATCTCTCAGTAAAAGTCTTATTTGTAAGAGTTGCTCCACCAGCTATCGCTTCCTTTTGAGCAGCTTCTCCTTATGGGCTTGCAAGTGCCTAAGATCTCATCAATGGTCATCATCTCCAAATCTTTTGACTCTTCAATGGCTACAACAATAAAATTGAATTTCTCATGTAAAGATCGAAGAATTTTCTTGATCACTTGGATGTCATTCATCTCTTCTCCATATCTCTTCATTTCATTTACAACGGCCAAAACTCTTGAAGAATAATCTGAAATGGTCTCAGATTCCTTCATGAACAATGCTTCATACTCTCCTCTTAATGATTGAAGACAAACCTTCTTCACTTTGTTAACACCTTTGTAAGTATTCTCTAGAATTCCCCATGCTTCCTTTGCAGTGATAGCATTTGAGACTTTCAAAAAGATTGTCTCATCAAGAGCTTGATGAATCATGTAGAGAGCCTTCTAATCCTTCTTCTTCATTGCTTGTTGCAAGTCTTTTTGGGCATATATCAACTCTACTTTATCTTGCAACTCATAAGCTTTCTCTACTATCTCCCATAAGTCTTAACCTCCAAGGCATACTTTCATTAGAATACACCAAGAACTATAATTGTCTTTGGTGAGAGAAGGCACATGTATCATGCTGGTGTTTGACATCATTTGCCTCATAGGATCTAACTCTCTCTGATACCAATTTGTAGGAATATGTGGTGGGCACTCACAAAAATAATTCTAAGAAGGAGGATATATAGAGCAAAAAAATCAAGCTCTTTAACACATCTCAATTTCTCTCTAACTCTTTCTCCACACACTTGCACAAATTACACAAAGACTTTGGTACTTATAGAACTTCATGAGAGAGTTCTAAACTACAACAATAATTACAATACAAGGAACATATACCCCCTCATAAATGTATCCACATTACTCTAGGTGACTATTCATTATTTTAGGTTACTATTCAGATGGTTCATGAATTACTTCATACACATACTTTTAGATGAATGATTGTTCATGAATTAAGGTACCCATTAAATTCATGTTTAATTTTGAGAGGAATTGTATTTTTCAAATCCATTCTGAAAAGTATGGAGACAATGATTCTCAAGCCGAGACTATACTTTATTCGCCATCATAGGAGGGAAAAGGCTTAGGTCTCCATCACGATCTGTTAAATTAACGTGGGGGTGGCACAGCTCGTGTGTTTGGAGGGGCTTGTTGAGGTGGAGGAGCCTGTGGCATTTGTTATAGTGGTTGATCATTCGAAAAAACTAGCTAAGCATCACTGGCTTGCTCAGCCTTTACCTAACCAACTACCTAATATTACGCAAGCTCATCAAATAGCGCTTTTGAGCTTTCTTCAGGATTTGGCCTGAACTATTTGGCAAGTCATGGACCACAATAACATAAATAATATATAATTTTAATAAATATTAATATAAACATAATATTTATAATAATATATTATATATACTTATAATTAATATATTATTATTATAATATACTATAATATATAACTTTATATATTTTAATATATATTATTAGTAGGATTTAGAAATTATATTTTAATTTTAATTTTAATAAAATTTAATTTTGATTTCAATTCAACTATGCTACTGTACTAAACGAACCCTAAGAAATCTAGTTTGGATAGTGTGCTCTAAGAGACCTTTCTAATATTTTTCCACTTGCAATACTCTAATGTCTTTAAATATTGAAATACTTGGTCTGAACTCATCTTGCACAATTTCAGTCTTGCAATAAAATGAAACTACTTACATTAAGAAAGGACCACCGATCCTCCTAACATTTTTCCTCTTGTAATAAGAAGAGGCTATTTGCAACACTTGGTCTCTACAATCTTAAAAATGGATTGCAAGACTTGGCAAAAAAAAAACACTAGAGCCATGTCTCAAGCTAAACACTGGAAAAATGGAGATTAAAACATTTTGATTAAGGAAGATGAGATCAAAATAGAATGAAAAGTCTAACCAATAAGCTATTCAACAGAAATAGAATGAATGATTTAGGTTAAGCATAAACGTAGAGTGGATTATTTGAAGTAAAGAAGGTTATAAAAAAAGATAAAATAAAGAAAATGGTTGGGCTTGATGGAATCCCTATTGGTGATGAGAAATGTTTGGATGATCTGAGAGTAAATTGATTCATTAATTTATTTGATCAGATTTTCAAAATCAAGAAAATACTTGATTTAAGGAGAAAAGATATTATAATACTAATTTATAAGAATATAAATGATATTAAAAATTATTCTCATTATCATGATATTAAACTCATAAAATAAAGATGTTTTTCTTCTTCATAAATTAATGGAGATGTATAAATTGGAAAAAGATAAGATTTTTATGTAATTTTAATTGATTTAGAAAAAGCATGTGATTGAGTTTCTAGAGAAATCTCATATGAGTATAAGAAAATAAAAAGATTATAATAGATATATTAATGTGATTAAGATTACATATAATATAGTGGTTATTAGTGTGCGTACTAGTAGTGATATTGATAGTTTCCAATAATAATAGATTTATGCCAAGCATTTACTCTAAATCTTTATTTTTCATGCTAATTATAGATGAGTTTACTAGGTGTACTCAAAATAATATGCTATTTGCAAATGATATAACTTAGTATATAAAGCTAATGCCAAAGTTAATTATAAATTAGATTTATGAAGAAGTATATTAGGATTTAAGGGCATAGGTTAAATAAGATCTAGCTAGAATGGATAGAATATAATTTTAATAAAATAAGAAAAAGAGATGCATGTGGAATGAAAATTGAGGATTATGAAACTTTTTAGAGTAACCATTTTTAGTATTTAGAGTTGACTATTTAGATGATGATCCTAAATTACCCCCATCTCTAAAGTCATCATTTAATCTAATGATTTTATACATGTCATTAAGGATAAGTATCTAAGATCATCCTGGGACAACAATCTTCGTCCAAGATTTGGAGAACTAAAAGGCCTGTCATCTATTTAAAAAAAAGGATAATTGATATTATTTTTATATTAATATAATATAATTTGATATTATAAGATCGTATTATATTATATTATATTATGGCATAATTATAATTATAATATAAATTATGAAAAAAATAATAATTTAATTTAATTTAAGTATTATATTAAAAAATTAATAATAAATTATCATGATAGTTGCAAATTTTATTAAAGATAGTTTTAGTATTACATAATTAGTGATTTAGGATTCTCATGGCATACCAAATAACTTAATCATGAATATTAAGAATCTTTAATCACTGAAATATAGCATATCAAATATGGTGATCTTACATCAATGGAAATAAAATTACTCAGGAATAAGTATTTTATCATAGTGATTCTATTTAGGCTACCAAATGCTCTCATGATGGTGCGCGACAAACAATAGTATAAATCTAATGAAACTCTCCTATGAGAATGATGATAGAGAGTGAGATTGTTATCCAAAATTTAAACATTCCATCGTATCAAAGTGAATTAGTTTAAAATCATCTAAATAAAGTTCTTTCTTCTTCCTTACTCCCCCGTTTATTCGTTCTGATATACTACTTCGATCTACTACTTCGATGGCCTCATCAGCATCATTTATTTCTCTGCCCATCAGCCCGTCCCACCCTTCCACTGACATATGTCTTGAGTGACCTAATTACCTGGCTTAGATAAACCCGCTTCATTTCTCATCTTGAAGAATATGTTTTGCTTTCCTGCATACATTGAAGGCATTCGATCTAGTAGACTGGACCGGCACAGGATTTCATTAACCCGACCCAAACAGGATCATCAAACTTTGTAGACGAAGAAACAGCTCTCCTACATTGTTTCCAACAAGCGATCTTGTCAAAATTAATACATCGGGCGACCAAGTCACTGAAGCAAACATGAAACGTCTGACGTTGAAGAAACGGTGATGAATGGAAATAATTGATTAGAGTTGACGATCAACTTAACGTATCAAAACTCATTTCCCTGGATTATATAATTCACGCATTGGGAGGTGAAAATGTGGATGCAAAGATGCCAATGTTCTATCGTATGCATGTTCCGTTGGCAAAAGTTGACTATACCATGCTATCTCTCATCATCGTTTAATTGTCTAAAGGCTCGTGGGGAGCGGGTGCTTGGAAAAGTTTTTGAACGGTGGAAATGGCAATGAAAAGGTCCGCTTTGCTTGTTGCTTGCGTTAAGGGAGGGGCATCTCGTCCAGTCCAATGGGTTGCATTTCCTCGGTGGCTGTGAGAGGATATGTGCTCGCCATCCTCCCATGTGGTTAGCCTATTTTGGTACATCGGTTGGACCACATAGGGAGGATTTAATTAGCTTGTCAATGGATCAACTTTTTACACCAGCCACCACAAAATTGGCCTAATAATGCATGCATGCTAAATACCATGCGTAGATATATATATTATTGCAAAGCAGAAATATCGGAACAAGACATTTGGAGAAAAAATGCGTGGCCACAAAATCCTTGATGTCTAAGTGGGTAATTTCCAAAATGAACGAAAAATATGAGAGAAAGATATTCAAAGCGTCATTATCTGGACATATTAAAGATGAGTACTGAAACAATTTGAATATAAAAAGATTTCAACCTTCACAATTAACCTTTCAGAAATATGCGATGCGAACCACGCTTGTAATCAATTAGTTTATTGCACCTCAATTCGGATTCAGCTTGAAATATTAGATGCAAACCACTAACCATGCAGACGAACCGAGACTGGCTCATTTGCAACCAAAGGCGCGGTTGAGGTGGTTGTTTGCTATGTGAACCTTACAAAGTAATGTCTTTGCATAAACAAAGATTACCATTACGACGAAAATGAAGAAAAAGAGACGAAGAAAAGGGAAAAAAAATCAATATGGCCATTTAACTCTCAATACGCGTTGCTGATCACCCTATCCAATTCGCAAAACCATTGATATATCAATCCGGTAAGGACAAATCCCTCACCATTAGTTAGATGAGAATGGGGCTATACTACCCATCACAGTGAAACCCATGATTTCTTTAGAACCATATGTTCTAAGACCATAAGATGATGTATGCTTGAGCAACAATAAGTACAACCATCCTTTGACACATAAAGCCACCCACACTCTACAATAAATGAGACCCATAACACTCAAAATGGGTACCTGTAGGCCCACCTTCATGTGCGAGGTTACATTATGAACTCCCAATCAACTCCTTTATCCCATCATAGGTACAAACACCTATATAACTGAAAAAAATATTCTCTAAGTTTTTCTCTAGTCTCTTTAAACATTTTTTTACACCTTCTTTCTAAGCATTAGAAGACCTTCACTAGATAGCCCCAGCGTTCTCATGCCCATCTTTTATATTTGTAAGCACTTAAAACTGCTCGATGAAAGGCTCTTACTCTATTAAATCAATTAATTCTCAAATTATCATTCATCTCATCATCCTTGATGATGCTTAAGATCCCTAGCCAGAATTCTACACCATCGCATTCCAGAGAAACATCATTATCCCCCAAGTAAAACAGCACTAACATAACAAAGGCTTCAAAAGTCCATCCAATTGACCATCACCATCTCCGTCATAAATATGGCACTGAAAGCTAAAACAACAAGCAAACCCACAAAGAAGTCAGGAAAACTCCAGTACTGTGATATTGGCTATTGACTTTTTGCATCTGTATAAGACTATTGTTTAGTGTGGTACCCAAATACCAGGATATACAATCATGCAAGTTGAGTTGAGCATACGCTACTAAATTTTTAAGGTTTCATGAAAAGATTGGACAGTCTTATGACTGATTGCCAGATTGAAATCAACCCTCTAGATGTCAGAGACAAATTCATTTGCATTGGTAATTTAACATTAAAATCAGTTTAGCAAATAAACTTTAAGGCCTGAGTTGCCAGTCGGCACATTGGCTAAGGCGAACAGCTAATTTAACCAAGTTATAAGCTCACACAAAAGCTCGACAAAACATCAGAACTGCAGGCTGTGGATAATCAATTTGTAGAATAACGGCGAATTTAGAGAATTTTTGGCGTTCGTTTTTAAACCGATATAATTAAACGGTTCACGACATTAGATGAGCATGTCACAAAGCGTGGAGGAAGCTTTTGCAAGATTTCCCTTTCAAATTGAGAAAAGATTTTAATGTTAATTTACACTTTTGTTTTGGCTTTGCAACGTACGCAGCTCAGTAGAACACAATACAATTTTAGTTTATTTTTGCTGGAAGTGCAAATTCAGGCAGCAGATCTGCAGGGAGACATTGACAAGAAAAAGCGCGATAATTTTTTTTGAGAAACAAAAGAGCAATAGCTAGGTGCTCTTTACCACATTGTCAAACCAACAAGAGTTGTTTTGATTCTATAAGAATCCTAAGACACCTTTCTGAAGTTACTTCTACTTTTTAAAATGCCCTGCAGTTCAGGTTGGCTGTCTCCTGAAACTTTACATGCCAAAATCTAAGCATTCAGTAGCTTGAAGAATTTCAAAATCACAAGCAAAATTGAAGCCCATGGGAAAAATCGCAAAATTATTAGCTATAGTCATCGAGGCATCAAACAACTAAATGCCTGAGTTCTTTTTCAAGGAAAAACTTAAGATAAAATACTACTAAACTTAGAGACCGCTAGAAATCCTATGAGCAAAATTATTGTATAATTCAAGTTACAACTACATACGTAGCTGAATTACCTTGCAACTAAACTAATACTATTTAAGACTGTGATACTATAATAACTGAACTATTTATATTATTAAAAGCTACTATTAAATATAAACTCAATTTATAAATTATTATAATAATATTATACAATAATGTTATATTATGGTATTCTTATTATAAGTTAATAATTATTTTATAATATATTACTCAAAGTATAGTATTGTTATTCTAATAATATAATATTGTAATATTAAAAAAGTTTACGATAATAAATATAATATATAATATTAGTACACTATATTATAGCTATAATAATATCTTCATCAACACTATTATTATGTTATATTATAATAATATCCTAAGATCAGCACAGCAATTTGCTGTTCAAGAACTATCAACATGATCATGGATAAAGAGAACTAGAATATGTGTTGGCTTAATGCAGTGGGAGTATATCAAAGCCTTTCTTTTTGTTTGCTTGTTTGAAACTATAGTGCATAATAAGATATAACTTACAAAAAGGCGTATCATCAAAATTTACAAAATCTAGAGTGCTTCATAAAAAGGGACAATTGGAGAGGAATAACCTCCAAAACCTACCATCATCAAGAGGGATCGCTAATTGACAGGACCTCGAAACTGATCGAGTGAATCTCCCTTGACACTATGATCGTGCCTGAAAAGCGATGAGGGTATAAAATGAACATTTTATACAAATTATAACCCATATACGAGCGAGAAGAACATTAATTATGAAGAATTCGGAAAAGTGTATCATACCTTGCCTCGCCGCGTTGTTTTTACTTCCAAAATGCACCTGGATAACGAGGCAGAAGCAACATTTTGAGGGCACAAGGTGGAAGCAAAAAATCTTTTGGAAAAGGAACCAACAATGGGATGAAAGAGATACCAACCCAACATTTCATGCATAGAATCCATCATCCCTCCCATCTGTACGTATTTTGGCACAGCCGGCCTGGAAAAATGCTAAATTTGCTTTAATATTACCGTACTGTGGGCCTCATCGGTATCCAATGACACCGAGCTTCCATTGTACTGGCCCGCGACGCTAACCCACATTCTGTGGACCAGCATCAGGACTCTTGTTGCCTCGCGTGCTATGAATGTGTAGATCTAACGAGGAACCCAGCCACTGGGCTGCCAACCACGGCTCACCTTTAGACACAGGTCCCATGATTAAAGTTTCACATCAATGGGCATTTCTATCAATAAAAATATATCGATTGGCAAAAGACACTAGATACTATTTGCATTGTAAAATAAAATTGAAGAATAAAAAAATAAAACAATGCGAGTAACAGAGCTGCTTCTCACCAAGGCGAACCGAACGATATTATAATATTCTAGTACATATTTCTCTTTTTTTTTTTTACGTTATAAAAAAAAAAAAAAAAGAAAGAAGGAAGAAATAATATCTAATCCCAGACAGGGGAAGAGACATGGATCGGACGGCACTCATTCGATTCCCCCTTCATCCCATAAGAAGACAAGCCATCTAGGAATGCCTAAGCGCGCTCGCCGCGGATGCGACGAGCGAGCTGGATGTCCTTGGGCATGATGGTGACGCGCTTGGCGTGGATCGCACAGAGGTTGGTGTCCTCGAAAAGGCCCACCAGATAGGCCTCGGCGGCCTCCTGGAGGGCGGACACAGCGGAGCTCTGGAAGCGGAGATCGGTCTTGAAATCCTGGGCGATCTCTCGGACGAGGCGCTGGAATGGGAGTTTTCGGATCAGCAGCTCCGTGCTCTTCTGATACTTGCGGATCTCGCGCAAAGCCACCGTTCCCGGGCGGAACCTGTGCGGCTTCTTCACCCCGCCCGTCGCCGGCGCCGACTTCCGGGCCGCCTTCGTCGCCAGCTGCTTCCGGGGCGCCTTCCCGCCCGTCGACTTCCGAGCCGTCTGCTTCGTCCGCGCCATCTCGATTCACGAAACTCGATCGAACCGCAAGCGAATGAAGCGAGGTAGAAAGACGAGGAGGGATTTGATGAAGGTTTCTTCAACAGAAGCTTGGTGGAGACGGCAAGGAAGAATTGGGGGTTATTTGTAGCGACTAGCAATCGGCGCTTGGGGGGGGGGAGAGGTGAAAGAGGCCGACAGGCGGGAAAGGGGACAAAAGCGGGAATCGAAAGTCTTTTTTTTTTAATTTTTTGATGGGTGGCTTTAGATTTCGAGTTTGGAAGTGGTTGTTGTACGTCCGATCGAGTTAAATTTACGGACGAGATTTGTCTTGGTCCAGCACTTGGATCGCGATCCGTCTTCCGCTCTCTTAGCCAATCGGATTTTTTGACGAATGCGCGAGCCCCACTGTGCACATCCAGTGGTACGAGGGCACCACCAGCATCCTTTCCTGCAGAGGGCCAGCAATCGTTCGGTTGATGTAATCAGGGCCTAGATGGGAATGTTTGAAACTGTGTTTGATTTTTTTTTTTTTTTTCTAAGAACAGTTGTTATTTTAGTTTTTTATAAAAAATAAAAAATTATAAAATATGTATGGTGATTGTAAATAAAAATATTTTTTAAAAATATAACTTTAAAATAGTAGAATATTAAAATTAATTTAAAATATTTTCGTCAATTAAGAACATAATGGAAAACAAAAAGTTAGATTACTTTAAAATATGAAATGAACAAAATTTTTTTTATTTATGTTTGTGCCTTATTTCAAACAATAGTTTTCGGTGTCCTTTATTAAATATATTTTTTAGAAATCAAAAAATAAAAAATCAGAGTTATTTTTAAAAATAAAAATAGAGAATAAAAATGAAAAACCTTTACAAAAATTAAATGCAATCTAAAATTTGAATTTCTTACTTGCCTATGGATAAAGGATAGTAATTAGAACTAATTTCTTTTAAATTATTATTCTCATGGATATATGTTGATGAAAAAAGATTATATGACTAAGGGCTGTAAAATAGTTCTTATATTTGGCTCAAAAGTTAGAGATGATAAGAAAGAACCCTACGTTTAAGGTTGCAGGTAACGGCGAGAGGAAATATGGTGAACCATAGGAATGGGAATGGAAGTTTTGCACATTGCATGGGAGAGTTCTCGGCTAGCAAATCTAGTCAATAGTAGCTGGTATGTGCTCATGGTTCCCTGATAAAGATAACGTTGTTATATTTATGCATGACCATGCATCATGAAGATATAGATTTCTCTGTGAAAGATTTTCTATGTATCCTGCAGGCATACTAACTGCTCCCTTACATTAGAAAAGTTTCGTCATCTTTCGGGACATATTTGGAAGTTACAAATGAGAAGAAATTGCCTTGCAACAATTTAAGCACCAAAACAAGTACAACTCACCAGAATTTCTTTATCTCAAAGTTGACCTTCTGTGGACAGAATATAAAATAAAATATAAGATAAAAAAGAAAGTCTTGTCTCAGAAACCTTTCACATAATCCATGCACAGCAAATCAATCAACACCGCCTCTCTAATAAAAGCCAAAAGCACTGGGGCCAGCATCAGGATCTAACATATTAAAAGGAAACCTATGTTTCGTTTCAAAACTTCTGTTTGAATCATAATCATGGAAAAAAGCTTTGATCATTCTGCACAGCCGCTTATCAAACAATGGCCAACTTCTGGATCTGATATTATATTGAAAGAGAACTTATGTTTCATTTCAAAACTTCGGTCTGAACCATAATCATGAAAAAAATAAAGAAAAACAGGATTATTCTGTACAATTCACAATCTAACGTCAACAACAAAAAAGAGCACAATATTTAGACTCACACGTACAGAGAGAGAGAGAGAGAGAGAGAGAGAGAGAGATTCATCACAGGTCTATATTGTTTATTTTTTTAATAGCCATAAAGGAAAGATACAGAATTTGTATAATGCAAGGTCACCTCAAGTAACAAACCTGGAAAAGGACCGAAATGTACAAGCTGGACACGGTACCTAATCCCTGCTACATAAGCAGCACAAACTCTAAACAACGAAGACACAGCAAATACGGGGAAGGTCCTTCTCTAGTAGCAAACCAGGGAACAGCCCTACATGCACAGGGGTCAGAACAGGCTCACACCTCAACCTAACTCGCAGCAGAAACCCAAAATAAAGAGAAAACACAGCAGAAATGGGGGATGTCCTTCTCTTGCAGCAAACCAGGAGTCCCAAGAAAAACTTGGATAGGAAGAACTGCAGCAGAATCCCCAGACCGAATTGAGCTATTTGGTGGGGTGCCAAGAAAAGCTAAAAAGGCAGCAAAGTTACCGACATATCAGCAGATAGGGCAGGAAAAAGAATCTCACCAGACGATGAATCTCCTCCAAAATTCTCACTTCAATCCGTGAAACGAATTGTTTCACTTATCGCAGCGACATGAGAGTTTTCTTCTGTGTAGCCTTCCTGGCTGGCACCATCGTGTTCCTCAGATTTTCCATCACAAACCTTTCTATCTCATCAATGGAGCTCGACAGCTTCTCCTCATATTCAACCGGCTTTGAATCATCAGGTGTCAGATTGGTAGAAACAGATAAAGCCTGTGATGGCAGCTCAGCTGAAGAAAGGGAACTGGGAGAAGATGTCCGCACAGGAAGCTTAATTGAGCTGGACGGCTTCTTCACGTACTCAGTAGGCTTCAAATCATCAGTTGCCAGATTGGTGGAAACAGATACGGTCTGTGGTGGGTACTCAGCTGGAGAAAGAGAACTGGAAGAGGAACATGTCTGCAGTGGATGCTCAAACGGGATTGATGGCCTCCTCTCATACTCAGCAGGCTTCGAGTCATTGGGTGTAGAAACAGATACGGTATGTGGAGGGAGATCAGCGGGAGAAAGAGAACAAGAAGAGGAAGGTGCCTGCAGTGAATGCTCAATTGGAGAAGGGGAGGTAATACTTGTGACCGTGGGAATTGAGGAGGCATCAGAGATATCAGGCCGGAGGAATTGGTTGGCCGGAGTCTGCTCAGAAACACTCGGCTCATGTGGGGTCTGCTCAGAGGTGCTTGGTTCCTGCGGCAAGGGATTTGTTGGAAGTGTGGGTTGGGGAGTTGATTCGGGATCAAGGTCCATCTGCCGAGGCCTCTGCCGAGCCCGAGCTGCTCGCAAACGGCTTCTTCTCCAAGCCTAATAAATTTCAAAATTAAGTCGAAAATCTAGTCCATACGAAATTCATCAGAAACAAAAAAAATAGTCGTAATAGAGACTAAAATAATAAAGTTGACATGAATTAATCAATATTTTATTCATGACCCTCTTGCCTCAACTCTGAAATCAACAACAAAAACAATACCACAAATAAAACAACTCTGCCAAGTAGAAGGTTTAAAAACAGATGATCAATATTGAATTAAAAAAACAGAATAAAAATATGATAAACATTTAATTAAAGAATACAACAAAATGAAATTCTAAAACTCAAAGCTCATTTCAAGTGTAAAATCATACATTTCCTGGAGATAAAGCAGTTGTTATAAAGAAGAAATATGGCATCTATAATTAAATAAAAGTTCAGCCTATTCCTAGGTCAAATTCACTGTAATACCGGGAACTCATCATAAGCATCCAAATAAAAACACACACACACACACAAAAAAGCCCATCCCAATGCGTCAGCTTCCGCCGCTACAAACTCTAAGAGAGCCTAATGTCTTACTCTCCTGCAAAAAGATTGTTTTTATGTGTCAAACAAATAACATATACCATAGTGAAGCAAACTTC
Organism: Metroxylon sagu; assembly: GCA_017589505.3. Lineage (NCBI taxonomy): Eukaryota > Viridiplantae > Streptophyta > Magnoliopsida > Arecales > Arecaceae > Metroxylon > Metroxylon sagu. The sequence continues at coordinate 662,982 of JACVBY030000601.1, forward strand.
TTGCTACTACAAGGCCCATCTTCATAAGCATTTCAATTACTTAAGCAATAATAATAATCTAATTTATATAAAAGCAATTACTTAAACAAAAATAAGAGAAGATCAAAGTAAATGGACTATTAATTTTGATCAACGTATATAGAAGTGGATAAGGAGTCAAACCAAGAAACTTTGGTTCTTAACAAATTTTATTAAAATCAAATTTGCAGAAGAACAATGCTATAGATTTCTTACCACTCTATTACAGGCTATTCCTATTTACAACACTGGAGCCACCCCACTCCCGACCCTCCTCTCAAAAAAATAAAATTTGAAAAAACCATCAAATAAAGAAAATCAGATTAGGTAAAAATCAGAAGAAATGCCAAATCCAAATCTACTATCAAAACAGATAATATGTTTTGATAGCATGCCATAAAGATATTCATGTTAATGTGTAATTAGCATTCAATGGAACAAAGAATTAAACTTCTTGCTAGGAGTCAATTAATTTGTACTCCAAGCATAAAATTAATTTTCTCAGATAAAGTTTAATTCGGTGACCTAAAGAATAAACCTATGAACAGGTCGAATTGGTACATTGAAAAAAGTTGATAAAAACATGAAGGCAAGAAACAGCGTGATGGTCTATTCTACGTACCTTGGAACTGTGGAAAAATAAAGCCAAAAAAAAAAGTTAGGACAAGATGCACATTTATGAAACCTAGAGCCGTGAATTGAATTTCCAGCGTAAAGATCCTATAGTACCCTTCAGCCAGAGAAAAACTCACGAATTTAGTAAATGAGCTGAAGAAAATGTTCCATAATGGTGGTTGCAAAACTGAAAAAAATGGAGTTTTCTCACATCATATTTTCACGCACCATCAGACAAATAACATGTTTCCATTTGTAAGTCACAGAATATTCATCTAACAACCCTATCACAAGATCAAAGAAAACAACCTGCAAAAAAAAAAAAAAGGTCAACAAACTATGAGATGTCCTGACAAAAATTCGATAAATTCTGGTTTTCCCGGTTCCAGCTACCCAATCTCCATGCAAGCACTATGACATACTCATTTAATGTTGTACGATAACTGAATATTTTAAAGGGAAGAAATTTACTTGCTTCTGTTCCGTCGGAACAAGGAAAGAAATATTCTAAAATTCATCAGCATTCGAGCATATCAAGTAAAGCCACTATGTTTATTACGATATTAATGACCTTTACTCATCCATGTGACAAAGACTCCCATATGGATTTATCTTTAATTAATCAATAAAAGTCAAATAATTAAACCATATAATTTACGATAGCATGCAGTAAACTAAAAATTCAAGCAAAAAATAAAAACTAGACACTCTACGGAGATATGGAGAATTATATTGTTGATCTATTGAACTAATCTACGATGCTTTAGAAATAACTTAAATACTAGACCAATCAACGAACAAAGAAAATCAATAAGAAAACTAGAAGCACCGATGAAAAAAGATGTCAGAGCGAATCAATCGTGCCCCTGGTTGCTATAGAACTAAGTAGGCAATTCAAATTCAAAGTACTGCCAAAGAGAAAACATCTGAATTCCTATCTAACCATCAGACCACAGACAGCCCTACTGAATCACCGGATCAAAGAAAACATTCCACAGAACAAAATAAAACTAAGTATGAGCTAGAAAATTACAGAAAATGCAAGAAAAAACCACATCACAGAGCATCATCTCAAGGACTCATAATGTCCAAGAGGTAGGTATTCTGGGTGTCTAATAACCATTCTATCGTTTGTAGAAATGAAATCTAAGAAAACGATCATAAATATTCTGAATTTTTTTTTTGGTGTGGGGCCGGGGCGGTCCGAAAAGATCCCATGAAAACCATGAAAAAATAAACGACCTTAAGAATCAAAGAACCGGCTCAAAATAGGGCAGGAAAGAGATCTGCTTACGTTGACGATGGCAGTGATGTCCCGAAGAGGCGTCCGAGGGTACCATGCCGGCAGCGGGCTCTTCCTCCTCCGGATCGCGGCCCACGGCGGTATGTTCTCCTTGCCAACTGCGAGCCCGATGCTCCAGAAACGCCCCGGCCCAGCCGCTGCCGCAGGCGACGCACCCCTCCTGATAAAGAAGCCGCCGGCGATCTCCCCCGCCGCCGCCCCTCCTCCAACAGCCCGGTCCCTCGCCTCCGGCATCGCGACCTCCATTCCAGGGCCAAAAGATCACCAAAAAAACCCCAAAAACTGGCAAAAATTCCAAGAAAAAGGGAGAAAGTTCCATTTCTCACCTGCACTAGCTTCAGCTTTTTCTTCTTTCTTCTTCTCTGATCTCTTCGGCTTCGGATTTTTCTTGGTCTCAGGGGAGGAAGAGAGGCATGGGATTAGGGATCGGCATGGACTCGTGGATCGACGGACAAGGGGAGATGGTTCGAATTTAAAGAATAGGGGGAAGGGTCGGGTGCTTCGGGCGGTGACCGGACTCGAAAAGGGAGTTCGGGTTTAATGTTGTCGTTATGGTGACCGAGCGTCGGGTTCCGCCTGGTTTTGAAATTTCAAAATTTCAGATGTTGGCTAGTCATTCTGCTCAAGGATGGACGGCTGGATTTTCGCGAAAGGTAACAAGCTTCGATGATCGTAGGTTGATAGGGGCAGAAAGAGAGAGAGAGAGAGAGAGAGAGAGAGAGAGAGAGACGCTGCGGGTATGTTAAGGGGGTGTTTGGTAGATCAAGGCTGGATTGAAAATCAAATCAAATCCAAGGGGGTGTTTGGTAGATCAAGGCTGGATTGAAAATCAAATCAAATCCAATCCCATCTAGCATCTCAAACAAGATCTAAGTGGTTCCAACGCTTCAATTGCAGTGAATGATGATGGGACCAAACAATTAGCGATTTCGATCGCATTCGCTCCAAATTTTAGTTCAAGATGCAAAACTTGACAAAATGAAAACATTGTTTATCATGATTGGTTCGCATATTAATTTCGTTGCAACTTGTTGAGTATTTAATTACTAAGATTTTATGTAGAAAATATGTTAAAATTTTAAAATTATCCTTATTTTTCAAATTAAAAAGAAAGTAAAGTAAAGCATTATTTTCAAATATAATAAATATATATTATTTTAAAAAAATATAATAATTAATTACATTATTATTTTATATATAATTATATATAATATAATTAAATAATATACAAATTATTATAATAATATTATATAAAAAAATTATAAAATTAAATATCAATAAATATAATATACATAATATTATTATAAGTAAATAATTATTGTAAATATTCAATATAGTTAAATATTACAAAATAATATTATTAATAATATTAATAATACTATATAGTATAATAATTAATATATAATATTATAATAAAAACTCTATATTTTTTATTAATAAAATATTAATATATTTATAATATAAAATAATATCATAATCATAATATATACTATTTATTATATTATAAAATAATTAAGCAGAGCCACCATGGCCCAACCTAGCTAGGCTGTGAGTCCATGGGCCATGCTGGCTTATCTCATAGTTTACACGATTCATGGCGGACTGGCACAGCTCATTTGATATCCCTATATTGTATTGATATTATATTATTTTATAATGTAATCTTTATAATACTTTGATGAAACAAAATTTATTTTATTTCTTAATTATTTTATATTCATATTTAATGATATTAATATTTTTATTTAATTTGAGATTTTTTATTAAAAAATTATGCATTGTAATGCAAATTGCAGGTATTTTATTATAATTTGTTTAGTTCATAAATTTTTTACCGATGGTGACCAGTGGCCATTATCGTTGTCTAACTTTCTCACACCAAAATGACAAGGGCCTTGCAAATTTGTATAAAATGAATCTGAGCCTTATATTTTCAGTCCTGCAGCACGACAATTGAGCTATCATCTCTATACCTGAAACCTTTCCACAAATCTTTTCCATCAACTCTAATCATGTAAACTATCAAGTTTAAAATATGGTATACATTTAAGAGAATCATCAAGCATATCTCTATCCATATTTTCTACCAATAAAATAGAATATAACAATGAGAACCCTTCGTTTGATTTATATTTTTATTTTAAAGTTCTGAACAATTGTATCAATTTTCTGTTGAACTGTGAAACCATATCCCTATTCTACAAATTTCATGACTGAAGCTGTGTTTGATGCCTTGATACATTAGGTTGTTGGCAAAAGTGATTCATGTATTTGGTTTTATCTTCTCTCTTTTTTTTTTTTTTTTAATAAAAGAGATGCTTTAGAAATGATGAGGAAATGATACACCTCTAGCATTCGTATTGAGAATAGGGATCACTCATCCGGAGGATAGTCATTCTAACATATGTTGTGAGAAAGAGTTGTCGCTCTAATGGTAAGAGAATCAGCAAATTAGTTTCTCTCTCTGAATACATGATTAATAATGATTATAATTTGAAAGGAAATAAGACCTTCTTTATGCTTCACAGTGATTAATACAAACAATGAGAAGTGTTTCTAATCCACCCTAACGATGCTAGAGTCCCCTTCAATCACAAAAACTTGTGTTGAAAAGATAGAAATGATTTTTTTTTTTTTTAATACCATATCATGCAGTGGTTAGCTTGGCCTAAGCAACCGAAGCAAGCACCTACGGTACAACCCTCGCAACAATGGATCTACCAAACTTATTTTGAAGAATATAACCAATTTTTACTGAATCTACCTGCACAAAGCCATCAAAATTTAATTTATCCCATGTAGGAGGTGGGGGATATTAAGAAATAGAGGCATCATTTGGAGCTCTTACAAAAGTAGTAGGGCATCCCCAAGTGCTAAGATTGCTATTTAAGTATAAGGCTCTAACTCTGAAAAATTCATGAGTTAGACATTCAACTTGGAGCAGGATGCTTCATGGATTCTTTGATTTCTATTGAAACACATCCTTATTCCTACTTCTCCAAATACACCAAAGAATATGGATCATAGTAGATTTCCCATCCTAGAAGGATTGTAAATAAAATAAAATATAATTTCTATAGATTCCAGATGTGGACTTAATTGGTCACCCAAGAGACTCCATACCTAACGCGATTTGGGATATGCTAGGAAGAGATGTTCAATAATTTTATTCTCTTGAAGATATCTATTATAGATGTAGGATAAAAAAGGATAGTTGACCTACAAGTAGAATAGCTATAAGAAGTCCTTGCTGAATAGTCCTTTAAATAAAGAATAACACCATCTAAGAAGCATCCGATTTTTATACTTTCATTGCTTGCCTTTAAGTTTAGTTTAGGGATTAACATAAAACAAAGTAGTATATATCCTTAACAACCACTAATCCATAGTAACCTTTCCCTAAATGAGGACATTATCTTGGTCATCTTCACATCTTAGGATTTAGGAAATGTAATTCATGAGGATAGAATGAAAGATACAAGTTAAAAGGTCTATGTTTTAACCACCTTCTGGGCTAAATAGAGTATCCATAATGGAACTTGACTTCAAAAGAAAAGTATGGAAATAACTAAAAGGCAAATTAGAGGCTCACTATATAACCACAGATCAAAATCTCATCTGACAAACTCGGCATTACCTAAAAACCAAATAAAATCACTAAAAACTAAAGCAAAAGCCTTGGAGATTGCCTTTCATAATAAGGAGAATTTCCTCTTTAATCAATAACCAATCCATAAGCCCTCAAACTTATACTTAGTAACAAGCAATTGGGAAAGGAGGGAAGATAGCTACAAAACTATTTTGCTAGTAACTTTGCTAAAGAGAAGGGACCACTATGATGTAATGAGTGGAACGCTTAATCCTCCAAACTATTTAGAAAGACAAATAGTATGCCAAAGGATAGCATAGACTACTCAACTCCCATAGTCCTAACCTAATAAGAAATAATGAATGGTTCTATTAAACTAGGTAAAGAAGGAGATTAGAATAGCAACATGTGAGAGAATATAAAAAGGTATGGAACACAAGACAAACCTGATCAATGTGCATTTATCTACAAAGGAGAGCATGTTTTACTTCTAAGGATCAAACCTAGTCATGATCTTATACTTGATAGGTTGAAGGTCTTTTATTTTTAGCTGCCCTAGCTTCATGGGAAATCCAAAATAGGACCCTAAATCATGCGCTCTTCGAATCTCCAGGTTAGACACCAAATATTCTGCCAACTTATGTTGAATCCTCGAACTGAAGAGAATAATAAATTTCTCTAAATTAATATTTTGTCCAAATTGGCAACAATAACTATGGATGACTCATTTTATGACTCTATAGTCCCCTTGACAATAGAAAGCAAACAATCATGAACATTGAATGAGTGAGAATTGGTCCATCCCTAGAAGTTCTAACACTATGAATATTCTTTCGAAGGACATTGGCTTTCTGAGCCTAAGTAAGCATTTGTATATAAAAAATAAAAAAATAGGGTGATAAAGGACATCCTTAATGTAGGTCCATATTTGATTGAAAGAATTCAGTAAGAGAACCATTCATCATAATAGAGAAATATAATGCCCAGATACAACCCCACATCCATCGAACCATTCTTTCTGAAAAACAAAAGGCCCTAAGGATATCTAATAGAAAATCTCATTTTATCCTCTTATAGGCCCTCTTTATATCAAGTTTAATTACCATAAGTTAGCAAGAAATACCTTATGAAAGAAACGCAAAATTTTTTGTTTAAGGATGGCATTGTTTGTGATAACTCCGTTTAAGATAAAAATAGTCTGCTCTTTAAAGATTAGCTTACAAATTACCCTTTTGATTCTAAGAGTTATAATTTTGGCTAAAATATATAAATAGTGTCGCATAAGCTTATCGACCAAAAGTGGGAGGCTACTATAGGATTACTCCTTTTTGGAATTGGAGTAATGAAGATTGCCTTTCAAGAGTTTGGTATCTTTCTCATCTTGAAGAATTCCTAAACAACCTTACATGCATCTGAGTAGACAACTCTCCAATAATATTTGAAGAACCCTGGGCAGAAGCCATTTGGACTTGGTGCTTTATCTAATCCCATGATTTTTAAATCTTACACTATTTCCTCCTTTATAACTTCTTGAATCAAGAGCTATCATCATTATCTTGTAAAACAAAAAGATTAGTAGGAAGCTGAAAAAGTTCCCTTGGATTATGTTGATACCATCCATTCTAAAAGAAAGTTTTAAATTTTGCCCTAATTTGATCATCAAAGTCAACCATGTCTTTGGAAGCTATTTGAATTTAGGTTATTCTATTTCTTCTCCTCTTGATCATAGTTATTCAATGGAAGAAGGGGTGTTTTGGTTTCCTTTCTTTATTTCACTGAAGTCTAGACTTTTGTTTTTACATACTATCCTACCGTCTCAAGCTCAGAGAGTTTTGATCTTAGAGATTGCAATTCAGACATGGATAATCTAATATCCTCATCTCTCAACTTTTGTAGAATTTCAATTTCATATTCTAAAGTCTTAATTTGGTTCAAAATATTCTCTACAAAAGCTTATTCCAAACCCTTAATGCTTCTTTAGCGAGTTTTAACTCCTTAGATATATGGAACATTGGTGGCCCTAAGGTATGCACATGCTAGTCTTAGTGATCATATTCTAAGATTCATCATATTTACGCTAGAAATTTTTAAACTTAAAAGGTTTTAGCCCACATCTGTTCCTTTCAAGCTGAAAGAGGGGATAATGATCCGAACTAATCCTAGGTAAATGCTTTATTGAAGCTTCATGAAATAAATTAAATCATAAACCCGATATAAAGGCCCTATCTAGGTGTTCCAAAATCCCGACACCTTCAAATTTATTATTATACTATGTTAATTTAGATTTACTAAACTGCAGGTTAACTAAGGATGTAGAGAAAATTCCTAAATTCCTCACTTTTCCAATGATATGGAAACACCTAACTACTCTTTTTGTCTTTCTGACAGATGATGCAATTAAAATCCCCTATAATAAACATAGGCATTGCCAAGCTGAGTGTATGTTGCAGTTTGGATTAGAGTTTCCTTATCAGCCCAAGTACTTGCATAAATAACAATTAGAACCTATGGAATAAAGGTAGAAGTGGAGAAGACCCCATAAACTGGTTAATAACATGGATAAAATCAGCTTGTACTATATCTTTCCTTCAGCAAGCAATAATATCTTCAGATAAGTCTTGTGATTCGATTGCTTGAAGATTTAAAGATGGTTCTAATTTTCTATGACACTTAGAGATAGCTGAGCCCCACAATCTTGTTTCAAGGACACAAATATCTACTTTATGTAAAGAGAGCATATGCCTACGATTTGTTGGGGATTAATTTTCTAGCACATCAATAGTTCCAAATTATTATATTCTTTTAAAGAGGATAGAGGTCTTATCTCAATAAAGCTAGTTGTGGCTATTTTGAGGCTCCAACTCATGCAAGCTAACACCTAGTTGCACTAGTTGAAAAGAGGTTAGAAGGTAACTTTGAATAAGTTGGGTTGGTTCGGTTGGATTTGTTGTTTTTTGAGACTCAGATCTAAAATCTGATAAATAAGGATGAGGGCTCACTACCGAGTAAGTCCTTAAGCTCATGACCTCCTTCTTAGATGCAATCAACAAAGGTTCCCTAGTCTTTTCTTGTCCATCAAAGGGGAGGCTGATTCACACCTCCCCTGTTTTGCCTCCCAACTGAGTAACGATAGCCTCTGGGTCACCTCTCTTTTCCATTCCACTTCTCTGTAGTAGTTAATCTAAGTTTTGATCACCTTGGTTGTCAACGTCGTTCAGATTTTCTTATGGCTAAGAGTCCTATGGTCCCATCTTCTGCTGACCATGGCTTGAACTGTCCTTTCCTACTTGGTATGTGCTTTGTTCTAAGGCTTTCATGGCTACCTTTTCAATCAACACTACAAGGGAGGTTGACGTAGCCTGGGATGGTGAGGACGAGAGGCAATCGGTTTCAACAACCGGTCGCTTCCCCTTATCAGAGGTTAGCTGTTTCTTGATTTGATTTTTATATGGGTTATCACCAAATCCCTCTTGATCTAGGGTTGCAGAGGGCTATGAGGAATCTTGCCGGATAGCCAGTTTTCAAGAGTCAAGCCATCTGATGGCGTCATTCCATCTCTATTGATTGCTCACCTTGAATCATAAGGTCATGCCCTATGCATCCAAAAACCAAGGAGGCCCAAGCAAGGTACGCTTTAGCTTTTTGCTTGACAGACCTCTAAAAATAACCTACGGTGGAAATTAACTCTTCTAAAGCCTAGTTCAAACTTAATAGGAGCTTGCAAAGGCTGAGCCCGATGAAGCTTGCCTCCTGCATTTGCCTTTTCTTTTCAAATCAGTAACTTCTCTTGATTTTTGCTTGCCACCCGTCGCCTAAACCATGATGAAAATTGATTGCTTAATAGTTCTTTGATTAGGACCTCCCTTCATACAAGGAAAAGAGATAGCACGCTACAAAGTGAAGGGTTCTATTCTTTTTTTAAAAAAACATATATTGCAGCATAGAAATGTTGAAAAAGGATAAATTTACTAGCAATAAAGCATTAGTAAGAGCTTGATTGCATGTACTACTAGCCAATACATTAGCCTAGACTTCAGCTTCCATGATATCTAATAATACTTTATGAGCATTGACTATAAATTTACAAGCCTAAAATCAAGATATTACTAAAGCATATATTTGAGATTCAAATTTGAAATTCAAATTTGAATTACATAAATTTTAGTATCTGTTGAAGCATATCACGCATCCACTGATTAAGGGATTATTAAAGTATACTTTTCAAAAATATTTTTTGGTATTTAAATTTAAATTAGCACAATTCTTAATGTTTATTGTTGTATATTTCCATCATTGTATTTATTACCATTATAAACTTAAAAAAGAAGTTACAGACCTTCCCACCAAAGCAACCTGAGAAATTTTCTCATTATTCCTGTCTCTTTTTCTTTCCTGTATTAGAGCCAGTTATGATCCTGGGATACAAGGGATTCAAATTTGAATCCCTTGAAGATACTTTGGTAATCCTGTGATTTTAGGCTTGAAGATTTATATGGTCAACAATGAGTAATAAATCTATGTTTTTTTAAAGTCAGTCATCTAGCTGATGTGCAAATAACACCATGATTGGCAATATGCAGGTGGAAAATTCCAATGCTGCTTTGTAGATAGATGCTATGAATATGCCAATCTGTTCTACTTAGATCAAATTAATGAGGCAGCTTAACATATGATAAATTTCTGAATATTCCCCAGCAAAACCCATGGTCATGCCTAGCAATGGTAAGGTGATTTTCCCCAAACCTTATAAACATTGAGAATGGCTTGAGATTTTCCCCAATCAAGTGAAGCAGGACCAATTGTGCTATTGATCCAATTTTCAGTAGTCCAAAAATTAAAAATGAAACTACCAAAATGTTGCATCAATTTTTCCCCCCAAAAGAATGAATGTTGTAACTATTTCACTGAAACTTGTTTAAAAACTAGGATAGAACTAAAGGTTGTCCAATGAAGCCTTGGCACTGAATGGATGTGAATTTCCTGTGGATTCATCAGAAAATACAGGGGAATAAAACTCAAGGCAAAACTAGTACTAAGTTAAACATAGGCACTTAAACCCATCTCTTCTTGGGAGCCAAAATGTTCTTAGATCCCTGCTGGGTGCATCTTTTATTTCTCTTTGAATCCACACTAGAGGATACCAATTGCCTGGGTCTTGGCACCGCAGTTGATTCAGCTTTCTGAATCATTTGATTCTCTTTAAGAGGACTAACAGAGCGCTGCTTCAGTTGCCTCCCTGAAGATTTGTTCAAGGAAGCAAAGGACTTGGTTGAAGGTTGCCTCTGACTTTCCACTGCTGCAAAGCTTTCTTTCTTAGGACAACAATAGGCTTGTGAAGCGGGGGAGCAGAATTCTTTGCGCTCAACAGGAGAATCACAATCTGAAGACGATGGACTAGTGCTACTCATGTCATAGAGAAGATTATTTGCCATGATTGGGAGCTGCCTATAATCTGAGTTTGAAGCAGAACAAGAGGCTCTTCGAAGCCTTGTGAGTTCAATAACCTACGTTCATTTTTCACTTCAGAAACTTGACTTGATTGAAATGAGACTTGCAGTTAACCAGAGGCAAAGCAACAACTACTTGGTTATAAAAATCCAATGGAACTGGTTCTATTTACCTGTTGCTCTAGAACCACCATGTCTTTCTTCAATTTGGATATTACCATATTTTTCCTTCTTATGATCTCTTCCAGCTCTGTAATCCTCTGCTCAGAAGAAAAAAAGATAAAAATATCAAATTATCTTCTAATATAAGAACCAACAAAAGAATACACACCTTATAGTCAGCAGCACTAGACGCATGGGCAGCAGCAGTCAGTTCCTTTATGGTAGCATCCTTCTCTTCACACTCCTTTCTAAGGTTGTAAAATTCTTGCTCTGCCGCCAGTGAGCTCAACTGAATGCAATCGACAAGTCCAGATATCGTAAGGGAAAAACCACATAGCCATGATTAAGTATATTCCATAAGCTTTAGTACAAATAACAACAATAGATAACTAACCTGTCAATAGATTAGAAATTAAATTCAGCTGATAAAGAACAGTTGTTCAATAATTCAAAACTTTCATTACTCAGTAAACTGTGCTAGCAAAGCAAATGCTGAACTAAACTTCTTAAAGGCAAACAAGTATTAACCACAACCAGCAATGTCCTATCCCTGATCATCTTGGAAGAACAGGATAAGAAAGAGGATGATTTTGGAATGCACAACAAAATGTAGAAACACCAAATGGAATCCATAATTTTATTTCGTATATTGGGTACGTTGGTGATCGCCGCTCTTAAATATCTCCTATTCCCAATGGTTCCTCTAATATCCCATGAACAGTCCCACATCGGATGGAGAAAAAAGGTTTGAGAAAGTTATTACTTTAAGTTTGTCTATTACAAATTAACTTGCACTTGAGTTTTTAAAATCATATAAATTCAACTGGTTAATTAATTAATTGAATCAACAGATAGAGGTAGGATTGTTATACAAAGTTTGTATTGAGAGAGCGCAGGAAAAGGGCAAGAGAGCATCACCAAGCTGTTCAGAAGACTTCACCAGCAACGGAATCTAAACTCGTACTTTACAAGCGTGAAGCCAAAGGCCCAGTCTAGTAGGCACCTCTGTTTATGTAGTTTTAGTAAACATGGCTCAGACCAACAAGAAGGCAATCAAACTCTCTGTCTTTGTCTCCCGGAACGTTATAATCCAACATCTTGGATCTGTCAAAGAGTTTAAGAGTTCGCGCACCTGAATATCCACAGAAGACGTGACACTCCAACAAAAATCAGACATCTCAGACAATCGACGCTCTTCTTGCTCCGCCGTACTCACAATTGAGGTCTTCAACCTCTCATCTTTGGCAGATTCTACTCCATTCAGATACTATGAGGGAAAAAGCATGATATTAAGGCCACAGAAACAGGCAAAATATTCATATAAATATAGAATTTCAATTCTTGTTAGTGAGCCAGAGCTCCCACCTTTGGCCTATATGACAGGTTTTTGCAAAGAGGAATAATGCTGCTCCCAGGATTCAGCTCCAGAATTGAACACCTGTTGTCACATAAGTTGGCTCCTCTAGAATCCGGCTTCTGGGCAGCAGCAAACCAGTCATTCTCAGAGGAAAAGTTTCGATTTTGTTTCATTGATTCGTCCTGCAATGAATTCATCTGCTCACACAAGTTGTCGAGCTTCTGCTGCATGCCGACTAGCACCTGATCCTGCTCCATTTGAACCGAAAGTTGAAACTGATTCATTATTAAGTTTTCCAGACTAAAAAAAAAAGCCAGTGAAGAATCAAACGGAGCTATGGAAGGTACGCAAAATCCCATGACTACTGAGGAGGGGAATAAAAAACTAATCCTCAAACCTTCAAAAAAATATGACTTTCTAAATTTAAACGCATTCGAAACGTATTTTTACCAAATACTAGTCTAGCAAGTGAAGAATTTCGTAAAGAAATCTTAGCTCTTAAGGGAATACTTACCGGAATAAAAAGCATTTTTTCTTGTAAAAGAACCTTTTTTTCAGACAGAGAAATTGCCAAAGGTCATGCCTTTTTCCTCTTGCTTCACTCTATGAAGCTAAATTTGTGAACAAAGTTCAATGTATTTTCCGAACTCATATCAAAACCATACATCTAGACGAGAACATCGAAGGGAAGCCATTTGATCCATAAGAAACAATCAAATAAATGATTATAGCGAAGGGCGTCCTTTTTAGCTCTATGACGAACCCTTAGATCTACGGATCTCTGGAGTTGCGCTATCTTCCGAGATTTCTTCGACTTGGAGGCGGCCACGGCCACGACGGCAACGATGAGGACCCGTTGGAGAGGGGTGAACAGCTCCCAAGCCGCGGCTTCCGCCGGCGCCAAGCCCCCTCCTACGGCGCTGGCCGACGTGGCCTCCTGCGCGCCGACCAGGCGGCCCTGGAGAGAGACCCAGGCGAGTTTCTTCCGCGCGGGGGTCGCCGCCCGGCTCGGCTCGCTGAAGCGGCTGGAGAGGCGGCGCGGGGACGGGGAGACGAAGGGTGAGAATGGGGCGAGCGAGACGCGAGCCGGCGGGGCGGGAGTCGAGGCTGGGCCGAGCCGGGAGGTGACATCGTCGCCGACCATCGCGAGATAGTCGGAAGGGGAGAGAGAGGAAGCGGAGGCGTTGGGGACGGCGGACGGGGGGAATTCAGGCGCGTTTATTACATGCTGGAATTTTTTGAAATTTTTGAGCCTTGGAGGAGGCGGTTTCCGTGGCGACGCGAGGATTGGAGGAGACAAGTGGCAAACAGGAAGGTGCCATATCGAGGATGATGGAGCTTGCCAATTTTGACGACGCAATACTAGCCGTTAACGTTTCTTTCCCTCGCTGTTTTCTATTCAAAATTTGTAAAATATTTGTATACTTATTCCGACACATATTAGAATTGCTTGTCTTTTTGTTTTATTCATTTTTTTTAATGCTTGCCTTATTTCTGAAAGTGATGGGGGAAACTGTATCATAATTTAAGAAAAATAAATAAACGAGAGCTTCATTCCAGCCGGGGCTTGTGATTTGCCGGTTTTCAAATAAACATCATTGACAGTGAAATAAAATTTGGATAATTTGAAATATGAAAAAATTGTTATGCCTATACTTGCATTATTTTACAAATAACTTTTTAGGTAAGAATTGCAATCAAATTGAGATGATGAAAAACTCAAATTGATTTAGCAGCAGACTTGTTTGAGCTTTGTTCATCTAGGAAATGCTCCAACCTTAAATATATTCTAAAACACATTTCGCAAATATGCAAAGCTTGAATGCTTAAGATTGTCTAAGATTGCCAAAAATAAATTGCAGTTGGCTAGGCTCACCAGGAAGCCTGCGAAGGCTTGTCTTATATCACATACATTGAAGATTTGCTCTTGATCTCAAGCTTGGCTTGAGTTCAAATAGCTCCCCTTGTAAGAGGCCAAGTTCAAGCAAACTACTCAACTTAGGTCAACTTGTTTTCATCCTGTTCGCAACTAAGTATGCAATCAAATTGAAAGACATAAGTCATGATTCTAGATATTATTTTTTTGTTTCAGCCTGATATGCCCCAAACCATGCTTCCTTGCATAAAAGAGGACATATAAGAAGCTGAGATTAACAAAGCCTTACTATACTAGAGCAAGAAAATCATCCATATGTAAAGCAAGAGATCCTCCAACTATCATAACTAGTGCTTTAACTAAAAGATGTTTGGCTAGGTCCAAAGGACTTTATCATTAGGGTATCCCATTATGATTATTGATCATGCCAAAATGTGATGGTAGGACTCTGCATACTAATAGAATGATTTAAAAAATGAGGATAGCAGTAAGATCAACAAAGAGTGCTCAGACATTTCAGTGGAGTGTCTATAGTAGTAAAAGAAGAGCATGAGAGATATTGAGGGTTTTTTGGCAAAGGCTCTTTGCTCAAATCAATAGAGAAGGATGATGAAAGTGGCTAAGAGCGAACTGTATAATTCTTTTAGTTTGTAAGGGAAGAAAGACTAGGAGAAAAAATGGAGGAGAGAGGGATAAAATTTAGAGATGAGATATAATGAGTCATGCCTTGTCTTCGAGCAAGCTTTCCTTTTTATAGTTAATTTTCATATCTGATAAATTGGCCATACAACTTATCCAAATCATGAACTATGTATTTCATTATGATGAACCTATCTTTTTTGAATGTAGCCACGTTGGTTGTTGGGCTGCATTCTCTACGTACGGTTGTTGGTTCCGTCCACGCACCACGAGATGTGCGCATCTTTTCTGGTCAGGTCTATACCACCTACCAAGCTATTGATCACATGCTTTTGAAATGTTATATCGGTCCACATCATAGTCATGCCAGCATGAGGTGAGTAGCCATGAGTCGCCTTGTTAGAAGCTAAGGGATTCTGCCTTATCATTTATAAATTAAAGTGATGAGTTGTAGTTTTTAAGCTAGAAGAGAGGAATCATGTGTAATTTTTTTCTTGATACTTAGAGTTCTTATTTGTAAACTAATCTCATACACATATACATCAAATTTAAACATAATAATAGAATGCAAAAGTAAATGCTTATCAGAGACCATTTTTGCTAAATAGATTTTAGTAAAGCAGTGTTCGAGCTACATGAAAGATGCTAGATTAATATGTAGTATCTATCAGTCAAGTGCTCAAATTTGTGGTAGAACCCAGTATCTTATGCAACCTATATGATATTGGATTGGTATATGTTGATCTCATATATCAAGAATTGAGAATACTTTATAACTAGATGTTGGCACCATATTTCGACCTTTTGACGAAAAAAGTGAGACAAACTAACTAATAGACCAAAAGTTTACTAATTTTCAAGTTAGCATGGTTATGTAAAATTACTAACCTTTGATTAACTAAGCCGAAAAAAATAGAATTATTGAATCTATAATTTAGTAGCATGCTGACCAAATGAAGGATGTGTATGAAGACCAAAGTATAGTTAAAACTGCCAAGCTAACAAGAAATTACTATAAACTAATAGAAAGTTTTTAGCAGTTTTTAAAACTGAACAAGAGTTGTTGGAAGTTTCAAACAGTTATCAACTGCGATTATGATTCGCAAATTACAAATACAAAAGAAACAACATTTGTAAGGACCTTCAAGTCCAATTCAGACACTTCAAATTAGAATATTTCTTTGCATCGTACGAGTAGTTAATATTTTATTGTAATTAGGAGTAGCCTATAGTTGTAAATTAGTCTTTTGTACTTTACTTCTATGTCAAACTGAAGTGAGAACGGAATTAGTTCAGTCTCCTGATTGTATTGTACTCGAATTATTTTGCAAACAGTAAATCTTTGGCACGCCTATTTATTCTTGCAACAAACACCCAACCACAAATGATGCTGCACTTTGTTGATTAGTGTCTAATCCTTGTCAAAGGCAACTTGTAGGAATGGTGGGAGCCTTAAAACCTAGAACCCTAATTAGCAAACACAAAGACACGTCTTTTTGTTGATATTGTTTTAGGCATGAAACCAGGAAACAATCCTAATATTCTTTCTAGAATTAGAAGGGATAGATGAAGAGAAACTGTGAGGTGTAAGAGCTAATTAGCATCCACTCTATGATATATTAGCCATCGAACTTAAATGGATTTCAATTGGATTTCAATTTCAAACTCCCATAGGTCTATCTGCATTGCAAATATAGAGTAGCATGTAGTTTATAGTGGAAAAGATCATTAGATGTAGAATGTGTTCTTTTAATGTGGTAGATTAAAGATAGAGTTTGATCGAGTTAGTAGCACTTGTTATTTGACAAGTAATTTCATGTTAGCAACCTTTTAATGATCTTAATAACAATTTAACTGTGAAAAGAACTTTTGGTTTTTATTTGATAGACGTTATATCAAAAATATTATGAAGTGTGGAACTGGAGTTCTCTCGCTATTTTTATTTTTTTTTTGGCATCATTTCAGTTGTGTTTGGTATGACGGATTGGATAGGATTGGATTCTCAATCCATTCTAATCCAAAGTTTGAAACATATAAAGATAGTTTCATAATCCATGGACCCTATCATTTCAGCGACATCGTATAACTAAAATTGTGGGCTTGGCAAACCAACCCCCTTCAATGCGTTTTTGAGTGTGATCGGCAATCTCATGACGCTCCAATCCCATGCAGCGAGCCAAACACACCCTTCAAAGATTACCGATGGTAATTATGCGCCTGTATGACACGCTACATTAGATATGCATTTGCATTACCTCAGTATGGTGCTTTAGCATGTGCATTGTTCTTTTATCAATGTGTTAAATGGCAGCATTAGGTCTTGCATCTCTAACTATATCAGTATATGCGCTATTTTCATTAGTAGCGGTGCATGCTTTTGTATTATTACTGGCACAATATCAGCATGTTACAAATCTAGTGATATTGATACTAAAGCCAAATGTTTAGACTATGTTTGATTTTTAAGCACATTTTTTTTATTTTTATTTTTTATTTTTAGTTTTTGAAAATAGTTTTCATTTTTTATTTTTTGGTCTTTAGAAAATGTGTTTGGTAGGTGAAAATAAAAAAATATTTTCTATTTCTTTTTTTATTATAAATGATATCTTTCAAAAGGATAACTAAAAAAATTTAAAAGAAAAATATAATATTATAATATTATATTACATAATAATATAGATTATAATATATAATATATCATATATTATAATAAAATTATAATCTTATAATAAACTATTATTATATTATATATAATATATTATTATAATATTGCAATATTATAATAGACTATTATTATACTATACATAATATATTATGTAATATATATATTATTATAATGTATTATATATAAATTACATTTCTAATATATAATAAACATAGATAATAATATAATATTAACGATATTATAGTAATTTATAATTAATATTAAATTATTAATAATATTATAATAAATAATAATATAATTAGAAATATAACATAAATAATGTATAAGTAATATTAATATAATAAATATAAATATAAATAACATTAATTATTTATTAACGTAATATCATTAATATTATATTATCATTACTATTATAATATATAACATGTTGATAGTATATTATAGTAATAATAATTATATAATATTGATAATATATCATATAATTATAATATATTAATATTTATAATTATATATTAATAATATATATTGTTACTTTTCTAAAAAGTTATCTTAGGTTCTTAAAAAAAGTAATTTTAAAAATAAAAATAATATAACCAAACATATTTTTTTAATGATGAATTTCATATTTTTATCTTAAAAATAAAATATAGGAAATAAAAGTGATGCAAATCTGGTCTTTTATTTTTGGCCTTTTTTCTTTCTTTCAATGGAAAATGGTTAAAACATCTTTAAATTTTTTTCAGTTTTCTCTCATTTTAAAGTTGTATTTTTTAAGAAACTATTTTCATTTTTATTCACTAAATATATTTTCATAAGTATTTTCTATTTTTTATAAAAATAAAAATAAAAAATAAAATTATTTTTAGAAACCAAACGCATCCTTAATTTAACACCAACTTGGAAGCTTAGGGCTCGTTTGGTTTACAGGAAGTGACTTACAAATAGAAATAGGATATCTGAAAATTAGATTCACAGGTATAGAATATCTGAACTATCACGTTTGGTTGATTATGGAAAACAGGCATTTTCCTGAGAAAGAATGAAGCTGTCACGTTTGGCTCAACAGTTTCTTTCCTAGGAAAGCAATGTAGAATACCAATTAATCCTTTAGTTCTTAAATTTTTTTTTTTGTCATCTAATTTTTTTAACTTCTATATGGGTTATAAAAAATGGTCAAGAAATCAAGATATCAAAATTCTAAATTAAGAACAAAAGTTTTAGATCAAGTTGACACGCCGTAAATATGAAGCGAAGCGTTTTTTTCTCTTTTCTTGCCCGTTGATTTGACAAAAAAAAGGTATACGACGAAAAAAAAGATATGTTGGGCAGAAAAAGAAAATACGTTGCGGTGGAAAAGTAAATCTCATGGTACTGATAGGATTTTATTTTCTATAAAATGCATGAATTCAAATCACGTAGAAATAGAGTATTCCGATGGACGGGCCCTAAAAGGCAAACCAAACATTCTGATTAATTCCGCGATCTCTTTTACCGTAAATCAAATGAGCCCTTAATTTAAAAGCAGAACTTAAGAATCATAAAGTAGACACAATATGAGAAAAATAATAGGATAACCTAATTAGATATACCAACCGACCGACACTGCCAAATGGTCAATCCCAACAAACTTGTTGCTAATAAATCCTTTGTAAATATATCACTGTTTCCAAGCAAAAAATTTGCACTCAATGCACACATTTGTTGACGCCTGTGGTTCCACATGCAGTTCTATGGTCGCCAACACATCATGATGCTTTGGTTAGTTGAAACGATAACTTGAAAGTTGGGCTGAATCTTTACTCACTCATGCCTCTCCTACGCAATCGTTTTCTTTTTTGCCCCGGACTGCCATTCTATCCCATATTTATTATAACAGTACAATTAGAATACTTTATTATATATATATATATATATATATATATATATATATATTTTTTTTTTTTTTTTTTTCAGGCTTCAACTCCAGAGGTTCTAAAGCTATGTTCAATACCTTCTAACTTCTTATACTATTCTTTATACTCTTGAACATCTCTTTATTTATAATACTGTTCATGTATAATCAGAAGCATTATAGAAACAGCCTTGCTATAATTACAATTGAGATAGCTCGCTTTATAATATCTCTTGGATGGTTATTAACGACGTGTGGTCGTGCTGATGATGGTGGATATGGCGTTGAAAATGCTGTTTCTCTTGATATCTTTTAGATTGTCTTATATTGCAAGACTCTGCTGTCAGCTGGAATGCTGCTGGAATATGACAAAATATCCTCAATTTTTTTTTACATGATTACAAGTGATTTTAATGTTAATAGTAAAGCCAATATAGCATAGATTCTTAATTAGTTTTTTTGGAAAATCCATAATTTTTATAACAAAGCACATAATAGATAAATTTGTTGCCCACGTCTGACTGGCAGCAGCTCGTATTTGTATTAACTTTTCCATATTAATTGGTGAATAACTGGAGGCAAAGTTCTCCTCTGGTTTTTTAGTGCTGAACTTGTTTTGTTCCAGGTGATACTTTTGAGGTGAAGGGGGGACGGTTAGCAAACCGAACTGGATTTCATTCAGGATTTTGACAAACTAAGAGAGAATAGAAAGACATTAAAAAAAAAAAAAAAAAAAAAAAGAAGGTATGTTTGTCACATTGAATGGGTACCTCAGCAACGTAGACACGAAAGTTGAATTCCTTTGGATATCGATGATAGCATTTTTGCTCAAGAAAAAGGAAAAAAAAAAAAAAAAAAACACTGAACTTTCATTTAGGCAAAGTTGGGCATTTTGTTAAACATTTAACAACAAGGTTTATTGGTAACAAAGTGCGACTATAAGGGGTAGAAACGGTGCATGAGCCTGATTAGATGCTCAAATTGACACCCAGGGGCGTCCATCGTAAAATGATTTTGAAATATTTATTTAGATATCCAACTTTGGCTAGGACTGTAAGAAAGAATGCCATATAATTGAATAATCCCATTACAGCAGTAAGAAAGAACGACTTTTTTTTCTTTAATTAAAATGTGAAATTTTTATCTTAAATGAACTATATTTGTTTCAACATGATGATCTTTAAATTTAAAGATATCTTCTGGTGTCAAAAGGAGTTACAGCTTCATTATTTTTATTTTGAAAATGCCCTCGTTCTATTTCAAAATCAACTGACCACTAATCTATGTATTTTTGTAGAATCAATTTTATCTAACTCCTTCCATAATTAAACTAATTATTTCCGTTCAACGTTGCATTTCTCATGATCGTCTATCCTGTACATCTCACCATTAGCTCTGTGCTATCACCTTTTCCTCAACCTTCCTTCAACATTGCCTTGTCCCTAACACTAGCCTTCTTCCACCCTTACCTCCTCTTCCACTACCCCTTTCTATCCCTGTTACCACCCAATCTTACATTTCCATTTGCCTTCATCCTTTAATTTTTCCTCTTCCTCCTCCCATGCTCTTCTCTTTCCACTTCCTAGCCCTCCTGGTCCATCATATCACTCATTGGAACTGTCATTCATATGTCTCAACCACTCAGCTGCCTTGTTTCCTTTGACATGCAAAATTAGAAAACTAAAACCGAGGAATGCATAAAAGAAAGCATATAAAATGCAATACAAAAAAGGATATTCTTGAAAATAAAAATACAATAAAAGAAAGAAAAAAAAAATTAGAGTCTTTTAAGGTGAAATCTGAATCATTCAACTCTATATCACATGCTTACAATTATGAATAGAGTCATGATCCTATCTTTTTAAAGAATCTTTCTTATATATTTTTAGATCTTTTTTTCCTTATCAAAAAGAGCTAAAATTTTTGTTTTAATTTTGACTTTCAATCTTTTGCAATTTTAGGTTATCGCTCTACAACATTGTGCTTATTAAATCAATTTTGCTTTTTAACTTCACTAATAACTAAATTAGTTGCCATCCTTTAACATTTCTAGTAATTGATCTCTTACATTTTCATCTTTCATCTTGTTGCTTCCCCTTAATCCACCTTCAATATCATTTTTATTCTATTCCTAATTTTTCTTCACCTTTACCTTTACTTCCACTAAATCTATTTACCCTACCCATCTCCATTGCTGCCCTATCCCACATTTTGTTTACTTTCATCCTTCTATTGTTGCTTTCCCTCCAATCATGCCCCTTCATTCATCTTATTCCCTCGTTTTTATCCATCATTTCATTAACCTCAATTTTTCATATTATTCTTCATCATCATCCTTCTATTTTTTCCTTTTCTCTTTTATCATAATTACTTAACTAGCATTTTGCATTTGCCATGCAAAATGAAAAAGTTACAGTGGAATGTACAAAAAAGAAAGAATAAGAAAATAGAATATGAAATAGATATTTTTGAATATATAAACATACATATATGTTTGACTTAAAAAATGTTATATATCCTTTTAAAATTTTATGGCGAAGATTTTACATCAATAATTTAAATCATGTAATATGATCTATCATTCTTAAATTACTCAGGTACTAAAAAGTTATGTGATTTAAATACTCATAGCTTAAAAATCAAGTGATCAAAATTTAATGTTATTTAAATTATTTAATTTTTTATTATTTTTTAACCACTTAATGCATAAATCAAGAATTGTTAAGTCGCATGATTTTTGACATATAAATTATTTATAAATATTAGATTACATCAAACATGTCATTTTATTTGCGCAAAATACTAAAATCTAATTAAGAAAAGATGCAACCTTTTTAAGGTTACACTATATATATATATATAAACTATTTTAGATGGAATATAGATTGTTCAAGTCTAAATCATATGGCTAATGAAAATGCTAGGTATCATTTCTTTTCAAAGCAAGAGAAGCCCATATCTCTCTAAATGAAGCGATACTCCACGTGACGTCCCGATTTGGAACTGATACTGGGCCGAGATGAGATCTGGCTGGCGATTCGACCCGAATCCAACAGCTTCCACGCTAACATGGGGAGAACGCCGATCTCCATCCGACGGAGGAAGCAGGGCTTGAATTTGAAACCATCCGTTGCATCCCTCTGATCGCCACAAGCGGCGGAGAATGGAGACCAGACCGGAGTCGGCGCCGGCGGCCGAGGTCGAGGGCGGCGGAGGAGACGACGATTTCCTCCCCATCCGGCGGCTGGAAATCTCCGACTACTCCAAGGGCTTCGTTGAACTCCTCGCCCAGCTCAGCCACTGCCCTCCTCTCTCCGACGCCGATTTCTGCGCCCGCTTCGCCGACCTCGCCGCCTTAGGCGACGACCACGTCATTTGCGTCATCGAGGACCGCCGCGCCGGTCGGATCGTCGCCACCGGCAGCGTCTTCATCGAGAGGAAGTTCCTTAGGGGCTGCGGCAAGGTCGGCCACATCGAGGACGTCGTCGTCGACGCCGCCGCCCGTGGCCGCCGACTCGGCCAGCGAGTGGTCCGGTACCTCGTGGAACACGCCAGGGCCGCCGGGTGCTATAAGGTCATCCTCGACTGCGAGCCGGATCGGAGGGCGTTCTACGAGAAATGCGGCTTCACGGAGAAGAGCGTCCAGATGGCGCTCTACTTTTGATCCGGACGAACCTAGGGTTAACTTCTTTTGTTTCCTCGTAAGTTAAATGCTGGTGGATTGGCAAAAATTTGGATTCTATCTTGTTTATTTTCTTGTCCAATTGATGGATTTGCTTCTCCGATTTTAAATTTTTCGATCATGCGCTAGATTATAAATGATTACGTAATAATCTGTATCAATGGTTGCATGATTTCATTCAATACAGGATAAACCGAAGGGTATTTTTAAAACACAGGCTACAACCCAATCAAAGTTTTTTAGCAGGGAGATAGTTGATCTATCCGTAATTATCTCAAGGACATGACGTTCGATTGCACCAGTGGTTTTCTTTTTCCCCTTGAGATATATGATATATACCTGTAGAGAGCTTTTGTGCTCGAATTAGGTTTGATAAATCGCACATAATCCACCTCAATAACATGTCCTCCTCCAAAGAAAAGCTTATTACCCATCATTGAGTCAAGCCTTGGCTTGGTTGGTGGAACCATGGATATGTTGATGTATCAGCACTCAATTCTCTTTGTTCACCAAGTGAACACAATTTTAAAGGTTCATCGATTAGATTTGAGTTTTTTTTTTTTTTTTTTTTTTTTTTTTGCCTTGATTTGTTGGAATTTTTTGTTGTTGGTAGGTTTGGATGAGCTAGGGGGAGACATGGGAGATTGCTTATCTAAATAAAGTCTGGCTTTAATGCAGGGTGAGCTAAACTGTCTCAAACAGAACAGTTTGGGCTGAACCATTCCAAACCAAGCAGTTCGGGCCAAATTGAGCCAATCGGTCTGAAACTGGGATGATTTGGCCTTTCAAATTGGTACAAAGGATGAGCCATCCAGAACCGCCCATGCCGTCCCCTTATCGACGTACTAAACTATATCGGATCAAACCATTCAGTTCACCTCAGTATAGTAGCGAACTTGGGTGAGGGCCTCCCAATTTACTTGATCGGTACACTACTAGTTCGGTATGATGCATCATACCATACCGTACCGACTCAGTACTGATATTTGGTATGGTGAACCTTGCTTTAATCCAATATAAACTAGCAGTTTAGCTAATGAATCCTATATTTACAAAGCAACTAGAAAAGAGGATTATATTTATCAAGTTAAAAGAAACATGGTCACTTGAAGGGAAGAGAATTTTATTGAATGTATTATTTATTGCCAAAGAAGTGGTATCATGCTAGATGGAGTATTGCAACACATTATGATGTATTAAGGTTGGAAGATATTAATTTGATGGATAGGGAATGGATGCATATCTAATTAAATCTTATATCAAATTTTGTTTACATATAATTCAAAAATTTGGACAATATATGCTAGTTTGGTTTATGATTAATGTATGAGGCACCACAAAAAAAAAAAAAAAGAGCAAAAAGAAAAAAAAAAAGCCAACCTTTTAAAGAGGAGCCCAAATATGCGGCTAGTGTATTAGGTAGTTATTTTATAAGTCTGCTTTTTTAATCTAGGTTTGAGGAGTTTATAAAGTGCCTTATTGCTTTTATAAGTTCTATTTAAGGAAGAAATTTGGTTGTAGTTCATTCTCTCTCTCTCTCTCTCTCTCGCATGCATGTGGGGCTTGATAAGTTAGACATTTTGTAAATCCTATTGAAAATTCACTGGATATTATTCTGTTAAGCTCTTCCGAGAAACCTTTAAGATATCTAGTGCCATCATGAGATAGCTGATTTAACCCTTTGTTGCCTATATGGCAGAGTTTTTCTTGTAATTAGTTCTCCTTGCTCTCACCCTCTATCTCATCAACCCCACTCAATTTATGGTCATATTGTATTCGATGCACATAGGACGGCTATAAGAGTTCATGAGAAAAGAAGAAAATAAAAGAAGAGGAAGAAGAAAGAAAAGGGGATGTAGTCAAGGCTGATAGGCTACAAGAGGATTCAATAAACTTTAGTGCACCCAGATCCATCTAAGTGTCTTATTTTTTATAGTAGAAAGCAACTCTGGGACTTAACTAACTTAGGAGGTGTATTTCTGTTTTAGAGCTTTTTGATGCAGCATAGGATGCAACTAACAGATACTATCATCAGCAAGACGATGCCAAACTTTGCAGGAGTTGATGGATTTGCAGGCGAAGACTTCGGCAACTGAATATTTAAATTTTTGGTGGGTTTTCTTCTAAATTTTCCATTAGAGAGAATTGAATTTTAGTTGGGTTTCGATATTTGCATCCAAATAATTGTAGCATATTTTTCTATTATCAACTACTATTCTTAGTATAATTTTTCATATTTCCCTATTATCGGGCTCTATTCGTAGTATGATTTTGTACTGGACTTAATGCCCAAATTAAGGTTAGGGTTGTGGTCTATATATATTCTTCTAATTCATTGTGAAAAGCAGCTTTTTAGATATTAGTAAAATTTATTTTTTGTGAGAACTTTCTTCATTAATGAGGGGTTTTTCAATCCGAATTGTTTCAGTTTTGCATGTTTGATCTCTGAATTCAATTTCTATCGATTGACTTGCTTTTCAATCTTCATACCACATCACTTTTTCTAGGGTTTATTATCTAGTCCATCATTTTCAATTTGTGGAAAGTCCGAGACAAGGAATCTTTTTCATTTAAAGGTATATGGTTAGACATACTGTAATCTTCTGTTTGTTTTGTAATTATTAATAATCAATCTGATCTAAAAGGGCTTTTGTAAGAGTAGAGTGGCTAGTCAAGCTAAGTTTAGAAACATGGGGTTAGGCTGCCTTAAGTGATGGAAGCAAAAGGAATTTTTTTGCTTTTTAGTAGTGCTTATACTTCCTAGGAGATTCAAGGCTAGCCTCCTCATATAAGGACATGCAGGAGGTTATTGAAGTGTTTTCCTTCTTTCATAATGTGTTTTCATATGCCAAAAATTCAAATAGGATGCATGAGCTATTGATCATGTGGTGATGTGAGCAGAGTCTTGAGTTTTTAATTACCGATGTTGGCTTTATATTTAAGCTGATTAAACTTTTGATTTTAGTTTTAGCACTTATTTTACTTGTACTGTGGAGATTAGATGGTCTGATTCTAGATTAGAGGGTTTAGATTAATTTTACGATGTGGCAACTAAAGTTCTTAATATCCCATATCCTATAATAAGCTGTGGGGCCTTTATTTCCCTCTCTTTTTCTTGGGTGAATCAATAGGGAAGAGGAAAGTGATGAGTGATGGAAAGGATGGTGACCTTATCGCACTTGTGGACCCTGTCCATTTGCCTATCTCCTCTCCTGTTAAGCTAGAGCTTGTAGCTAGAGGGGGGATTTGATTTTAAGACTTTATGGGTCTTTGCTCTTTAAAATAATCATTTAATCTTATATCAGGGTCTATAGGGAAGTCTTTGAGAGCAAAAGAATATTCTTTTTTTGGGGATATGCGTGTCCCATTTTTTTCCTTTTTTTACTATAAATCTCAAAACTTTCCCTCTCTATCTTGAAGAATGTTAGCTGTTAACTGCATTCAAGGGAAAATTATAAAAATAGAAAAAAAAACAAATGTACTTCATTTTATTCTTTATGGATATTTCAAAACCTTACTATTTAAAAGAATTAAAAAAATTTCACTAAGTTCTGTATGTGTTCCTAGCTTTCTTGCTTAAATAAGAAGAATATCAATAATTTCGGAAGTGGATCGAGCCCATCATTTTAAATCTAGGTGGGATATTAGGATGAGTTACGATCCCAACTGTCAAGATGGGACGATCCCACCTTCTTTCCAACATCCTAATCTATATGTTTTGGGATAGTTCCCATCCCAAGCATTAGGATAGGATGGGATGGAATGGAATGGTTGTGCATCCTGTTTCATAGAAAAATCATAACAATCTTGTGCCATACAATTTAAAATCTTAATTGGGCAACCTAGGTCGGGCCATCCCTAGCCCAAACCTTGTCTAATTTTTTGACTTTAGCCTGGGTCTAGGGTTGAAAATTTCTCACGGTGTCAGGCCTGATCCTGATTTGAGCTTGAGTCCATCTTGAACAGAAAATGAGCCTAAGTCTAAACTAGGCCTCATCTAATCACTAAAAGAACTAGGCTTGAAGCCTAGAGAAATGGGGAGGAGTAGGAGAAGGGTAGAGAGGCAGTGTTGGGAGAAGGAAGAGGCTAAAAGAAATATAGAGGGGTGAGGAATGAGGGGGAAGAAATGGAAATGGAATTATGACGGGAATACACCTCCAACTTGAGGGCGGGGGGGGGGGGGAGAGAGAGACTGCCTCGAGCTTCTTCACCATGGGATTTGTTTGGAGTTGGATAATACTAGCAATTCATCAAATGTTGATGGATGGTTAGGGTTAAGCCAATATAAAAGGTGACATGACATAAATATATTAATTTATGTGCATGCGTGCCAGTTAATTCTCGGGCTTTGGGCTCATAGCCTGGCTAGGGGTTGCTTCAACTTTGCCAAAAGTCATTCGAGCTTTGTGGCATAGGCCCAGTCCTAACTAGAACTTCAGCTTAGGCCCAAAGCCTGGGATGAATCAGGCTTGACCTGGGACCATTTCCAGCCCTAATATTATGTCTTCTATAGAGGAAGAATCAAAGACTGGAACTATATTAAATGCTCCATTGGTACATTGAAAGAAACAATACTGAATAAAATTAATGGGCTGTTATGTTTAACAGTTTTAATCCTTAAATCTTGCTGAAACAGGATAAAGTAACATGGATCTCAGTTCTAACAGCCTTTGTAAGTGGGTCTAAACATTTCCTGCTAATTTGCTGGCTGGTTTCTTTCATGGGTTTCTTACCATACACAAATGCATAAGTTCTATATATAGCTTAAAACATCCTGGTTGTTATGTAAGCTTGTTAATAGAAGGGCTTATACTAGATGCTGGGGTATTTCAGATGACATTGCAATAAGGGAAATCCAATAACACCGGCTATCTTAAATTTCTTGCCTGCCCAGTTATCTGCACCGATCAATGACACTCTCTCAATGATATCCCGGGTGTGTAAGGACCTTAGTCAAGGATATTTATGCTCCCCTCTTGTTCTTATTCTTATAGTGCTCTTCTTGCTTGAATGTTTATGAAAGGTTCAGAATAATTATGATCCATACTGTCCTTTCTTGTTTTTATGTTGGCGGATGACGTACTTTGGTTAATCATTTGCATTTTGATGATGACAAGATGGTGCAAGGGAATATACTCATCAAACACCTAAATTTGCACTGCTTTTGTTTTGTCTCTTGACAAACTTATACTAAAAGATTCTGATAAAGATTGGGATAAATAATTATAGTTAGAAACTGATGCTGAAATTCTGATTTATAAGGTTGATATTTTCCTGCTTGGATACTGGATTTTCATGAAAAGTTGAAACTAGATCTGATCAATTTCACCTGTTTGATGCCATAATTAATATATTCAAGTGAAAGGTGGTGATGATATAATTAGAACTTTTGGTGAAAGATAATTTAATCAAAGAGATTTGCAATTGTCTCTCTTTTCACACATCAAGAATAACAAATAGATCATAGGGAAAATACTAAAAAATAACAAGCATAATTATGGGAGGAAATAAATTGAAGGAAGGCTATGCATCTTTAGGTGGAAGTATGCTGCAAGAAAAGATGGCCCTGATCTGGTGAGGTTTGGGATTATCTGAGGATATGTAACATGAACCTCTGCACTGTGCTTTGCAAAAGTTGCTCTTCGAGGGGCAACTGATGGAATGAATGGTAATAGGCAAGCTTTAGATGCTAAAACAGAGGATAAGGTGCTTACATGATTTCTGTAAATGCATGAAGAAATAACAATTGATACCCAGGTATTAAAAACTGGGATTAATTTGAGGTTGAAAAAGGTAATAATATGTACTTCAGGTGCAATAACTAATTGCAAATAACTTTCCCATGCTTTGTCTCTGATTATATACCGATTGGCTGACAGAGATGCAATGGTGGTTGGTTACTAGAAAAAGATTGATTATAGTGCCTCAATTTAGTCTTAAAGATGACAAAATTTGAGATGAGGTAGAAGGATTTAGGATGTGGGGACAAAGCAGAGCATAGCACTTGTAGTGTTAAAGGCACTCTATACTAAAATTTTGACAATGGTGCAAGTAGGCCATGTAAGAAATAGACTTGCAACTGTTTCAGGGTGTTTGAAAATGTGGAGAACAGCAAATTGCCAGATTCTCACAGAAGAGCTCATGGTTGGCCAGTAAATGTTCTACAAGAAGCAAAAAAGGAGGGGGAAAATGTTTCAAAGCAAGTTTTGTACAGTCCTTTAAAAAGAAATAACACAAGTGGGATCAATGGCATGTGAACTGGTGGGAACTGGATGATCAAACTTTCAGCAATCTTGGGGATGTTTATGGTAAACTGACGTCCTCAAGGAGTGCAAGGTATTCAGTACTATAAAAGGAACAAAGGAATTTTAGGTGCAAGTCAGCCATGTGTACAAAGCTAACTAGGAACTGTCCCATTGCAATGCCCAAAAGGATGGAAGCAAGGAGAAAGGGGAAGGGAATCTCATACCGTTGCCTTTACACTGGGGTTAACATTAGTGGTCTTTCAGTTGGCTTTTGGCAAGATTTCACCTGGTGCTTTTAACTCCTATCCTTTAGTCCAGTTAAGAGTTGCTGGAACGGACTGGGTCATTTTCCCTGTGGCTCTTTTAAGTTTTTGACTCTTTTGTGATTTGCTTGGGCAATCCTTGCACACGTGCATATGCACACGTACATTTTATAGTGTCTCTTTCACATGTCCTAATACTTGATTGTCTAAGGCTCTATTTACCTGAGCTGAGACTGCTGGCTTGCACCTGGTTTTCTAAGCTAGCCTTGAATGTAAAGGATGTAATCATTTAAAATATTTAGTGCAAGGTCACAAATTTCCTCGAACTTTATTAACTTTATTTGCTTCTTCATACTGCCCTGGTGTCAATATATGCCCAGAGTGCCTGGAACTGGTCGGTTTACAAAAGCTTTTCCTCAGTCATGTACTCCCTTTCCAAAACCTGTTGGTTGGTATTCCTACTGATTATCAGCTGACATTAAAGTTGCTTGTCAAGCATTGTCCCAAGCATCGTCTTGTAATCTTTGCGCATCGAACCCTGTAACTGACTTTGGCAAGGCATCCACATCACAAACTATGTTGCCAGATTTCATATCCTTCTTTTTATTTTTGAATACTAACTACAATAGTTGATCATAAACAAAGAATCTACAGTATAGCAATTGTTATATGCAAACTTCTGATTATCCTTGAAAATTGTTACTTTCTTCATACTTTTGAATTCGATGCTCTTTATCTGATGCAGCTGATGCTAGTGCTGGATGATATCCAATTTTTACTACCACAAGTGAAAGTTGATGCTGGCGTGGATGCCATGAGCTATGGTGGTTGGCGATGCATTCTTCTGAAGCTTATTCAATGCATACCAGAACTCATTGAGGCTGGGAATCCTCATTCTTTTCTAAGTATTGCAGATGTTGGTTTCAATTAGGTCATTATGCGCTTCCTGTAAAGGATTGCATCAGATAAAGGCTGTTCACCACTTACCTGTAGCTTTCTGTTTTGGGTGTTTCTGGTCCCTGGCCACTCATGGCTCTCGCCTATTGTGGAAGGATAGTACCACCTCTTGAACTGAAATGTTACCCGTTATACTCTTGCTTATTAATTTTCCTTTTGCTTTATGAAACGTTCTTAGTTTCTGCTTTAGCTGTTCGAATTATATGATATCTGGATGTGCAGAGCCCTTTTAAGATTCCTTTCTTCTCTTTCCAGAGAAATTCAGCCTGATCCAAATTTTCATGTTCTTTTCATTTATTTGCAAATTCTACAGTCAATTTGTGAGATCTTTCTTCAGAACTTATATTTATGAAAAAGTTTTTACTTCGGTTGCTTATTGTCGGATTCCATGATCAACAGTTCCCTGGATCAATGAATCAATATAGTTTCGAAAGAGATTCTGATTAAACTATATTCTTCCTAAATACCCACTGTTCCTTCTATCTATTCTTTTTCTTGAAATAACCAAGGTTGGGCGGCTCTTCTTAATATGACACGCCATTGGCTGGTTTGATTTTTTTCAGCGCACGTGCTCGTCAATGTGCAAATTTGTCAGCATGCTAATCCTTTGTGTATTCTCCAAATCATTTCCTTGGACTTTGATCTTCAACTGTTTGAAAAACTTGAAATATTAATATATAAAAGCTCTGATGGTGATGTACATATATCTTCATTCAGTTGAAAATGTGAAACCACTAGTTCATCGTCAATGCTTTAAGGATGGTGGCTACCTGCCTATAGAAATGAATACCTCTCTAGGTGTTGACTGATGCGGGATGAGTCCAGACTTTGGTGGAGCCTGTGCGCTGCATCTATATTTATACAATACTACAATCATATTGACCCCTGTTCTGAAAATATTTGAGTCAATTTCTAATGTCAAATCTGGTTAAATTTATTTATTTGTTTTTACTCACTAAAAACGATATAAATGTGTTAAGAAGATGGAACAGCTTGTGTGACACCTTGTTTTGTTTCTTTTAGGACCAGATCCAATCAGACCGGTTGGCTCTTTGAATGTACCAGTTCTCCATGGTTAAATCAGTGAGGCATTCAACCCCCTGCTGCCCTTTTTTTGTTTTGTTTCTTTTGTTGCTTTATTTTTGGGCGTATAAGAGGGTGGAGATCTGTAGAGCATTTGCTTGCGGAATTCTTCTATTGGAGGCATTTGTGGGTGGATACCACCCTGTTAATGAATTAAAAAATACAAACAATTACATCAACGGTAATAATCCGGGAAGGCTAAGCTCTTTGCGTCTGTTTCTACCAACATTTCAATTAAGTTGATACCTCCTAGCGGCGCTTCCCTCTGGAAATGTTACATGTTGATAAATAAATATAGGCCATTATTCACCTATTCAATTCTCTAACTAGATCCTTTTAAAAAAAATTAAACTGAGAGGCAGACATTCCATGTTCAAATCTTGAGCGGTGCATATTTAGAGCCCAGATCTGACAGCAGCTTTGATTCATATAATAATGAAATATAATTTAATATAATTTAATTCATACAATCATGAAATATATAAGCATGACAGTAAATTTAATTTGATAGCGAATTTAATAGCAAGATATGAATTGATATAATTTGATTCATCCAGTAGGATATGATTTGATTATGATTTAAGAAAAGATGTAATTTAATTTATATAATTATGAAATATACAAGCCTCCTTAAGATATGAAAGACTTTTTGTTATATTTTAAATTTAAATTTAGATTTTATAATTTAAACTAAAATCAATTGGATCAAACTTTCTATATGTATCTTTAGGATATGATGTATATAAATATAATGCATCATGACAATCAAAAATATACCGGCTATTATTTTCAAAATATTTCTTCTTTCTTAGTATTCGAGCAGTAAAGAACTCACCACATAAATCAAATATTTTAGCACTATGATAAGATCATCATCTTTGATCGTTGTATTAGAATTTTTGTCAACTCATCTGGTAATCACTAACATTACCAGTTTAATTTCTATTGAGCTTGACTCCAACAATTATCTTATGCGGAGTTCTTTTTTTCTCTCCATCTTAAAAAGGCATAAATTGATGGGTATAGTTGATGGAAACACTCCTACTCCTCCAAAGACTATTTTAAATGGTGATAAAAGAATTGTGAATACTGCTTTTGATAAATAGTATGACAAATATTAAATGATGCTATCTTGGATTAATGCTACCCTTTTAGATACTATCATTTCATACACTGTTAATGTTAAATATGCATGGGAGGCATGGGAAGCACTTGAAAGATGATTTAGAACTATTACTTAGTCTCAAGTCGTTTACCTGAAATAACAAGTGGGTAAAATCCAGAAAGGTTCACTCTCAATGCAAGAATATTTACAGCAAAATTAAACAAATGAAGGACCAACTATCTACTAATAAAGAACTCATAAGTGACATGAATACTTGGATACTCTTATATCTACATCTTAAAAGGTCTTCCAAAGTCCTATAGACCATTCCAAACAGCAAGTGGAATACGTGCAAAATATGCACTAGTCATAGTGGAAGAACTTCATGACCTTCTTTTAACAGAAGAATTAAGTCTTCGTGGAGCATCTAATCCTACACAACTCAATGCTGCAACATTTACTGCAAATCATGATGAGTCCAGTAGATAGAATAATGGTTGTTGTCCATTTAATAATCAACACCAACATCCCAATAACTATTAGCAGCAATGTGCATCTCAACAATATCACAAAGGGCCTAATAATCAGTCCAATAGTCATGTAGCACCTGCTCAAGAAAATATTATATGACCTACCTGCGAAATATGTAATAAAACTAGGCATATAGCCTTAGATTGCTATCATTGCCTTGATCTAATTTTCCAAAGTCGACTTCCTCCTCAACACCTTGTTACAATGATGGCCACATGATAGTCTATAGACGAGTGTACATGGTAAACGAATACTAGAGCTACTCTCTATATCACTAGTAATCTTAGAAATCTGACTATTAACTCTTCATATCAAGGCTCAAATAATATACAAGTTGAGAATGGTGAAGGTTTGACTATTAAACACATTGGATCCTCTCATATGACTACTCCATCCCAATTATTTATATTAAATGATATCTTCCACTATCCTAATGCATCTGCCGGCCTACTTTCAGTCAAAAACTTTCTCATGATAATAATTACTTTTTTTTTAATTTGATGTCAATAGTTTTATGACATAGGACAACGCTACAGGGAGAATGCTCTATTGTGGGTTACTTGAGAATGACCTCTATATCATTTGCTCACTCAAATCTTCAAATAAAGAAATCTTTCCAAAACTATTTACTAAGCAATGTGTTTTGAGTGAGGTATGGCACCACCGGCTGAGGAATCCATCTTTGCAACATGCAATTTTGTCTAAAGTTTCTTCTTTAGTAAGATCTTCCAAAAGCATCTACCCATCTGGTTAGCTTAGAAAGAGTCAAAAAATTCTTTTTTCTTCTTTTACTTCTTTATCATCTAAACTTTCGGAACTAATACATTGTGATGTCTGGGGCCTTGCTTGTATTTCTTTAATTTCAAATTTCAAGTATTATCTTATTTTTGTTAATGATCACATTCATTATATATGATTATTTCTACTTAAATACAAATTTGATATGTTTACCACATTTATTTCCTACAAATAAAAAGTTAAAAATTTTTTAAAATAAAAATAAAAATTCTACGCTTAGATGGTGAGGCAAATTTGTAAGATATGCTAATACTAGTTTTCTTTAATCCAATGGTATTATCCAGCAATTAATCTATCTATACACCCCTAAACAAAATAGTGTCTTCAAATAAAAATACTGCCTATTGTTGAAACCGCATTGAGCTTGTTAGCCCACTCTAATTCACCCTTAAAATATTGGCTTGAAGCCTTTTTAACTACTACATATCTTATTAATTAGCTATTTATTTTCCCTACACCTCATATATCACCTTATGGAGTTTTATTTCAAAAGTCATCTAATTACACCCATCTCAAAGCTTTTGAATGTGTATGCTATCCTTGTCTTTGCCCCTACCATTCTCACAAGCTAGAATTTATGTCCTCTTGTTGTATTTTTCTTCATTATAGTACTAATCAAAAGGGATATCAATGTCTTGACATAAAATTAGATCAAGCTTTTGTATCCACACATGTTATCTTTGACGGGTCTTTCATCCCACATCGCAATGTCACCTCTCCTCCTCATCTTTTTCTCTTCACCTTATCCTCATCATTTTCAAACTTGCAAACATGGTGGGTCTCATTCAATCCTCTATCATCTTAGCCAATGATATTATACCAAAATACTGCTCAAAGTTCATGCTCCACTTCAGATCTATAGCTGATTTTGAGTGTTTCACCAATAGCTAAATGCCTATCTCAAGTTTCGTAGAGAGCCCCCCTTTAAGCTTGCAATAGCAGCATACTGAGTTATTACTACCAATCAACCCTCAAGGCCAACCACTACTTACCACTGACCAGCCCATATCAAGTACTGCCTAATATATTTAAGAGACCCAACTACATTCAATTCATTTAGCACAATCCCAACTCTCTTCTATCTTACAGGTTAACCTTACAACCAACTTGTCCCCACTTGACCCACCTCAGCCAACGTCAAATCCAAGCCAAACTCATTCAATAGTATCACATTCCCAACATGACATTGTTAAAAAGAAAACCTTTTTCAGTACTAAATATCCTATTCCTATAATATTATTAGCTATACATCTATTTAAGTCATCATATTATACATAAGCATCAAAAGTTCTAAGTGGTGAGTTGTAATAGACATTGAATTTACTACTCCAATACATCAACACGTGGTCTTTTATCCCTCTTCAACCTCATATGAATGTGATGGGTTGTAAATAAGTGTATCATCTCAAGTACAAGATGCGCTTTGTTGCAAAAGGCTTTTATCAACAACCAAGAGTAAATTTATCAAAAGTTTCCATCCTATAGTAAAGCATAATATTGTTTGCATTATTTTAACCTTGGCTCTCAGTTTTAATTAGACTCTTCACTAACTTGATGTTGATGGTGTTTTTCTTCATGGAGATCATAAATGGCACAATCACCTGGCTATGTAGATCTAGAATGGCCAACACATGTTTGTTTGTGCATAAGTATATCTATGGTCTTCAATAAGCTTCAATAGTATGGTATGAGAAATTTATCTCAAAACTTCTTTAGTTGGATTTCTTCACATCCCAATATGATCCATTGCTCTTCATCCGTCATGAGGGCTCCCATACCATTTTCTCCTTTTCTATGTTGATGACATTACTATTGCTAGTAACAAACCTACTCCTTCACTCTCATTGTCGAGTTGGATTTACATTTCAAAGTGAAGGATCTTAGGCCACTTACTTATTTTCTTAGTATTGAATTTCATTGTCTTCCTCATGGTCTTCACTTATCTCAAACTAAATATACCCTTGATCTCCTTGATCAGGCCAAAATACTTAGGTGTAAACCGATTAACTCTCTGGCTGCTATAACCAAGTTGGGCTGCGCTTCTAATCCTCTTTTATTTGACCAAACTGATCATCGTAGAATTGTCGGTGCTTTATAATATCTTACTCTAACCAAGTCAGACCTTTTTTTTGCAGTAAATCAAGTTGCACAATACATGCAATTTCCAACCAAAGACCATTGGGTTGTTGTTTAATGCATTGTGCATTATTTAAAAACTACTTTCTCTCATAAGCTTCTCTTCTAATTGAACTTGAAGCATATGGTGATGTTGATTGGGTTGGCTGCCCATTGATTATCGCTTAACAAGTAGATATTATGCCTATCTTAGACTTAATCTAATCTCTTGTTTTGCTAAAAAATAACCTACTGTTACCTGATTATCTACTGAAGCCGAATATAGAAGCTTGACCCACACTGTTGCTGAAGTCACATGGATTTGCTCTTTTTCGAGGATTTAGACTTTCTCTTCGAAATACTCTTATGTGGTGTGACAATGTTTCTATCATTTCTATCACGTTTAATCCAATTTTTCATATTTGCACAAAGCATATTGAGCTTGACTATTACTTTGTCCGTGAAAAGGTGGCTCACAAAGAATTGAACGTCCAATTTATTTCCACTATTGATCAAGTAGCTAACATCTTACTAAGAGTCTTCGTCCTAGCTGTCTACACTACTTGCAGGTCAAGCTCAATGTTCAAGCTTGCTCGTTTAGTTTGATGGGGTATGACAACAGATTTGATTCATATAATGGAATATAATTTGATATGATTCGATTTATACAATCGTAAAATATCTAAGCATGATAACAGATTTAATTTGACAGCAGATTTGATAGCAGAATATGATTTGATTCATACGATAGCGGAATATAATTTGGTTACGATTTAATTCATGCAATCATGGAAGATATATAATTTAATTCACATAATTATAGAATATATAGGCCTCCTTTAATCATAGGATATGATCTTTTATTATATTTTAAATTTGAATATCAAATTTTGTAATTTACACTCAAATCAATTGAGTCAAATTTCTATATATATCCTTATGATATTATATCTATAAATATAATATATCATAACTATCAAAAATACATCGACATTGTTTCCAAAATATTTTTTCTTTCTGGGGCTGCGTAATTAATTTTGAGATATATTCCTCCATTTCTCTCTTTAAAAATAGATATTTTTTCAGAATATATTAGAGTATAATGTTTGTTATCGACCTTTGTAACAAGAAAAAAATAGACATTAAAGTTTGATTCATAGAAATGATCCTTTAGAATAGAAATTGGAATCATTGTCTCTAATTTGAAGATTACAAATTTATTCCTACCATTCAAAAAAAAAAATTGAAGGTCACTTATTTAAAATACATAAATAGTCATATTTAATATTATAATATAATATTATATATTATATTATTACTATATTATTATGATAAATATATTATGATAAATATAATAATTATATTATGCCATAATTATAATATAATTTGAAATTTGTATCTTTTCATTCAAGATTATAAATCCTTTCCAATGTCATGGATGGTTGCCATTTTGCTTTTGAATGTAGTAAAATTATAGTAAAACTATGACAAAGTTTGTTTTCCTTTTGATATTATATAATTTGGTTTTGATGTGGAAGAATTTTATTATGCTAGATTTATTTTTTTTATATTATCTTATAATAGATTTGGACCCAGTGTTACATTATATATGTAATTGTGATGTGAATGTTATTGTATTATTATTTTATTATGGTATTTATTTTATTTTTCTAATTGTTAGATCTATTTATTTGTTAAATGATTGTCAAATTAAATATATATCAAAATATAAAAAATGATCAAATATTATTATTCTGATTTCTGCATTCAAACAAATCATACAATAAGGATAGGAATCAATCTAATTTTGATTTTTATTTCTATATAAACAAAATATGCAGGAAAAATGAGCGATTATGATTTTAATTTCAATGAGATTCAATTTTTAATTTCAATTCTAACATCAAACCAAACAGGTAAGGATAATATAATTGTACTATTAGATTGCATCACTATTCACACAACCAAATATAATTTTGAACTATGATAGATATTTTGAATTAAAAATTATTATTTTGATTAGATGAATGTTAAAAGTGTCACAAGGATGTTATCATTCCAATCATTATACAGCTGTCGTGGTTAGTGAATTTTTGCGAAGTTGAACTCTCTATAAAGAGAGAGAGAGAAAAAATAAAAAAAAAGTAAAAAAGATGAGATGACTTTGAAATCTGTATGAATCAAAAAGGATGAAGAGACTATCGGATTCTGAATTTATTTGTCTTCGTTCCAACGTAGCCAAGTATATCCATCTTTATATATATATATATATATATATATATATGTATGTATGTATGTATGTATGTATGTATGTATGTATGTCAGGAGGTCAAATAAACTGGTGCGATGGTTATCAGATCATTATGGTGGCTTTTACTTCTTTAAACATGGTGTCTACATAAGATAAGGGAGTGCAGATGATATGATAATGATAGCTTTTCCTCCAATTTAACCTTTAATTCGTTTTCTATACGAGAATGGTCCCCTAGCTTTTTATTAGAGTTCAAACAGCCTTTCGCCACCGGAAAAGGGTGAATCTGCTGAGGAGATGAGGCATTGACTCCAAACTCCCCAGAGCTACTCAATGTTCTTAAATGAAGGCCAACATCCAAAAGGGGTGTGGTTGGTTTGGGTGCTTCGCTCATCGGTGTAATGGAGCTGCTCCTTCTCCGTGGTCCCGTGTGAGGACCAGCGTGCACCAAATCCAATGGGGGATCTGCGGTGAAATTTTTTCCCTCTTCTGCTACAGGTGTCATACCCAGCAGTGGACCCACCATCTTGACGGCAGGAGCTTTATCCAGTTGCGTCAGATGGCGGTGATGAATACCATTTTGACTCTCCATCGTCTGATCTATTGTGGTCTTTAGACAGCGCTGACATTCATTTCTTTCCCATCATCGTGATTTTTTTCCTCCCTCGATTCCTTGTATAAAAAACTCCAAACCTTTAAACCAACTGGTGCCCCCATGTTTTCAAGTTAAGCTATTCACATGATAATAATAATAATATGATTATATGGGACATGACTGACTGAGAGCCATATAAAACACTGACATAAGCTGACGCCTACTCTTTTAAATATAAACATCAGGTAGCACTTCCATTGCTTCTTTTTGATGATGAAACGAAGGCTCTTTTTATCTCTTTTACCGG
This sequence comes from Metroxylon sagu, assembly GCA_017589505.3. NCBI lineage: Eukaryota > Viridiplantae > Streptophyta > Magnoliopsida > Arecales > Arecaceae > Metroxylon > Metroxylon sagu. The sequence continues at coordinate 702,476 of JACVBY030000601.1, forward strand.
TATTCTTTTTCTTTATCTATCTGGCCTCGATGTGGCAACACGTCTTTCACTCCTTCGTTTACCACACCGAAACCTAGCCAAATTTTTTAAAGTTAAACATGTATATGAACTTAGAAATTTGACTTGTACAGCATGGTTGATATATTTTGGATGAGATAATATGGGCTGATATTATTTTGAATGCAAGATGATGAATTCAGTGACTACAACCCTTTTGTTTTGATGCTGCTAATTAACCAACACAAGGTGTGAAAGATGCGTTCCCGTCCCTTTCTGGGAATGAGCCCCTTCTCCCCACCCGAACCCTTGAAAAAATGGGTCTTATCTTCAAGCATCACGGACTCCTGAGTCCAGCCATCCGATCAAGGAAATCAGGAAAGGACCACCGGATCCGTCTCAACCAACGGCCTCAGTGCACGTACGCACCGACGCTGACATCCACGCTCCGGCGGGAGGTGCACCTTTGGGCAAGCAAGGGGGCCGTCGCCGCAACGTGACCGTCACTCCCACCAATGAGGGGAGGAAGAAGAGAAGACCAACTTTCTTTCTTTCTTTCTTTCTTTCTTTCTTTTTTTTTTTTCTCCTTTTCTCCCTTTCTTAAGGTTCGAATGTATCGTGATCCGTGAGTTGGATACAGCTGCTCCCATCCCCCTACTTCCACCCGGCATCCCATCCTCTCCTTTTCTTTCCCCATCTTATTAAAACCAAGGAGGTGGATGGGAGAAACAAAAGAAACCACACCCTTTGAAAAGCTTAGAAAATTCTCTAATTTGCTTCCAACGCTTTGCTATGGGTGTTGAATGTAATCAGCGCAGCAGCTTGAGTCATACGCAGTCAATAAGCAAAGTTGATGTAGTAAAGACTGGCTCTGATTCACAACTTCGAAGTAATGAAAGGCAGCATGAGAGCTTAGACATTGGCGTATGCCACCATGCCAGGCCATTTTTGGCAAGATGGCGGCGAGGATGTCTCGCTCTTTCACCGTTTGCACTCTGCCTCTTTGTGCTGACACTAAAATTCGGAGAAAAATATAGATGCGTTCGTTTGGTCATCTACAAACTAATATTAGCAAACTCCTCTCGATAAGTTGTTGATTAGATCTAATTAATTAGAACAATATAGAAATACATATAACTTGGTAGGTATGCGACTTCCTAACAGTGATAGCTATACATTTCCCCCTTTCTTCTTGTCTGCTTCATTTAGGGCTTCCTCCACTAGTAAAAAGCTCCTTCCTACTGAGACATCACTAGCTCTGACATCTCCTCCAGTATCTTTTCTTTTCTATACATCAAGTTCACGCAGCCGGATTCGGGTAAGGCTTCTGCTTGCTAGCAGAACAGGTGCAGCTTGCACGGCTCTCCGATAGCGTCTTCAAGTCACAAAGAATCATGACAATTAAAATAAGGTATATATATACATATATATGGGGTAGCTGAGGTTAACCAAAGAAATCAGACCAGTTCCAAAAGCTCAATACCTTGACTTGTTTCTGGAGGTCTTTGATGTAGTCGACAGCCAAATCTAACATGTCAGCAGTGTTGGTTTGCTGTGAATCCAATCAACAATTAGAGAATTGGATTTTTTTTTTTCTTTTTTTTTTTTTAAAGAAATAGGCCAATAAAGTGTCACTGTTTCATTGGAAGAGTGGTATTACCTTGTCCATGTTAGGAACCAGCTCTTGTAGCTTCCTCATTCTTTCGCTAATTCTAGTCCTCCTCACCTGATAAAACCAAGGAGCAAGTATATTTAGATGCTCTTGGGTTCAAGAACCAAGCTTGCTACTTTGAGAAGCAAATAAGAACTAAAGAGAGTGATTACCCTCTCGGCAATGCTGCGTGGGTGAGTGGCGCAACCTCGTTTCGCTCGGATCCTACAGGGGACTGCATCCTGGAACTGCAAAAATTTTTCGATCGCAGCCATCTCGGAGGAGGTCTTCGGCAAGCTAAACTGATGGGTGAGGCCCGACTCATGGCTCCTGGTCTCTCCGTTCTGTTAACAAGCAAAATGATGCATTTAGAGAAGCTGGTTTAAAGAAAAGAGGTGATCAAGAGGAAATACCTGAGGATCTGATGGGTTGAGACCGGCAACTATCTTCCCCTCGGCCTCTCTGGCTCTTTTAAGCCCCGAGTAGTTATCAGAGAGAAGAGGGGAGTCATCCCAGGAGCCAACCGGGAAGCCTGGGATGTAACACCGGCCCCCTCCATTGCCGACTCCCAGGTTGCTCTCTTCTGGGCTAGTTCCTCCCATGCCCTCGCTACCTATCTCAGAGATTTGAGACATGAGCCCGGCCGAGGAGTTTTGCCTCGAAGAAAAGCTTAGCTGACCCTTTATTCGATTTGTTCCATCCCCCATGAAACCATTCCCATTCTTGAACCCCGTCATGCCTCTCATCATCGCGTAGCCTATAAAACCATACAAATTTAGGTTCCTTTCATCCAAAAAATCCGTAGCAACACTTTACATATAGATAAAAAAAAAAAAAAAGAAAAGACGATTTTTATATTAGCTGAGCTATTCTTAGAAAAGAGAAGAGAAATGAGTTGTCTTAACGTCGTTTGTTTAGGCAAGCCAGGATGAGATTTTTGCTGCCGTACTTATTCCCAAAACAGAAAATTTTCAAAAATTCCTGTTTAAATCTTATGGAATAGTTTATTCTGCATGGCTCCATATAATGAATGCGAATTTTTTTCCATATATCCACACTTTTTAAAGCCACTACATTAAATAGGCCACAGTTCCGCAGAGAAGAACAGGGGGAGAGAGCGTACCATTTTCCACGTTCAAGTGAGAGAAGAGGCCCGCGGGGGAGCTACTGTGCCGGATGAGGTTAGAGCAGTTCCCGCCACTGCCGCCAACAGGGGCGCCGGCGGCGGCTTTTATCTGCTCCGCCTCCATAGACATCGAGCTCACCACCCGGTACGGGTTCTCGACCGAGTTGTGGCTCGGCAATTGCTGCTGCTGCTGCTGCGAGTGGTACAGCATCTGGGAAGCAGCGGAGAATCCGGCGCTCTGCTGGCCCACGAGCTGCTCCGCCCCGCCGTGCTCCATCGCCGCGGCCGCCGCCGAAGGAGGTGGAGGCGGGGCGAAGTGCGGGCTCCTCTGGCCGCCCGTGGCGGCAGCGGAGGCTGGTTTGTCCCGGATCTCGTCCCGGGGATCCGGCGCCAGGAACCGGGCGAACATGGTCTCCGTCTCAGGGCTGGAAGGCCTCACCGGGAGGAAGTCCCCGCACACCTCCCCGAGCAGCGAGCTCGGGGCAGATCGGTACCGGAGCAAGCCGGAGCTCATCTGCTGCTGCTGATGGTGGCGTTGGAGGAGATTGGATTCCCCTTTCCGGTGGTTGAAAGGCGCCGCTGCAGGGGGGTACGGAAGGTTCAGATCCTTTGCCGCCGCCGGAGATCCGAACATCACTCTTTTCTCTCCTCCTCCTTCCTTACTTCCCCTTCTCTGCACCAGATCGGAACGCAAAACCCCCGTTCCAACCTTTTCTTTCCCCTTCGTCTACTCCTACAACTCGTCCGCCCTCAGAAAGGAAGCGAAGTTTCACTTGTTCGAGGATTTCTCGAAAGATCTCGAGCTGTAGCTCCTCGAACCCAAGCTACTGGAATCAAAACCAGATTCACAGGACACCAGAAGCTACAATTCAGTCGAACCCCCACGCTTCCGCCTCTTTGCCATCAGCCGAGCTCGATCAAGCCCGATATCTCTCAAAAACTGATGCCAAACTTCCCAAGCTTCGATTTTTAACCCAAATTCGCCCGTTTCTCCCAGCTCAAGCACCAAAAACCGATCGGAAACGAACAAAAAAAGGCACGAAATCTTCTCAAAAACCTCTGAAAAGAACCTCCAGAAGGCGGTTTCTTGTACGCCTCGCCTCCGCCTCCTCCAAGCCTCTACCTTACTCCACTCGCCATCAACGATGACCCGAGCGAGAAACCGACCGGTCCTCGTCCTCCTCCTCCTCCTCCCCCTCCTCCTCCTCCTCCTCTCTAAACTTTTCTCCTAATAATTTTCTCCTGTCACCCCCAAGCACCGAAACCAAGGAAGTGGTTTTCGGCTTTTTATATCCAAGAAAGAATGAGAAAGAGAAGGGCGAGCGCGTCGCCAATAAGAGTCGCAGATGCGAGCATTCCTCCTCCTCCCCATCCCCTCCCATCAGCCAATATATACAGACGAAGTGACAAAACTGCCCGCAAAACTCTCCCATATTTCCCAAAACGCCACTCCATGCCTAGCATCTCCGCTCCCGGGGACGTCAGGCCTTTTTATTACAACCGAAACGGCCCTCGGTCGACACGAGCGAGAAGCGCCGGTATCCTATCCTCCTTTCTTTAATAGTTCCGACATCGTGGATAGCGCCCACGTGGGTTTCTTTGTTCTAGAAAGCGCATCCACGTCGGAGACGAACGTTAACGTTGCATTTCCTAAGGAACATCCTAAGCATGTGCCTATTTGAGGCGGTAGATTTTTTAACTATTTTAGGCATCAAAGAACGAAGTACGTCGTTATCCAAAAAGCCACAACGGCTCCACGAGCTCTTCTCAGATTCTTCGCCCCTAAGCGGATGCACCTTGTGTGCTCTGTGTCGGTGTTCCATATGCGTTTCCTGTGTATTGAACTGTGTTGGCATGTCTCCCACCGTCTCATTCCGTATCCATGGATCCATCCGAGTCTTTTGGCTCCTGGATCGGAGCTGTGCTCCATCGTACCGGAGTGTGGATTACGCCATGGGTGGCGGTGACGCGACGTGGGATGGGGACCATCGCTCCTTAAATTAGCCCAAGAACGTGCCCAAGCGGTAGATGGATGGTGGGCCATGCTTCCCCCGCTACCGTACTCCTGGTCCATCATCAGATCGCAACCGTCCAAATCCTCTCCATTATGTCAACTCTATTTTGTTTATAAACTTTATTTTGGAGGCTCAATTATTTCTTAAGGAGGCGTAGACCGCCGGTTAGTCAAAGCCCATATCAACTGTTCTTGGTCGCCAATGAGTGATCTTAGAATCGTCTGGTGAAGATCTGACGGTCATGACTCAACAGTCGGGCCAATGCACGGTACACCTACCACCCATGGTCAATGTGACAATGTGGGCAAGATTTTTAATTAATCCTCACCCAACTCGTGGTCCACGCGACGCTAATTTCGTAATTTAGTGACCGTTGCGTACGAAGGTTATTCCGTAATTTTAGGCGATACGGTCGCCTTTTTGCAACCGAAATCAGATAGACGGCTCCCGAGGCTTCCGTTAGGCCTTTCTAATTTTCTTTCCGGGCCCTCGCCTTTTTTTTTTTTTTTTTTTTTTTTTTTTATGAGCTAACTTTTTTCCCACGTGACCACGCGGCCTTCGGTTACATCGAGCGGTAGCGGCGGGGCTGACGGCGAATCGGATGCCGTTAACGGCGTCAGGTGGTGTTCCCGAGCGACGCGTGTCGCTGGCGCCCGCCCGTGAGTCGGGCGCGCGCCTCCGGATGCCCGGCCCGTGACCGCTGCTCACGGAGTACCCGATTCCGTCGCTTTCCATCCCCACCGCCGTCAAGATCTCCACCCTTCATGCGGGGTCGCCCTGGCGCCGAAAAGGCGGATGGCTCGGTCTCAGTAACGCCCTCGCTTTATCCGAAGAACCACCAATGTGCCACTGACTTTCCAAATATGGATCCATCCAATCATAGCCGTCCAAATAGGGGGCCCATCACCGTCGTTTCTCACACACGGAATTCTTGATAGCTTTCGAAAGGGAGAACGCGAGCTTGTACCCGTCGGTCTCAACGACGATATCACACATCGGACGGCACAGATGGTGCATTTCCACCCTATAGGAGAGGGTAAGACGGTGATTTTAAAACTAATTCAAAGGGTGTTTTGGTAATTACATGTCGAAAGCAAGGTCCCTACGGTTTTCCTCTCTCTTTTCGTGGCTGAAAAAGAGGCAGCCTGACTTCCAGGCGATAAGATCACTGCACCTTTATCTTTTATAATATATAATATTTTTATTTTTATTTAAGTCTCCATGTAAATCTTTTCGCGGCAAGAACATGCTTTTCTTGTTTGGGAACGTATTTTCTTTTATAAAAATAGTAGATGGAATACATACATACATATATATATATATATATATATTGATTATTTTTTTCTTATCCCTGAAAAATCCGGCATGCTTGATGGCATGGAAGAGGAATGGCGATCAAAAAGACGGATGCTGCAAAATCTTTCATTCTCGTGAGAAAATTTTTTTCTTCGACTAAGTCTTATTATATTAAGCTTTTAATAAAAATGTTAAACATGATAATGATGATAGTGATGCCCAGGTCAAATGGTATGCATAAGACAAATTGATAATCATTCAAGAATTTGTATTACTTTGCATAAAGGTTAGTATGAACAATTTTTTTAATTACTTGTGTATCGCATGTTATCATTCCTCTTATGATATGATAAATTATTTTTATAATTAAAAAATAATTTATATGATAATTTCAAGGTTATGCCATGACTAAGCTATGAAAAAAATATCAAATAACTATAAAAAATTCTTTCTCGTTTCCATGACTAAACCAACATGTCATCGTCCCTCTTGTGATCTGATAAATTAATTTATAATTAAAAGAAAAATTATATGATAGATTCAAGGGGATGCCATGATTAATATATGAGAAAAAATATTAAATGATCATAGAAATTTCTTCCTCACTTTTATGACTAAGCCACTACCTTATTGGTCATTTCCTTTGCTATATTTAACTGGCAAGGAAGTGAAACTTTTCTTTTGCTTTCATTATGTATTCATAGCAAGAATGAATAAGAAGTCGCCAAAGCCATACTAGAAATTACACAAACTACAGCAACATTTCGTATTTTATATATTTTGATGTGAAGTTAATGGGTTGATTTGAATGCATCAAATATAAAGAATATTAAACCATATTCAAATGGTTGACGAGCAATACAATAAACCATGACACTATGATTTATATGAGAAAGAAATTGATATTATAATTATAGAGCCATGTTGCGTTTGAAAGAAGTCCTCTCCAATTTCAGTTCATCATCACCTACCTATTTATATATCTTATTTACAGGTGACGACAAGAGGATAGAAACATGTGCATCCAACTCTATATAATTATAAATTATGATTTATATGTTGTATTTTTGAATCTTGCAACATATCTATGTTTCACACATTTATATCCATGCCTAATTTCATGATTCCATCATGATTGATTGCAAAACTACCTACTAGTTGGGCTGCTTGGTGAAGTTTTAAGAAAATTCTCCATCAAATACCCAGTAAAAAATCGTTAAATATTGATAAATAACACAATTGAGTAATAAAAAAATATTGGAAAATAAACTATTGTCAAGGAAAGAACAAGCTCAATCAAGTGCTGAAAACTATAACATAAAAGAATAAAATTTGAACCTACTTAAAAATTATGAAACTGAGCTGGTGGAGTTGCACCTCAAAAAGAACACTTCATGAGGTAGCCAGCGAGAAGAAAAGTGAGAGCAATTCCACCAGAGACGAGGGTCGTCCATCTGCGGCACGTGGATTTACTGTTTGCCTCCCATCCTTTTTATTGGCCAGATTTCTCTGTTTTCATGTGGATGGCACGTGTCCTCCACGAGCTGTTGTCCCCGGCCAGATGACATGGTGGCCATCGACAAAGCAAACCGACCGAAGAGTGCAGCAGCGCATTCAATGGAAAAGGGCACAAAGAATGGATTAATGAAGACAGAAAAGGCTGTTCCACCAATAACTTCTGAGACATGAACCCAACCATGTAAAGAAATATTATTATATGCACAGATATCCGTCCAAGTTCAGGAAACTTGAAAAGATGCAGCATATGGGAGACAAAGCTCGCTCCAACCAAAGCCAAGCCTTTTCTTTGGCTTCATTCACAGGGGTTAGCATTATAAAAAAACACACTCCGGCTATTTTTTAATGCTTAATCTCTGTTTCTGACTCCATCCTAGTTTCTTGCACAGAAAATGCCTACATAGATAGGCCACTCATTGCACTAGTGATTGGGGATTTAGCCAGCAAAAAGAAGACAGGGTGTTAGAATAACATGGTGGTGTTCCTCGTAAATTATACTCCTTTACTCAAGAGGCCTGGAAGCGTTGAACTTTGGCCTGGAATTATATTCTCCATTTTCCTCGACCATTATTACAGTTTGTCAAATTTTGACGAACATGTGCCATTCATTAGAGTCAGCACATGCTTAGTTGCCAATCAATACACTGGTATACCAGAACCAAGTATTGAAACGTGGTCAAATATCTTTGCTCTCTCTCTCTCTAGTCTTTGTTAACAAGGTTAGAAAAATAAATTCAATTTAGTCTCATGTGTAGTTGAAACAGAGTTTTCATTTTGAGGTGGCATGGCTTATGCGATTCATGATTGATTGAAATGAATGGTGACTTTTTTTTTTTTTTTTTTCTGTCTTTTAGTAGATGTATATAGAGAAAGTCTCGTAGGTGATCAGTAGCTCCATCATCTCTTCCACTCGTTACTATGAGCATCTGGCACAGTGCAATTCTTCATAACCAGAACGGATAAGGAAGCCATACATTAATGATATAAATATATATTTTTTGCATGGAATTTTTTTTTGTGTTACAAAAGTCTTTCTCAAGTGATTAAAATAGTGCTATAATGATTGCATATTTTTCTTAATTTCCTGCATAAACTTTTGGAATGGAATCTTTGATCGTGAATCTCGGGCATAATTTATCTGTGCTTTCTTTTATAACGTTTTCGTTCTTTAAAAATAATCTTAAAAAGATTTAAGAAGCGTAGTGTAAGAATAGATGAGGTCATACTCCGTGACATTTTGAGGCATTCCGGTCATTTTGACGGCATCCGATCTAGCGCCCTCCGTAGTCGGCGCGCGTTCACGGGTCGCTTCTCGTTCACGGGTCGCTTCTCCCACGCCTCGAACGCGTGGGAGAGGCGCTGCCGCGCGTTCCCTCTCTCGTTCCCGCATCTATCAAAATTTATATTATTAAAAAAAAACCTTAAACGGTCTTTGAGGTGATAATTAGCCTCTAACCCAACGCGGTCGCCAGCTGTTACCGTTCAGTAAACGAGACTAATGATTTACTAATTCTCTTCAATAATTATGCCTTTCGAGATGAGGAGGATTGGATGCAGGGTAGAAAAGACGGAGCACCTGGCAGACGCCGTTGGCTGGTGTCTTGTTTGGCCGACGCGTGTCCTCTCTTGTGGTACCTGCGTATCTTGCAGCGGCCAATCTAAGGACGGGCTTTTGCTTCTCAAAAAGATGGCCAAAGTGATCTGATGGAACCTTCGAACATTTCGCCTGTCTGACCACCCAGCAGTAGTATCATGAAGGCAGTACAAATTATATGCTCCATTGTCAAGTCAAGTTACGGGATTGCCATTGAACGAAATTTCTGATATTCCTTATAATATACCTCCTCTAAAATAACAGTTCTCAACCGTTGAGTCCTGGAAATTATTCCTTTCTCTAATAATGGCCAGTGTAAAATGAAAGAAAATGACAATGATTCCATGTCAGAATATGCTTATGCCATTTCTCACTGGCAAAGAGATTTGTTGGAATGGCCGACCCTATCCTGGTCCTGATCCAAACCTATTGATCTGTAGGTCGGCCATAGTTTCAAAGGCAAGAAGTTAGAATATTTGAGAAGTTCTAATCAACCAAGGGGTGTGAGCAAGAGGACAGAGTTTTTAAACTCTCGTACTGATGATCCAATGTATCTATATATAAATCCAAACGCTGTTAGAAGCTTCTAAAGAGCTCGTACCTTCTCATTTAGAGAGGAAGCAGGGCATGTAGGATCGCACTAATTAATTAATTGAGTTTCTGAGCCGACCTAGTGATAAGAGTCCAAGTACTCTGATTTAACTTAAACGCCAACTTTATTACTTTAATAGTGAGGATATGGTTGTGTATGGGATCTTAAAATCGTGCTCACTTAACGTGTACATTGTCTTCAGCCACAGTTCGTCCCTCACGGAATCCAACTGTCCATTTCATCAGTCGAAGAGGGAGTTGTGGGCTACTTGGCTCCACGTAGCCAGATTCCTTGTTTGTGATTATAATGGACCAAGCTTGTATTATACTGTAAGTTCTCCGTGAAGCATTTGTTCCCCCTCGAGGATCCAAGAGAAAGCAGCCATTACGACCTTTCGGACCTTGACTTTTAAGATACGTAGATCAGCACGTTGATTCCTAAATTGTCGTCATCAAGAGGTTGACCCGGGAATTTGGAGGATTAGGGAACATCTCCGGTGCCAATAAGGATCTGTCACCCTTTAGCTATGCACGAATCTGGCAGCTAGTTGGATTAGAATTCGATGCATGTCAGTTCCAGGCTGCAGCCTCAAGGTTCGTGTGGCCTTGGAAAAGATGGCATCAAATACATCCCTACATGCTGTGCTCGTGTGCTCTTGAGAATATGCTCCATTCATGCCGAAAGAGGTTATGAATAAGAGAGCATAATTATCACTGCAAGGATTATATTTGGTGGACTGTCCAAATCATAGCCTGCCATGCCCCATGGTGGTGGACATTATTCCTTACAAGCAAGCCCATAGAGAATCGCATCTCCATTTGATGGCAGGAGTTCAGAATAATGGCCATGCTTTAGCTTTAATGGAGAATGAACCTAGTCACATGAATGTCCTGCTCCCTATATTCCAGTCGCAGTAAAGCCGGCATAGATACATGGATTGTTTTGCAAATTCTGTTGGTCTGCTTTCTTAATCTTGGTAATATTCTTTTCCCGAGGGAAAAGAAAGGTTGAAGTTGTTAAGACATGATCTTGATAGGGATAGGTAGATAGAGAGAGAATCCATGATGGAGTATGCATTTGGTGGAGCTGACAACCATATCTATAGAATTTGCGTCTTCTACTCTGTTAGTAAATGGGCATATCTTCTTAAAGAAGATTGCGCAAATATTCTATGTTAATGACTATATTTTAAAATCAAATCGTCAATTATATAGCAAAGTTTCTTCAGACCTATAACGATGGATCACAATGAGATTTCATATAGTTGCCAATTTTTTTTCATGTGGACCCCCATAAGGCTAATTGCTATAGCCTAATTTGTTTTAAATGACATCCAAGATTCGAACTTTAAGAGCAAACCCTTAGTAGAGATTAGAAAAAGGTGCCAGCCAATTGAGATCATAGTTGTTGGCAGTAGTTATAAGCCTATTAATTTTGAAATTAACTTAGACCAACAAGCTTATAACTTCGTAGTATTATCCTCTTACGGGACATAAAACCGTACTATCCTCTTCACTATGTTGTGCATTTGATATTTCAATTTTGTGTAACTGCAAAAACTATGTAAAATTGAAGGTGCAGTGTGGGATATTATATCATACAGATGAGTTTGGCAGTGAAAATATTTTGGATATTTTGAATCTTCAAAATAAAATATGCATTCTTCTGATCTGGCAGATATGTGCAAAGGTGATTAGTGAAGTAATAAAATCCAAAATAGAGAACTCGTTCCAAAATCTAGAAGCCATTAGAGCATGGAAAAATTATCAAGATGGATTGTTTATCTTGAGCTATAGTCTTCGGTTTCATATATGAATATATTTCGTTTTGAGATGCCCGAGTAACTAGCTGGACCGAGGCTCACCAGCAATTCACCTTTAGGGCTAGCTGAAGTTATGCAGTGTTGGACCTTGTGAGTCAAATAATCGGCGTCTCTTAATCTCCATAAAAATAGGGCCAAGGTAACGTTGAAGTTTTATCTCAAATTTGCAAACCCAATATGTGTAGGACAGACCTCCTAATCCATATAGGACATAGCTTCCAATTCTTAAAGGGCGAGGTAGAACTCTTCTCCTATTTAAGTATGTATAACTCTTAATAAATAAGAGAGATAGAGAGGTAAAAGTTAGGGCATGCGAGAAAACCATCTAAACTACAAAACCAACTCAAACAATGATTTCGATTTGGTTTGAATCTTTTTTTTTTTTTGTTCTCGGTTTGGTTTCAATTCAAAAATTTTGAAATCGAAAAAATCAGTTCAACTTCGATTTGGATTTTTAAAAAACCGATATAAACCGAATTAAGCCTTATGTATATATTATATGATCTTTTATTTGTACTTCAGTTAAAATTAAGAGGCTATAGATATGTGCGAATAACTAGATATGTGATAACTATGTTATTTTTCATTATGGATAATTAGACCACCATTTGACTACATAAAGTTTGTTACGAAAATTGATCTCCTAATCATTTAAAGCAAACACAAGCAAATCGATAAAATGGACCAAAACTAAATTGAATTTCTTAGTTTGGATTGGTTTGGTTTACTAAAACAATCGGTTTGGTTTAGGTTTTGGTTTTAAAACATGATTCAAATCAGTTTGGTTTCAAAAATATTTTTAAACTGTTCCAATTTGTGCATATCCTAGGTTTGTTAGAGTTAACAATACTTATAATACCCTATATTTTTCATAGTGAAACTTACATCATTACTATTGATGTGGACATTAGTCTATTAACTAAACCATGTAAATCTTATATGTGCACTTGGTTATCTTTCTTTTTCTTTCTTGTTAACTTTTTCTTCCTTTTCACAATAAGTGGCATCAAAGCTATTACCCATAGTTATCCTCGATTAAGATCAGATGGTGATCAAAAATCTTTGAGGAGCTTGCAGGTCAGTTCAAGCATGATGAAGAGGACTACTGTAAACGGCCCATGGTATAAGATGGTGGGCATGAAGCCTTCTTAAAGCACTCCAACAATTGGAGGTTGGGCAAAAGAGAGGGAACCTCCACATGAAATCGCTCATTCATGAGGGGCCTCAAAGCTCATATTTTTGGGGGGCAAAGCATTCGCCCACAGGGAAAGGTTGGTGGAAGAAAAGGGAGTAGAATTATCCAAGACAAAAGAGAGAAGGCATGGAACCAAAGAGCAAAAAGAGCAAAGAGCAGTGCTTGTTTTTAGTGAAGCAACCCATAGGAGCAATTGTAGGGCAAGCAACAATGGTACCATGTTCATTCTAATGATAGTAGTGGGCCCGCATTCCTATTCAAACAACAGTAGCAATATTGACACCGATCCATGCCATCCAGTTGGACACTCCTCTAAGCTGATTGTATCATAAGTGATGAGCGCATGGGTCATGCATCGTAGCGGACTAGGCTATAAGCACCAAGAGTGCAAGTGGTGTGATCTGAAGTAGGGCCTTGGCCCCTACATGACTGACTAGTCACCCATCCCGAATGACCAATTTGTGAGCATCGAGTGTGTGTGTGTTGCACATCCCATGAGACCATGCCACGAGTAATGAATGCACATTTCCATGCCCCATGCGATCGGGTTACAACTGCTTTGATCTAATTTGGACATGCTGATATTTTGAGTTTCAAGGAGAAATTTACAATGTTGACTATAACATCCAAAATTGATAAGTTCAACGAAACTAAAAACTTTGATATCTCACGGATCAAGATGTGAACTCTTTTAGTGCAATGACGGTATCGAAAGGTATCAGAAGGTAAAAAAAAAATTGCTATTTACTATATCCAATGGAGAAAAGAATAAGTTGTTAGTAAAAGCATGTCGTACCATTCAATTATATTTGGTTGATAAGATTTTTAAAGAAGTCATTAAGAAGAAGACAATATATAGACTATAGTTAAAGTTAGAGAATAGATATACAACAAAATCTCTCACTCGCCGGCTGTATTTAAAGCATAGGCTCTACATTGGAAAAAGAGCATATGGATGAAAGAAAGTAGATTGAAAAAAATATATATAAATGAGTTCAATAAGGTTTTTTTGATTTGAAAAATATTTTTATTAAGATAAAAGATAAAGATAAAGTTCTTATTCTCTTATGCTCATTACCATTCTCATATAAGAACTTCATTGATACATTATTATAGAAGAAAGAGTCTTCTGGTTGATGATGTAAAAAATATCTTGCAATCTAAAACGTTGAAAAAAGATATCTAAGGCTTATGAAGAAAACTAAGGAGAAGACTTGGTTGCAAGAAATAGAAACAAGGAAAAGAGTTAAAGCAGTAGAGGTAAATCAAAATCTAAGTCAAGATATTGAAAACTTCATTACTTCTTTTGTTATGATGAAGGGTGCACTAGGAGGAACTATCCAAAGAGAAAAATAAAAAGTGATAACAAAATAAAGTGTCTCTAAGGCTAAAACAAGTATAATTGAAGAGAATATAATGGAAAGCTCTAAAAATGCTAAAAGTGAGGTACTCTTAGCTAGCATCATAGCTATAGTAAGGAGTAGATTTTTTATTCTAGTTATTCTTTTCATATAACCCCCAAAAAAGTAGCAGATATTGTTGGGATTGAATCAATTCATATCAAGATGTTTAAAGGCATTATGAGGTCCCTTAAAGGCATGCATATCCTAAAGTTAATAAAGAACCTGATTTTATTCATTACACTTGATAGTCAGGGTTATAAATCTGAATTGAGAATAATATGCTGAAAGTTTTTAAGAATGCTCTTCTGGTGATTAGAGATATTAAACGAGCCAGACCAACCCGGCATGACATGGTTGCTACAATAACCTTGCCAAATCTAGCATGACCTACCAACTGAGCCACCCCTGAGGTTTGCAGGTTGTGCCAACATGATGGCTCATCGCGAGTTAGCATGACCCATGAACAAGCCCAGGTGGCACTAATGGGCAAGCCCATGGTATAGGCCATTAGGCTCATTAGGGCTAACACGCCAGGCCCACCAGTCTAACACATGGGCCTAGCATGCTAGGCTCGTTGGGCCAGCACACTAAGCACTACCCTCCTTGTACGTGCTTGGCATGCTTGGCCTAGTACGATTTTTCTCATTTTGCCCCTCAAACGATCATAAAATGGCTAGTTTGGGTATTTCGATCCAATTCCTATTTTGATCCTTTCTAACTGCCATAAATGGCTAGTTTTTAATGGTATTCTGGTCTTTTATTCAAAAAAAACCTATTTAATCTTTCCAATAACCATAAATTATAAGTTTTCTATATTTTTGGGTTATTTGGAAGCCCTCGAACCTCTATAAATAACCTTCAACCCTTCTTCCTCACCCTACACCAAACTATAATCTCTCTTAAGCTCTCCTAAAACCTTTCTATCTTCCTACAAACCCTCCTAATCTTCTTAAACTGTCTTAATCTCTCTTCAATCTCTCGCTAGCTATCCTAATCTCTCTAGTATCTACTATCTATCCTTTATAATCAATAATATTTGGTGCTAAGAGCTTTCGCCCACCCTATGACCAAGAGTTCTTTGACTTTGACATCGATATAATGGAGTATAGGGTACATAAGTCACAGACTAGAGCCAGTATCTTTGAACCCACTACTACCACTGGTACCATGTCGCTAGTATCTTCGAATCCACTACTACCACTGGTACCATATCGACTACTAGATCTAAGGCTAAATTCAAGATATCTTGAGTTTAGCTGCACTTCAACATCAAGAAGATCATCGGCAAGGATCTTTATTTGTCTATGAAGTCTATGAGGACTATAGCTGTGACACTTTAGGAGAAACTGGTCACCTGGCCTGACACTAAAAGAAACATAAGGAAAGCTCATGATGCAACCCAATCTTGAATTAGACTTGGATAAGGAGGTGAATTAAAAAAAAAAAAATGTTATCCCTAAGAATTAAATAGGAACGAACTATCAAAATTTATTATAGGTAGTGAAATGCTTTTTATTTTTATTGAAAATACATAATTTGAAAAATATATGAAAACCATCCTAAATCTTGTATTTTAAAAAGTTTTCTGAAATACTACTAAATCTTATTGTTTTAAACAATATTTTGATTATAAAAAAAATATAATTATATGTTTAGGTTATGGTATTATAGTAAAGGATTATAAACTATGGTATGTTAAGGATCCTAGGTCACCTAAATATGTACTTAACAAAAATATCACCTTTGATGGGTTTGCTATAACAAATCAAAAGAAAAAATCTGTAGAAAGTCAAACAGAGAACCGTAGTATCAGCAAAAAAATAACATTTGATATACAAGCTTCAAGAAGAGAATCATAAGACTCATACTCCACCTAAGGTAGAGGTGTAAATAGAGGAATACACATAACATGGAATGATCTTAATAATGACCTTATAACATTGTTATCAGTCATAAGAAGAAACAAATTAGGTCACCTATATATCACGTAGACATAGTTGTTTATGTGCTTGTTGCAATTGATAGTATGGAAAACAAGAATCTCACGCATAAGGAAGTGGTAAATAGTAAGTAGTCTGCAGAGGAGGTAGTGGCTATGCATGAATGGTGCGGACACCAACAAATGCTTTCAATCAAATTCATTGTGGATTGAATTATAAAGCAAGCCATTTAAAGCCACAGGAGTCAGCTCAACCATAATCCAAAGATCCGACTCGAGCACTGGAATCAACTCAGTTCAAGAGATTCTACTACTTCAACATTTCAGCAATTCCGCATTTATTCTGCTACCTGCTTATTCTGCCACTTGGAATAACATCAGCTCTCTGGAATAACTCAGCATTTGGGATAAAATCAGCAAAGCAACTACCTTGGAGTAACTTTCCAACTTCTAATTCAAGTTGGATTGCTACATCACCCAGCTTAGATGGCAGCCATGCCAACATGGAGGATACCTCACACTAGCTTCCATTTGGGCACCAACAATTAAATTTAAATTCAAATTGGCCGACCCACATATTTCTTCATAAATCATGTAACTCCCCTCCATATTCTTCAACTCCCTACATATTTCTTTATAAATTATGTAACTCCCCTCCATATTCTCCAACTCCCCACTATCTTCTCCATAAATCATGTAACTTCCCTTCATCTTCTTCAACTCCCCACTATCTTCTTCATGTAAATCTTCATGAATTTTGAATTTTCAAATGAGCTTGGAAGGTTTATAAATACCTCTCCATAGCCCTTTGTAATGCAGATTATGAATGAATAAAATGAAACTATTCTAGTTCCACTATTCTTTCCATTTGTGTGATGCAAATGCCTTCTGTGAGGGAATGAGCGTGAGGCTCAACTTAGGTATCTTTCAATCTTTGGTCTACCAAGGAGCGTCTTCTTCATTTCAGCTCTCAACGTCATCATCTTCAAGCCCTCAAGGACGCCATCTTCAATGAAGCCATCAATATCAACCCCTCAAAATGCCAACCACTCCACCTTCCAAGCATGACAAGGAGTCAATCTCTTCCAAGGACGCCAGTTTCTTCCCCTCCAAGATCTCTTCTATCCAACATAAAAAAACCATTACTCCATCCTTCATCTTGATTCCTTTATCAATTACCTTCCACATTAGCATGTCTCTAATATCTTTCTTGCAGGGCTCCCTGCACTCCGGAGTTAAAGAGGAGGTTGCATTGCCTTAGAACCAATTATGGATGGAGTTCTCATATTAGTGGTGGCAATCTTTAAATCCAGTAGCGGTTCAATGGAGTGCTGAAATTAACCTTCCATCAACAAAGTGAGTGCTCATCATTGGTGATTAAACCCATCCAAATCTCTTAAGTCTGATCATATGAAGGTGTACATCTTGGTCTTAAGGGTCCCCAATCATTAGATCCCTTCTTTTTTGGATCAGGATTGAGTTACATAGCTGGTAGGTTTCATTTCATTAGTAGTCCTTTCTTTGAATTACTTTTAGCATTCTTATGTTTGAATTAATGCTAATGTAAATAGGTATCATTGTTCAATCAATTAATTAATCTTCTAAGTTAGATTTTATTCTTGCATGCCACATCAAATTTTTGGTATCAAAGCCACGGTCGGACATGAATTCTTAGGTTGAAGTTTTGGTATTTGAATTCCCTTGCACGTTTAATTTCTATTTACTGATTCAAAAACAGCGTGATATCTGTCTAAGAAAACAACCCTAGCTAAGTTTCTGCTTAATAAATCTGCATTGATATTCTGAACTTAACTCTGATTCACCAACCAATCTCTGCTGTTTTCATCTAAATTTTTGTACCGTTTGCTCTCTGATTAGTCTTCTTAATTTATGTCATTTTTGTCTAATTTTTTTGAATTCAAAAAAAAAATCTGCATATAAAACAGGCTTACTGTGATTTCTGCATGTTTTGTTTGGGCTGAAACTAAATCACATCCAAACCCCCAAACCCAAGCCTATTGTGCTTGATCACTTAACCAGCTGAAATTTAAAGTCTGACACATCATAAAATACAAAAAAAAAAGAAAAACTAAACACATTTTGCATCGAACCCAAGCCTTTTAATAAAGTTGAGTAGCAACCTAATTGCTCTAGTGAGCTAGGGACACTAACGAGTCTAATTCAAGGTATTGTGGGAAAGCTGATGCACTCAACTCATTGGTTATTACTTGACACTGGTGTCTAGGCAAGAGCTTCAGAGGCAAACGCCCTAAGTGGACTTGTGGTTCATAATTAGGACCCTGCGAAAGCAGGGGGAGCCTCCCATAGCCCACCTCTTACCTGGCCAGTGAATTGATTAACTAGTGAATTGGCTGTAAAGTTAGCTGACTCCTTCTACATTGGATCTCTAGGTCTAGCAAACCCTAGAGCGAATCTGTATATTGAATGACTACTAGATCAGGAATCCCTACCAACACTCACAAGACCAACCCAGTTCTTCCATGGACCTCAATCTAGAAGCTTTTATGAGAACTATGACTGAGCAATTCAATCAATTGAACACTAGATTTGATCAAATGGAAGAGAGAATAGTAACCCTTGAAGAGACCCGTTTGACCCTTACTGAGCCACAATCACCTAGATTGCCACCTGTCCATCCTAGAGTCTGACGCTAGGAACATACTCCTGACCCACAACCAAGAAGACCTCTCCATGATTATGTTGACCAGGATGAGAGAGCCCTTAGAAACATCCGTTTAGATGCACCCACATTTGATGGAAACTTGGATCCTAAAGTGTATATAGATTGGGAAGGTGATATAGACCAATATTTTGACTGGTATGAAATGTCAGAAGATAGGAAATTTATGTTTGCCAAACTTAGATTGGTCCGTCAGGCTAGATTGTATTGGGGTAATGTTGAACGCATGAGTCAACAAAGGGGTGACATGCCCATAGCCACTTGGAGAGCTATGAAGGTGAAGCTTAGGGAGAAGTATTTACCAATGTCCTATGAACAGAGACTCTTGGATCAATGGCAACGATTAACTCAAGGGAATAAGACAGTGTCTGAATATATTGCCAAGTTTGATGAGTTCGTTATAAGATGCAATGTAGTTGAGTCTGAGGCAGCAACCTTGTCTAGGTTTAGAGCAGGTCTACATGAGGAAATACAGAGAGAATTATTTTTGAGAGAAGTCCATGACTTAGACCAAGCCTACCAAGTTGCTAGGGACTGTGAGAGATTCTAGAGGAGACCTTTATTTCGCCGACCTGAGCCCGCTAAGATTAATCCTCCTGGAAATAGACCAAGTCCAAGCCCAAGTACAACCAATAGACCCAGTCCTGCTACTCCATTAGTTCGAAGAGAAGATAAAAGAAAAAGTTCTGAGGTTCAAAGAGAAGGAAATGTCCATTGTTTTAGGTGCCACAAGATAGGATACTGCGCAAGCCAATGTTCCACTAGAGCATTACACATAGGGGAAGTAGAAGAGAAAGTAACTGAACTCCTAGAAAATAATGAGGAGGAAGAAGTGTATGAGGCAGGTGTGAGTTTAGCTGGTGAGTATGAAGGAGATGAAGAGATCATTGACTCATCAAAACTACTAGGGGTTGTGAGATGTATCTTGACCCAGGCCAAGGAGCAAGAAGATTGGCGTAGGACTAGTATCCTACAAACCTTTATCAAGATAAGAGAAAAGGTATATAAGGTCATCTTAGATAGTGGTAATTGTGTCAATGCTATATCAACCAATACAATCAAGAACCTAGGATTACTTACTATGCCCCATCCTAATCCCTATAAGGTATCCTGGATAGATTCAACCTCAATTCCCATCAATTCTAGGTGCCAAGTCATAATCCAGTTCCAGTCATACCAAGAAAAGGTTTGGTGCGATGTTCTTCCGATGGGAGTTAGCAACATCATATTAGGCCGACCATGGTTGTATGATCATGATGCTATACTCTATGGTCGTTCTAATTCATGTTCTTTCACTCATAATGGGAAGAAGATTATAATCAATTCCTCACCACCTAAAGACCAAGTTAAGAGAGGGTTAAATCACTTGAGGGATAAGAGACAAGGAATAAACATGATCACTTTTAAGGAATTAGAGCAAGAGCTTAGCAATGGTTCACCTGTTTGGGTTTTAACAACTAAGAAAAATCAGGACCAATCCCACAAGAAACAACCCCAGGAAGTGTTAAGGTTTTCAGAGGAATTTCAAGATATCTTTTCCGAAGACCTTCCTAATCACCTTCCATCCTTGAGAGACATTCAACATGCCATAAATTTGATCACAGGATCGATGTTACCGAACCTTTTCCATTATAGGATAAATCCTACAGAACACTCTGAGTTACAACGTCAAGTTGGAGAACTTCTCCAAAAGGGATTCATTAGAGAAAGCCTAAGCCCATGTGCAGTACCAGCCCTTCTGACCCCTAAAAAAGATGGCACATGGAGAATATGTGTAGATAGCAGAGCCATAAATAAGATCACCATTAAGTATCGCTTTCCTATTCCTCGTTTGGATGACATGTTGGATATGATGGTCGGAGCCAAAATTTTCTCCAAAATTGACCTTAAGAGTGGCTATCATCAAGTAAGAATTAGGCCTGGGGACGAATGAAAAACTGCTTTCAAAACCAAAGATGGCTTATATGAGTGGGTAGTAATGCCTTTTGGTCTGTCCAACGCACCTAGTACTTTCATGAGGATCATGACACAGGTTTTAAGGACATTCATTGGGAAATTCGTAGTGGTCTACTTTGATGACATTCTCATTTACAGTAAAACAAAGGAAGACCACTTGAACCATCTGAAACAGGTTTGCTAAGCCCTTAGACAAGATAAACTCCATGCCAACCTCAAGAAATGTGACTTTATGACCCATAGAGTTATCTTTCTAGGATTTATTGTCACCGCTGAAGGGGTGTCTACCGATCCCAAAAAGGTCAAGTCCATAGTCGAGTGGTCCGTACCCAAAAGCATCCATGATGTCCGTAGTTTCTATGGTTTAGCCACCTTCTATAGGAGATTTATTCGAGGATTCAGCACGATAGTAGCACCCATTACTGACTGCATTAGGAAAGGAACCTTTGAATAGACAAAACCCGCTGATAGAGCCTTCCTAGAATTAAAGAAGAAAATGACACAAGCACCTATTTTAAGGTTACCCGATTTTTCAAAGGTATTTGAAGTTGCTTGTGATGCCTCTGGAGTAGGGATTGGAGGAGTTTAGAGTCAAAAGAATCATCCAGTGACATTCTTTAGTGAGAAACTGAATGAGGCAAGGATGAGATAGTTGACGTATGATAAAGAATTGTATGCGGTAGTTCAGGCTTTAAGATATTGGAGATACTATTTACTACCGCAGGAGTTTGTTCTTTATTCTAATCATGAAGCCTTACGATTCCTTAATTCCCAAAAGAAATTGAACCTTAGGCACGAAAAATGAGTAGAATTCATTCAGGCATACACCTTTGTTCTGAAACACCGTGCTGGCACTGAAAATAGGGTTGCAGATGCATTAAGCCGACGATCCATGCTTTTGACCTCAGTTAGCACCGAGGTTGTAAGGTTTGATAGACTGAAAAAGGAATACCCTAAGTGTCCACACTTTAGTGAAATCTATCAATCCCTCCAACAAGGACCATCTAGTGTATATAGTGACTATACTCTCCTAGATGGATTCCTTTTCAAAGGAAATCAACTGTGTGTTCCCCGAACTTCTATTAGAGAGTTTCTAATCTGAGAAGTTCATCCTAGAGGCCTAGCAGGTCATTTTGGTAGAAACAAGACCATCTTAGCGATAGAAGACCAATTCTTTTGGCCAAGCCTCAAAAGGAGTGTGGCCCAAGTTGTAGCTCAATGTCGAACTTGTGCTGTTGCCAAACAACAAAAGCAAAACACTGGTCTGTACACTCCCTTACCAGTCCCTGATTGTCCATGGTAGGATCTTAGTATAGACTTTGTACTAGGACTTCCAAAGACCTCAAGAAGACACGATTCCGTCTACGTTGTAGTTGATCGATTTTCTAAGATGGCTCACTTCATCCCATGTTCCCAAACCCTAGATGCTTCAAAAATGGCCAAACTTTTTCTTGACGAGGTAGTGAGACTACATGGTTTGCCCAAAACCATTGTATTAGATAGAGATATTAGGTTCACTAGCTATTTTTGAAAGACCCTTTGGCATATGCTAGGAACCAAACTGAAGTTCTCCACAGCCTACCATCCTCAAACAGATGGCCAAACTGAAGTAGTTTACCGGAGTCTAGAAAATTTACTAAGATGTTTAGTTGGTGATAGTGTGGGAAATTAGGATCTTTTACTCCCTCGTGCTGAGTTTGCTTACAATAGCTCAATCAATAGATCTACTTGAAAGAGTCCATTTGAGGTGGTCCATGGTTACAAACCTAGGAAGCCCTTAGATCTTATCCCTTTACCCACACATGCATGAATTTCCGAGTCTGCTGAATCCTATGCACAGCATATTAAGGACTTGCATCAAGAAATCAATAAGAAACTCAACTTGAGCAATGAAGCCTATAAACATATGGCTAATTCACGTAAGAGAATCAAAGAATTCTATGAAGGAAACCATGTAATGATTAGGCTTAGACCTGAAAGGTTCCCATTAGGAACTTTTAAAAAATTACATGCCCGTGGTGCAGGCCCATTTAAAATCATAAAGAAGATCGGACCTAATGCATATGTACTTGAGTTACCTTCTGACCTAGGTATCAGCTCGACCTTCAATGTTTCAGACTTGATAGAGTATAAGGAGCCAATGATGATACCTAGTGAGCCTTTTAAGCCTGACCCTATTTTTGAGAGTGAACCTGCCCCCGAGTATTCACTAACCACTTTTCCAAAGAGGCGAGACAAAATTGAACAAATTCTGGACGATAAGACTGTCACTACCAGGAACAAGGACTACCAACGATATCTGGTTCGTTGGCAAGGGCGACTAGAATCTGAAAACTCGTGGATCACTAAAGAGGACCTGCAATGAATTGACCCGGACTTATTGGAACATTACCAAAACCAAGTTGACCCATACTCGACAGGGTCGAGTTCTTGCCACCCCAAAAAATTTGGTGCGGACACCAACAAATGCTTTCAATCAAATTCATTATGGATTGAATTATAAAGCAAGCCATTTGAAGCCATAGGAGTCAGCTCAACCACAACCCAAAGATCCGACTCGAGAACTGGAACCAACTCAGTTCAAGAGATTCTACTACTTCAACATTTCAGCAATTTCGTATTTATTCTGCTACTTGCTTATTCTGCCACTTGGAATAATATCAACTCTCTGGAATAACTCAGCATTTGGGATAAAATTAGCAAAGCAACTACCTTAGAGTAACTTTCCAACTTCTAATCCAAGTTGGATTGCCACATCACCCAGCTTAGATGGCAGCCATGCCAACATGGAGGACACCTCACACAAGCTTTCACTTGGGCGCCAACAATTAAATTCAAATTCAAATTGGCCGGCCCACATATTTCTTCATAAATCATATAAATCACATCCATATTCTCCAACTTCCCACATATTTCTCCATAAATCATGTAACTCCCCTTCATATTCTCCAACTCCCCACTATCTTCTCCATAAATCATATAACTCCCCTCCATCTTCTCCAACTCCCCACTATGTTCTCCATGTAAATCTTCATGAATTTTAAATTTTCAAATGAGCTTAGAAGGTTTATAAATACCTCTCCATAGCCCCTTGTAATGCAGATTATGAATGAATAAAATGAAAATTATTCTAGTTTCACTTTTCTTTCCATTTGTGTGATGCAAATACCTTCCGTGAGGGAATGAGCGTGAGGCTCAACTTAGGTATCTTTCAAGCTTTGGTCTACCAAGGGGCGTCTTCTTCATTTCAGCTCTCAACGTCATCATCTTCAAGCCCTCAAGGATGCCATCTTCAATGAAGCCATCAACATCAACCCCTCAAAATGCCAACCACTCCACTTTCCAAGCATGACAAGGAGTCAATCTCTTCCAAGGACGCCAATTTCTTCCCTTCCAAGATCTCTTCTATCCAACATAAAAGAACCATTACTCCATCCTTCATCTTGATTCCTTTATCAATTGCCTTCCACATTAGCATGTCTTTAATGTCTTTCTTGCAGGGTCCCCTACACTCCGGAGTTAAAGAGGAGGTTGCATTGCCTTGGAACCAATTATGGATGGAGTTCTCATATTAGTGGTGACAATCTTTAAATCCAGTAGCGGTTCAATAGAGTGCTGAAATTAACCTTCCATCAACAAAGTGAGTGCTCATCATTGGTGATTAAACTCATCCGAATCTCTTAAGTCTGATCATATGAAGGTGTACATCTTGGTCTTAAGGGTCCCCAATCATTAGATCCCTTCTTCTTTGGATCAGAATTGACTTACATAGCTGGTAGGTTTCATTTCATTAATAGTCCTTTCTTTGAATTACTTTTAGCATTCTTATGTTTGAATTAATGCTAATGTAAATAGGTATCATTACTCAATCAATTAATTAATCTTCTAAGTTAGATTTCATTCTTGCATGCCACATCAATGAAGATATTGAGTTTCTCAAGAAGAATCATACTTGAAAACTTATAAAGTTGCCTAAGAGGAAGAGAGTAGTGGGCTGCAAATTGGTTTTCAAGAATAAGGAAGGAATACCTGGGTTGAGGCAGCAAGGTTCAAGGCATAGTTAGTGGCTAAGGGCTACACTCAAAAGGAGGATTTTTTGAGGGTATGGATTTTCATGAGATATTTTCTCCCATTGTGAAGCATAGTTCTATTCATATCCTACTTGCCATTGGTGTGCATGTTAGATTTGGAGCTTGAGCAGCTCAACGTTAAAACAACTTTCTTGCTTGATGAGTTAAAGGAACAAATTTACATCCCAACCAAAGGGTTTTCATGTTCCTAGTGAGGATGACCATGTTTGCCTACCGAAAAATCTTTGTATAGTTTGAAGCAAACACCTAAGCAATAGTATAAGAGATTTGATGCTTTCATGATAGACAGTAGCTATACTAGAAATCATGATAGCTATGTTTACTATGGGAAGCTCCAAAATGGCTCTTTTGTGTATTTATTGTATGTTGATAATATTTCAATTATGGTATGTGATGAGGCCAAAATTAATAAATTGAAGGCTCAGTTGGGTGGTGGGTTTGAAAAGAAAGACTTGGGCGCAATAAAGAAGATTTTAGGTTTAGAGATCCATAGATATTGGCTAGCAAGCAAGTTATACTTATCTCAAAGAAAGTGTATTGAAAAGGTTCTTAAATGATTTAGTATGGATAAGTTCAAACCGATGTGTACTCTTCTAACTACATATTTTAAGTTGTCAATTTCATTATCACTACAAACTGAGAAGAAAGTGGAGCACATGGCATGAGTGCTCTATGCCAGCATGATGGTATTTTGATATATGCGATGGTTTACACTCTACTAGATATCTTATATACTGTTAGTATAGGTAGCAAGTATATAATTGATCCTAGGAAGATGCATTGGTAGGTTGTGAAATGAAGCTTGAGATATTTGAAAGGCTCTATAAACATAGGCATGGTGTATGAAAATAAGTAATTTACTAGTGGGTTTGTTAGCTATGTTGACTTTGACTATGCAGGTGATCGTGATCTGGATAAGAGGTGATCTCTAATAGGTTATATTGTTACTCTCTTTAGGTATACGGTTAATTGGAAGATAATACTGCAATCTACACAATTGAAACTAAAAATTCTGTTGATATGATGACTAAACCAGTTCTAGAAGATAAGTTTAAGCGTTGCGTAGATTTGATTGGAGTTTATAGAGGCTAATGCTCATTAGGGTATGATAGTAAAATTAATGAAAATGTTCTAAAATGGTTGGCTTAATAAACTTCAAGCCAAGGTAAAGGTTTTTTAAAGTTTTATCTCGAGTTTATAATGGCTTTGAATCTATATAAGGTATAGCTTCGAATTCATGTAGGATACGTTTCCCAATATAGGATGTAGTAAAACCCTTCTACTATTTAAGTATGTGCAACCTTTTGGGAACACGAGATAGAAAGATGATTAGGTAAGGGTGTTCTAATTTTGTTGGATGTACGTAGACCTTAG
The DNA here is from genome assembly GCA_017589505.3 of Metroxylon sagu. Taxonomy (NCBI): domain Eukaryota; kingdom Viridiplantae; phylum Streptophyta; class Magnoliopsida; order Arecales; family Arecaceae; genus Metroxylon; species Metroxylon sagu. The sequence goes on from JACVBY030000601.1 coordinate 728,746, forward strand.
GTTTATGATAATTAACAATACCTTTGATCTCCTATATTTTTCATAATAAAACTTGTATCATCACTACCTATTTAGACGTAGTTCTATTAATCAAACCATATAAATCTTTTGTGTGCTCTTAGTTGTTTTTCCTTTTCTTTTTTATTAATTTCTTCATCCTTATCATACAAGTTTTAGGTTGCAAACCTAAATACACTTGAATCAATCATACTAGGTCGAGGCCTAGCTTAAATTGGGCATGTCTTAATGCTTAGCCAACAGTACAATTTTAACCCCATGCCGTCTATAAATTAATCAAAATCCCGAAAACAAGACCAATTACACTTGGGTCAGAGCCAGGTAGGTTGGATCCTTGACCCAACCTGACCCAACAATACACTGACCGTTCAATAGTCCGAAGAGTTGAGGTGTAAGACTAACGAGACAACCGTGGCAGCTCCTCGTCAAAAAATAATGAAACCAAGCCAGGCCCAGGACAGATGAAAGATAAGGTTTATGTTTGTTGGGAGGGAAACAAGCCATGTGAGCTCGCATTTTCGTCAGGGTTCTTGCTTCCACTCACAATAACGTACCAAAATGGGAGAAATGTGCTGATGTTCATGTGCGAGATCGCTTTGTTCTTATCATTATATTTTTGAATGACTTCTAGTTTCCAGCGGTTCTTAAAAAACAGAGAATAACCAAGGACGGAGGAGATCTGGGACCATACAGCGGTTTCTTCGATGTTACTGAGATTCCCCCCATTGTGATTATATATTTTGAGGCTTTGCAGCAGTGATTTGGTCTCGTGATGTTTTTTCGGCTTGGATTCTGAGAGATTCGGTTCATTAATTGGATGTCGGGTCTGGGATGCTTCTTTTTATGCCAAAACGGGAAAACACCAGACCGTATAAGGCCAGGAGAGGACCTACAAGCAGAGGCGAGTCCTCACCAAAAAAGCATCAATTGTTTCCGTGCGGATATCGTACTGCATGCAGAAATGTACGGGATAAGGATGAGTCGGCTCCTCGATGGGCAATGAGGCCCATAAGAACGACAAATTAAATGGATGGATCGATGCCTTGCTTGCCTTCGACACGACCAGCAGCCAGTGCATCAAAGTGCATGGTTGCAGTGATCCAGGATTCAAATTTTTTATAAGATCTCATGTCAAATCGCAAATGCTAGTTTTGATTGCTTCCCAAATATGAGGAGAGACACTGCTTAAATGTTCGTAACATCCTGGAATAACCATGCAGGCAACGAAAGGCCCTGAGAAGAGCGAAATGGATCAGAGTCGTTGGACGTTGATGGCTCTCATACACCCATGGAATGCCCCATCCGTAGGACCAAGAGAATACTTGTTGATAAATAATATCTAAATTTAAGAGAGAGCATGAAACGTGGGAGCTCCAAGCTTACGTTGTGCTAGAATTTGGGCTTAGAAGGCTGACTGTCGTCAGTTTTTTACAGACTGAAAAAAAAAAAAAAAAACAGAGTCTGATTTAACTTGAAATGTTACATTGAATTGAATTTAGTTGCCTTGCATTTGTTTGGTTGAGTATTATGAACATGTCATACCGTTTATGCTGGTCTTATCTGAGAATTAGTGAATCAATAAACTAAATCTCCTGTCCCATCATCATAAATCTCCCATCTTTGGCACTAGTCTTGCACCCGTTACAGCGGTTTGCCTAGTTCATGGAAGTTCATAACGATAATGGTTCGTATTGGCCAACTTTGGTCAAGCTAAGCCCGACCGATGTTTTCCGGTATGGAGTGAGCTTGTGACAACACCTCGCTGCTGGGACCGGTATTTACTTCTCACGTCTAATCCGAGATGGAACCGGGTCTGTTTGGATGGGAGGGGATAGAGGAGAGGGAAAGGGGTTGCAGAGGAAAGAACATAAAATGTTTATTTAGAAGAAAAATAAAAGGAGGAGAAAAACAAAAAAACAGAGTAACCCATTCTTTCCGTTTCTTTTTAAGAAATAGAAGGAATAATATTTTAATAATTTATATTATACTATTGGAAAACTATTCTTCGATTCTAAAAACTTAAAATCCTTTATTTTCAATGATCAACAAACGATATATTTACCATAAAATTTATGAACACCATTTTTCTTCTTCCTTTTTCTTCACTTCTATCCAAACAAGATGAATGCATATTATTCTTCTTTTCTTTTTTATTCTTTCGAAATAAGAGAAATAATAATCTTTTTTTTTATTTTTTATTTTTTATTTTTTTTTCTTCAAACATTCGAACAAATTCTAAAAAACCATCATGGATATAACTATAAAGTATAAGCTAAGCCATCCTGCCGATAAATCTTCACAAAAGATTTTATAACGTATCACATAATTTATCTTCCTTTTAATTTAAAACAAAAATGTGAGCTCAAGGTGCTAGCAGCTTTAATATGCTGAGTTTCTGAAAGAATTAAAGGCACTTAATTATTTTTTTGTTAAAAAAAAAAAGAAAGACCCATGATTCAATAGCATAGATAATGATATCATGTGAAGTCTAATGGCCCATTGGGCTAGATGGGAGGGTGCATCGTATATCGAAGTCCACTGCTAGCATTTGTGACTGATGAAAGAGGGAGAAAAAACTACTGGCAATTGGAGATGTCAGTAAAACTAAATTCTGGCAAAGTAAATATAGTTTCAAGTTGGATCATTGGTGCTTTAGATAACGCGGGCCACAGCTAAACAACGTCAACTTTTCCCCTCGGCAACGGTCCGTCAGCGTTGCGATAAAACGAGCCACTCGTTAACCCATCCACATTGGTCCGCAGCCGGCGAGATAAGAGATAACCCGAGCACGAGCGGACGAGGTCATGGAACCGACCGGCCTCCGAACACTGAACCTGCGGTGCTCGCCGGTGTGTCTCCGTCCCCGCTCCCCTATCCGCCCCGCTCTCCTCGCAGACTTGAGCGAGAACAGGCCTTCGCCGCCCCCAACGCCCCACAAATCCTCGCTCTTCCTCCATTCCGCTGCGTCGCCCAAGCCTCTCTCGTGCTCTCGTAAGCATCCATCAGCATGAATATCCTATTCACATTCACTCAACATTGGAGTAGTAAAAGATGTTGGTTTTTGCTTGAAACTATTTATCGTCATCGGAATTGCCCCAATAACTTATTCATGTGAACTAGTTTTAGCCAACATTAGCGGCAGTAAAAGATGTTGGTACTTGTTTGAAACTATTTATTGTCATCGGAATTCAGGCCCTGCTTAGTTTGACTTTAACAAACACCAAAACTCGACCGCTGCTTTGAATCAGGGCTAGGAAAATATTGTCGAACACGTGAAGTGCATTGCTGACATTGTTAATTTTGTTCAATTTGGATTAATGGGATTGTTGTGAGCTAATGTGCCAACAAAATAAGATATTAAGACATCGGTGAAAATATAAATTACATCGAATGAAACACTGCGTGTTGCGTCTTGTTTTTCCAGCAAAATATTTGCTTTTGAACTCCTTACGTCGGGGCTTCTTTTTGGATTAATGAGATCGGTTGAAGGTGAAAATGCAACTAATTAAAATGTAAGGCCGTATTGTGGGAACGAACAATCTTACCTTTGAAAGCAGAGGCTGCAAGGTTTCTTCTTCTAAGGATGGGTGCTTGTCGGGTTGGTTTCAATCCTTCTTATATTTTCCAGCGACCTGTCTCCATTCCATGCGTTTTGATTGCTTGTCAAGTTTTGGTTCTACTTTGCTATAGAGTGTGCAATGGCCATTTTCTAGTCATTTGTTGATAATACTTGTGATGCATCGAGGGAGACCTAGAATCATTGGGTTTGTATTTGGAGTAGTTTGAGTTTCTTTAGTATGTTATCTCAGAAAACAAATAAGAGACTTTAGTGCCTTGGCATAGGGAGACTGCATATAAGTGACCTTTAAAATTATTGTTATTGTAACATATTACAGACATTTTTTAATTATTATTGAACTACTTTAATCATCAAATTCAAAGGCAAACTTCTTTAGGATTCAGAAGATATATTTGGGATGTGGTTCTCATTATGTTGTAGTGTATTCCCAAAACTGATCCATGGTTGATGATAGGCATTTGAATGGACCCATAATTATGGATTAGAAAGGAAAAGCTGCACATTTGTTTGGTCTCCAAATGGGAAATGCAGTTTTATGTAGTTATGGGACTCTATGGTGGCGATGATCTTTTGCTTCTTTTACTAACCAAATCAACTTTATGAAAAATTGATTAAAAATTCATTGTAGACTTTCCTGCATGAATTTTGTTTTTTAATTTATTTCCAGCACTCCAACCTTAATAACTGTCTTGGTGAAAGAAATTCTATTTTGCTGATTACAGTTAAGGCAGTTGAAAGAACTGATGCAAATACCTGTTCCAATGGTTCTGCTGGAGCTGTCATTGAGACTTCCTGGGACAAACTTCTTCAAGTAGTGCTTGTTTCTCCTCAGGTAGGTTATGTTGAATTATGTGTCTTGTTCTTTCATGCAAGTCATCTCCAAACTTGAGGATGCATATTTGTTCTCTGAACATGTATGTCTCAACAAATGCAATTCAACAGATCTTTGGCATACTGTGTTGCTTATATTAAATTCAAGGTACAGCTAGTGTCCTTTCTATGTTCATTATTATAACCATAGATGTCTATAGTCTTGAACTCACAATATCCTCTGTTGTATGAAATTCCTTATTGAAGACATTATAGTCATATTCACCTCTTATATGTGTGAATTTGCAATTTGAGTTCCATTCTTTGATCATTACAATTTAGATGGTGCAGGGATGTGTTTTAGCATGAGATGCATCTATTCAAGTATAAATTAAAGAGGTATAACAGTTTCTAGGTACCTCAAAATGACAACATTGAATTCCTCGATCAGAGCTAAAACTCACTTAAGCGCTTAGCATCAAGAAATTGGAGTACACAACATACAGAGTCATGCTACCACTGGCCCATGATCTGTCTATTCATATAATTCAACAATAAAGATATACTAAAACATGATCTGATGATATCAAATTTACAAATTGCCCCATTCAGGTTGCAGCTTGCTTGCTGTTGGGCTGCACGTGACATCAGTCTTTGGTGGCTGACATTGAAATGAATTGTCTTTGGCACTTTGGCAGATTCCTGGAAATACCGGATGCATTGCCAGAACATGTGCAGCATCAGCTGTTGGCCTGCATCTTGTCAAGGTAAGAGTGGTCCTTCTGATTGTGTATAATGTGTATTTTCAGCCATCACTGTCATGGACTTTTGTCTTATAGTTATGATGCTTCTTTTTTTCTTTTTGAGTTTTCTATACTCTCTGGGTGATTGTACTGATGCATCCAGATTCTAGATTGTCATCAAGACTTATAAAAGACATCTGATAAAACAAACACTGAACCAACATAGGTGTATAAAATAGTTCATGAATATGAATATGCTTGGAGTAAGGTGGGTGTAGTAAAGGTAAGAAGGATAACTTAGAAATGAACAAGGCATATTTTACTAACCAATACGAACCAATACTAACCAATAATGGAGGAGGAGGCCGTTACGCTGCCTCCTCCGCTTGCTGGTTAACCTGATCCCCAGAGGGGTCAGGATGATTAAGAACCCCCTCCCCCCTCTCCCTTGTCTCTGCATCGCTCCCTGGGTGACCTTGTTCGGCTTCAACCCGGAGCATCGCCGTGTCTCGCCGGCGTCTCGTCCATATGGCATCGACCACCAGCAGGTAACCACCTTCCCTTCCATATCTATTTCATGTTATGGCTTTGATGTGGTGATCCGGAGGGACGTATGATGGGGTCTAAGGGCTTCGCGTCTCTGTTTTGGTTTGCAAGACAGAGGGTAGGAGCAGTGCTCTCCAGCACCCATCTCCCGTCTGGTGACAGGTATGGGTAAGGACCTTGACTTTACCATTTTTGTACTGACATATGGTATAATTGTTGTCTTGCCTCCAGTAATGCACTATGTGTCGTTACATGGGTGTACCATAACAACTTGACTCGCGTAAGTTACCAGTATGGGTTCTAATGCTAAGACTAAAAACTTTGGAAATGAGTACACACACATACACACACACACACACACACAGAGAGAGAGAGAGAGAGAGAGCACGAGTTTGATTTGGCTACACTCGAGTAGACTGACTACTGAGATCCAGTTAGGTCTGCATACAACCATATAAATCCCACGTCGATGATCTAAACTATTGGATATGATCTTCTGCCTCTAAAATTTCTAAATATCGAAAATCATATGATTTGAAGACTTCTAACTTAAGCATCAATTGGTCCAAATTCAGTTTAAATAATACAAAATAATAGATTTTTTGACTACCCAATGGCTTAAAGTCTCTAAATCACATGATATTTGATGCTCTAGCATTTTAAAGATAATAGGATTTGAGGAACTCCCATCATGTAAATCTAGACCCACATCATAATAATACTCTTTTTTGACCATTTGATGTATAAGTTAGGGGTCTCCAAATTACATAATTTTTGATGGTTCGATATTTTAGAGGTGGTTGATCACATCCAATCACTCGAATTATCGATACAGGATCTACATAGTTGAATGTAGATAATCTAAGTGAAGATCTTCTCGAATAAAGCCAAGTCAAGTGCACACACACACACACATACATATACACACTCTTATATTTTTTTGATGTAGAAAGATATTAAAGAATTTTAGAAGAGTCAAAAAAAAGAAAGAGAAGGGTCAATTAAATTAAAGATTGGCTCAGTTGATCCGAATTTACCGAGATGTTTTCTTGATCTGATGCAATATTTTTGTTATGTTGTTGCAATATTTTGGGTTTTCTTGATCTGATGCTAATCATTTTCATTTCTTCTTTCAGCCCCTTGGATATAAGATAGAAGATTCCAAACTCAAGCGTGCTGGATTGGATTATTGGCCGTATCCTATGGTTACAGATGACAGCATGAGGATTTCTTACTGTGTGCCTTGTGTGATTCTCAGTTACAATACTGATCCAGTTTGAACTTGAAAAACACTCAGTTTTAGCAGCTCATATGTAAATCTGTAATGCACTTTGCAGAAATTCTGGGCCCATTCTAAGCTCCCTAGCACAGCTAATGCTTACAAGCTCCTTGATATGGTCCTATCTGATTGAGTAATATGTTTTTGTCAATATGTAAGTAATTGCACTGCTGTGTCCAATTTAACAATCTGAATATAGATATGTGGTTGTAAAGGTTCATGGCTCGTGGGCTGAATTTCGAGACTATTTCAGACAACAGGTATATCAATTCTTGGCCAGGAATTTTATGATTCTTTTCTTAATCTCTACTTTCAATGTTTATTCATGTAGTTTATCTATTTCAGGATGGAGAAAAACGACTCTTGGCATTTACCAAGAGAGGTACAAGCCTCCACTCGGTGAGTAGGCATAATTTGTTGGACTGCTGTACTGCTGTTGTTGTCATCCAACCCCATATAGTTCGTTCTGATGACCTATTAACACTAGAATGCCGTTCCATCTTTTCTCAAAAAAAAAAAAATGAAAAAAAGAGTTCTTTCTTCCGTGTAAGATGTACATGCATATGTCTTTTGAGAGTTTGTTGTTGGTGTTTTCACACGGGTTTATCGTTTCACTCATACAAAATGTGGTTTAAAAGAAAAAAAGAAAAGATAATCTTCAAAGATGCAGAATCATACAAGATTCCTGCCATTTTAGATGTTCAGAATTTTTTAAGAGTCTTGTGGCTTGTCTTCTCGTTGATGCACCTGCTTTTTCCCCTTTTCTTTCTTGGCTCATGCCCTCCATTGCTTTACGGCATTATCTTTCTTGAGAGGAAAGCGCAGCAATGTATGTAGTGCAGACTTTCTAACTTTTAGGCTTTTATGCCCATTAAGAATTTGCTTTTTCTAGTGTGCTTGTCCTCATACTGTATTGGATTTGCCCATAGAGGTAGGTCATGTCAGTTGATCTGGAGCCACAATCCTTAAAATTTTCTTATGTTAATATATCTCTGTTCTTATTTAGGATTTCTCATACCGACGAGGTGACTGGCTAGTTTTTGGTTCTGAGACTTGTGGGCTTCCACCAGAAGTTTTGCTTGACTGCAGCACAGAAGGTCTCGGTGGTGGAACCATCCGAATTCCAATGGTTGAAACTTATGTTCGCTGCCTGAACCTCTCGGTCAGTGTGGGCATTGCCTTGTATGAAGCATCCAGGCAGCTTAACTATGAGCAGCTTCAGTGCCCACCTGAGGCTGGGTCTGAGAGCCAAGCATTATTTATGAAAGAAGATATTTTTGGGTAGCTAATGAATTTCATGACCTTTCCTTGCACGATGGATGTCCAAACTGCATCCCAGCACCAAAAAGCAAGCATGACCAAGATCAACGCTAATTGGTGAACATTTGAGTACAAAATCTAGTTCAACTGGAAAATGGTTGCCGGCTGGCTTCAGGGAGGACATCAAGCTGCAGTGATAACCAGCAAGTTGCTTGAGACAACTACATCACAGTGCACTTCTTATATGTTCCTGGGTGCACTAGTGAGAAGGATTAATGTCGTAAACTGTGTATTTAACAATCATAATTTTTACACTATAAACAGATGATGAGCTGGGAATCGGAATAATTGAACTAAGCACGAAAAACAGATGTCCTGCAGATCAAATCATGAGTCAACCTTAGCACTGTGAACCTTCTTGCGTTGGCTGTGTGATTTCAGAATTTTAATCTTGGCGCATTTAATTGTTTATGAAAATGACTCAGTTTGTGAGTCTTTGTTATATGTATGGTCCAACCTGGATGGCCAAGAACCAGGTATTTAGTTCTTCCAAGCGTACAAAGAACCGGCCACGCATGGTCAACAAAATCTGGTACAGTTGATGTTTCAATTTCCTTCTAATAGGACCAACAATTGGTTGTAGGAATGTATTCAAGATGCTGGAAGAACAAGAGCCAAGCCTGTGTCCAAGTCGGGATATCCCATAAAGTCACCTTGGATTCACTGGAACCTAAAAATTTGGGTTGTACAAGGAACCCTAGCTTTATTCCTTTCAACAGGAAAAGGAATCCTGCCATTATCTGTCATATGCTTTATACCAAAGTACCATTGTTAATGTAACTCATTATACCACCGCTAGAGATCTCTAGGGGTGGTGGTTGGAGTCTCCCCTTTGCTTTTCCACCATTTTTTGGTCTTTCTGGAGCACTGTAATTCGAATGCCAACACTTCAACGCTGCAACTCGTATCCTTGAGGGATTTTTGACCGGATTCATTTCGTCCGTAACAGCCTTCAGCCTCCATCGAGACGGCAAATTTCTCACTGCTCACTATTTCCAATACCCAAACAGGTGTCACTGTCCGATGACTCGAGGAGATTCAGAAGGCATTTCCACCTACTTGGCGACATACGTGATATAATTCCGCAAGAGTCTAAAGTCCTCGTCCACAAACCTGCACATTGGACCACTGCTTCATACTTTATAACATGAGACATTGCTCCAAGAGAGAAGGAAATGAAAATCTAACATCGAACGAAGATGATCGCTATGACAGACACAGCGATACGAAACAAAAGGACTTTCACCGATAATAATGTGAGCACATGGCCTTCTCAGAGCAGGGCCAGAAGAGTAAGAGAAGAACGCATCGTTACCAGCCAATATCACCTCTCCGGCGAGTCCTTTCATCATGGCTTGCCGGAATTACCCTGGCTTTAGAGCTTAAAAAAAAAAAAAAAAACTTACAAATAGCTTCACTCCTACAGTTCTATAGTACAAAATCAATCACAACCCCAACATCTTCTAAATCAACGCGGAGCCGACCCGGTCGAGGCTCTCAGCCACCGCCCTCATCCTGGGCCTCAGCTCCGGGTCGGCGTCGGTGCACCCGAGCGCCACGTGGAACACCGCCAGCACCTGCTTCTTGGCGTGCACCTCGCCGAGCAGCGCCGGATCCACTACCTCCGACAGCGGCCGCTCCTCCCGGAACGCCCGCCTCACCCACCACTCCAACTCCCCCTCTCCATCGACCGCCGCCGGCCGCCCGGTCACCACCTCCATCACCACCACCCCGAACGCGTAAACGTCGCCCTTCTGTGTTACCGCTGCCCCCGTAGCCCGCGCCTCGGGCGCCAGGTACGCCCCCCGCCCGACCGCGGCCGCTGCCACGGGCTTCTTGGACCCCGAGCGGGTCCCCGAGATAAGGTGGGCAATGCCAAAGCCGGAGATGTACGGGTGGAGCTCGTCGTCGAGGAGGATCTTGGAGGACCTGATGTTTCCGTGTACGTACTTCCGGGGACTGCACTCGTGGAGGTAAGCTAGCCCCCGGGCCACCCCCTGCACTATCGCCAGCCTCGCCGCCCACGGCAGCGCCGGCGCCGTCGGATTCAGTGGTCCACCTGTCGATTTCATAATCAGAACTCGATCAGACGGCCAGGATTTAAAGGAAAGAGGTTTTCGTATATATGTTTTTCACAAATAGCGGTAGGCTTACCGTGGAGGGCGGCGTGGAGAGTGCCGTTGGGGATGTAGTCGTAGATGAGGAGCTTCTCGTCAGGGGCGTAGTAGTAGGCCCGGAGACCCACCACGTTGGGATGCCTCGCCCGGCCGATGGCCGTCGCCTCCGCCTCGAACGCCCTCCGAAGCCGCCACTCGTCACCCTCGCCCTCGCCCTCGCCGTCGTCGGCCTCGCTGAGGCGGCGCACTGCCACCGCGGAATCCCGGCCAACCACGACCCTGTACACGATCCCGCTCCGGCTCTTTCCCACTACGTAGGCAGAGGCCCGGAGGAGCTCCTCCAGCTCGAGCCCGAACCCCTCGTCCACCGCCACGTAGATCTCCCCGCTATGCCCCTCCCGCCGCTCCTCAGCCCCCGCCGCAAAGCCGCCCTTGCCCTTCTGCGACGCCTTGCCCTCTCTCGCGGCGCGCCTCCTGCGGAACTGCCACTGGAGCACCAGGATCGATAAGACGGCGGCCACCACGACGCCAGCGAGGATGGGTGCCGTCACAGCCGGCCGCCGCGACTTCGCCGCCTCGATCGGGCGGAAAGTGGGGGAGCTAGAGTTGATGAAATTAGGGTTCGGCTGGGGGATTCTGGGATCCTGCTTGTCGGGGCCGCCGGGGCATGGGTTCTTCAGCGGGAACCCACAGAGGCCGGGGTTTCCGGCGAAGGCGGTGGGGCCCTGATTAACGAGGGACCCGACCTGAGGTATCTCGCCGGAGAGATTGTTCTGACGGAGGTCGAGACTGACGGCGACCGGAATGATGCCGAACTCCGGCGGAATCTGTCCGGAGAAGGAATTACAGGACAAATTAAGCACGCCGGAGAGCCGAGGGAGGGTGGCGATGGCCGGGGGGAGGGAGCCGTTGAGGAGGTTGGAGGAGAGGTCGAGGTGGGAGAGAGAGTCCAAGGCGCCGATCCCGGCGGGAATGGGGCCGGAGAGGTCGTTGTGGGAGAGCTCGAGGGACGCGAGGCTCCGGAGGGCGGCGATGGTAGCGGGGATGGGCCCGGAGAGGCGGTTGCGGGAGAGGGAGAGGGTCTCGAGTGCCGAGAGGAGGGAGAGCTCGGAGGGAAGGTATCCCTCGAGGGAGCCGTTGGAGAGGACGAGGGCTGTGACGCGACCGCCGTAGCAGGTGACGCCAAACCAGCCGCAGGGGTCCGGGTCGGAGTCGAGCCAGGCGTTGAGGGCGCTAGTCGGGTCGGACGAGATGGCCGACTTGAGGGCGAGGAGGGCGAGGCCGTCCGTCGTCAGCGACGCCGCCGGCGAGGCGAGGAAAAGAAGGACAAAGATAAAGGCGGACCACCCGGACATTTCGTTTCACTTCCCGCCTCCTTCTCCTCTTCTTTGTTTACGACACCGCCATCCCTGCAACGAGGCGTTGCAGCGACGCAGAGCGAGCGAGCGAGAGAGAGGCGAAAAGGAAGGAGAGAGCGATTCCACGGCTTCTGGGAACTGGGGTTTAGTGTTTGAAATGACGAAAATGGACGCAGGCGGTTGAGGTGGATATTGGAGTGGATTTACTTTTGGTTCGATCAGACGGAAGTGAATGGACTAAGGGAAGATGTGATGCAGGGTATTTTGGTAAATGTGGAAGGATGGTTTTCAAAATGATTCGGGCTTTCGGTGGTGGGCATCGGGAGGCGAGCTGGAATCGGAGCTTTTTCCGGCTTTTGTCACCTTTCGCTGTAGGAGCCCGCGAAATAAAATAACCATCCGGTTTTAAAAAATACACCTCCCACGACCAGCGCGTCCTGAGTCTAACGCAAGCTGTACGGCATAGGGGCTCAGATGTCACGAATCTCAGTGTCTCTTTCGATCCGTGAACGGTGAAGAAATCAAGCCAAGCAATTGGCAGCCCCGCATCCTCGACTGCTGCAATTTCTCACCACAGGATAAAGTCTTGGCTCATTCGCTTTTTCGTTTTTTATTATGTCTATCTTGCCGCTGGCGAGCTTATCGTTCTCTTCGCAAGAGTAGGGTATGAGCTCGGCATGGTGTCTTATTTGATCCACTTCTCATTTACCTTGTCGTTTTCTACTTCTGAAGTGGGATGTGCAACGATGAAGCGAAAGAAAAAATAAAAAAATAAAAAAAATAAAAAGGATCCGAGGTGAAGTGATTTCTGAGAGGGTGTCTTCCTCCGCACCGTCCTGTGCCTTGGCTGTCGGAGTTGTTACCTTGCCTGTTGTTTTTTTTTTTTGTGGTAAACAGTTGTTTCCTTGCTTCTGGGAAGCTAAACATGGCCAAATTTTAGACCTCTATACCTTTTTAAATACCTCTGTGCGAAGACCAGCTGGTGTTTTCCAGGTGCAATAAAACTGTAGCACGGAAGTGGCCGTGGCCCATTCATTTTCTTCGGAGATTAATTCAGGTTAAGACATTTTTCTATGCAATGTTAAAGCCCCGAGTCCAGCATATGCGTTCGGCAATGGCTCAAATTCTAGTGTAGCCAATTTTAGTACAAGTCGACTTGCATGTGTTTAAGCCCCACTAACGGTTCAAGTATAATTTGATTTACTATATGTAGTTAAATTACAGCATTTTCATAAGATAAATTCACTTAACATTCAATGTAATTTCAATTACAAAACTCTAAATAGCCTTAAAGATTAATTAATTTAAAATATTTTAAAGTTTTTAATTTAATATATATATATGTATGCATGCATATCCATACAACATGCATATATGCACACTCATAGATACACATAATATATATATATATATATATATATATAAAAAGAAAGAAAGATAAGCTTAATTATATTCGTATGCAGTCAAGTCTAAATTTAATCATCTCTTCTAGCATTAAATTCATATAATTTATAAATTTTAAAGATAACAAAGATAAATTTATCTCTCTGTATATATATACATACATTTATACATATCTATGTACATATGCATATGTATGGGCACGCATGTCATATATACATATATATATATATATATATATATATATATATATATATATATATATATATATGTATGTATGTATGTATACGTATATGTACACAATAAGTTAAAAAAATATTAAATTATCTTTGCATTATTTTCTTCAACCTAGTGGCAGTGTTTTAAAAATTGGACTGTTTAATGAATATGGATCACTAAAGTTATAATGATGCAATAATTATTAATTATATATAAAAAAATAGATTAAAGATATAAATATATAAATAAAATTATAAAAATTTTATATATGTCATATAATTTTTTATCACTTGAAATGATATTAAACAAACAAACAAAAAACGAAGAATAATAAAATGGAGCAATCCGCATTACAGTATTAAAACTGGGGAGAGGATGGGTGTCAGGCTACCATCGCGAGGTGATAGCTGATGTTTGGCCGTTGGTTGTCTTTTATCCGCACCGGTACCGGAGAGAGGCATCGAGAGCTTGAAGCTGGTGTGGGAGAGGAGGTGTTCATGGTTTTCTACTCTCAATTACGATCAAAAACACTACCCAAACCTTAATTATAAACCGAGAGCCAAGATCACAAACCATTTGGTTTATTTGAACCTCGAACGGTTCGAATGAGTCGCTAGTTTAGCTATGGTTTATTATCCAGACCAAAGACGTAACAAGTTGGTGGTTTAATCGGTTCGACTTTAGTCTGGTCTATCGAACGTTGTCCAGTGACGCCCAAACCGTTTCAATTCATGGACTCAACGATGTTAGAACTAAAGTCCAACATGAAGGCTGCACGTTTATTCCATGTGTGGACCCAAAAAAAAAAAAAGAATAGTTATGTTTGTATCTGTTATCATTGCAATCCTTTGACCAAATGCCAAAGAATATTTAACAGTAGCATTCCGTGAACCAGCGAACCAGCCCATCTGTGAACTGGCCCACAATAAGATAAAAGTTTAATATGGGACGCAAAGCACCCTGCAAGCCATGGCAGATGGCTAAGCAAGCCATGGCAAATGGCATCAGCATAAGTATAAATAGAGAAGGCCGCATGTAGCGCATGCAGTTTCAAAACGTCTCCACCAATCCTTTAGTTAGGACGGTGGCCTCCTCTGTAAGGCGAAGAGAAAGGTTGAAGTTGTGCTTACGAATGAATTTTTAGTTAGGACGGTGACCTCCTTCTCTGTAAGGCGAAGAGAAAGGTTGAAGTTATGCTTACGAACGAATTAGCGAACGGCTTAAAAAAACTTTAATAGTAAAAGAGAAGGATAAAGATTTGTCTATATTGGAGAGTGATGGCAAGAGTCTTGTATTAATACCGAATAGAAGAGTAGATAGAGAAAAATGGGAGGCATCGAACTTTGTAATAACTGTATGGAGTGGTGTTGAGGATCATAAAGGCAGTGACAATTTGAAAGATTTCACTTAGTTAGGGGCAGAGTTAGGTAATGTGTTTTGCATACTTAAGAGATTTTAGTCCTTTTGATCGTCCAATTTCGACACCTCCTCAAGCACCATATCCATCACTTCTTCGAATAGTGGTGCCACCTGCAGTGGTGGTGGCAGGTATGGTGGAGTTAGTTTAACATCAATGAAGAGAGAAATGAGAGAGAGAAGAAAGGTAAAGTCTTGCATGCTTTCACTAATAGTAGACTTTGGAAAATAGGAGTCTAACATGGAAATAAAAATCATTCCTGAAGGGATTAGATGGAATGCTAATCCTTCAAAATATGCATTTGGGAATGACAATGAAAATAAAAACCTCATGAAAAAATGCATGAAATAGAATAAGCTATAATAATAGTGTGAATATGACAATAATTGCAACAAAAGCAATAGTTGTATAGTAAAGATGACCACAGTGATAATGATAGTATTAGTAGATATAATGGCAACGAAAACACTGATGATGTGATGGATGGTGGTAGCAAACATGGTAGTAGCAATGGCAATGGCAATAGCAATGGAGGCATCAATAATGTAGAGGTGGTGATAATAGTAGTTAATGGTGTGACAATGGTAGTTGTAATAACAAAGATAGCAATGATGACGACAATGATGATGATAAAGATCATGTTAAAGATAATGATGAAAAATATAAAATATTTTTTTAAAAAAAATATTGAAAGCAAAAATTTTTTATTTTTATTTTTAAAAAATAATGGAAGTAATATTTTTAGTATAGAATTTAAAAAAACAATGGTACGAAACTTTCTTTTCAATTTCTTTAATTTTACTTAAAAAGAGAAACAAATGTGACGCCAAAAATGTCCTCAAGCTTTGCTTCTTTCGATACGGTGCCAAAATGTCCGCAACTTCACGTTATAAATTGGTTCCTTTTTTTTTTTTTGAAAACATTATTTTTCAATGCAAAAAGGATGCATTTTATATTTAATTTATTTTCTCAAAAACTTATTTTCCAGGGCATAAAGGAAGAGGAATAGAAAATAAATGCAATCAAAAATAAATTTAAGAAGAATACACAATGCCTTTCTTTTGGCAATAATACATTACAAATGTTTTTTTTTAAAAAAAGCATCTTGATGCAGCCCAGGATCGAGCTCGGGACTCTAGCGTGCAAGACTAACGTGACAACCCCAACACCACACCATCGCGGACCAGGCAAATCCTATGATTCAAAATATTCTAATTAATAATGAATTAAATAATGGTTGATCTGCCAACAACCTCGGTCGATGCACCCTTAAAAGTACGAAGATTCATGCGATCTACCGTTATGGCCAATATAGATTTGTTGGCGTGGTAAAATACTCTAAATACAAAGAGCGAAACATGGACTCGCAGATTAAAACTGACTGATATTAAAACAGGCTAGATGGTTCAAGCACCATTCATGTTCTTTTAACCTGATGTCAGTTGATCGTTATGTGATTGACTTCAAATGAATGCATATGAATAATTGTTTCAGTTGATGTTCCAGTGTAAAATAACACAGGTTTCCAATGGCTACATCAAGAGATCAAAGAAGATCGACCTTTGTTTGGCCTTCAAGCATTGTTCTGATGTGCCCTGAATTCCAGTTGAACAAATCTTAGAGAAGCGCTCTGTACTTCAATTGTGCTCGACTGTATTTCACTGCTGGCGCATCATCAACCATCAAAAATTTCTTCCTAGATGTTTCATTTGAAGTGTCTCAACTGCTGCAGCATGAAGGGCATGCTGATACCTCCTTAAAATACTTCTACGCGAGGCCAGATTATTTGGACCTCGATTTACCTCCAAGGGGTGATAATGGCCGCTTGATAAACAACCTGCAAGACAGAATATTAGGTTCTTGCCCCACTTGATGAGAAACCTAGGCCTTCAACCAATAATTAAATGAATTATTGTTTAGATAAATAATAACAAACAAAAGAAATGTTGCTCAAAGCCTACAAATGTTGCTCAAATTCTGAGTCATCACTCAATCTTGCGAATGATTAACCGGCTATAATCATTGACATAATGAAGCATAGAAAATTGACACACACACAAAAAGAATACCAAGGTTAAGAGGATTGGTTTCGTAGCCCAGTGCAGTTAGCACGTACACTAAATGGCCCTGGTCAAAACCAGTCAGTGGCCGAATGAGCAATTTGGGTGGTTCGGAAAGACAATGTTTCTGCTTCGACTTATTTCAGTTCAGTAGGTTCAGCTGTGGCACAAAACAATATTCCCATTGCGTGTGCATCATCAGTACAAGCATGTGGAAGGGATATCACATCCACACACACACACACACACACAAACACACACACACACACACACAGAGAGAGAGAGAGAGAGAGAGAGACTATCATATGTGCATAAAGGCCACTCAGATAACATTCCTCAGACAACATTCTTCCATGAATTATCACAAAAGATGATTTGACTATGCAAGTTAATACATCCATGACAGATATGAGATCCGATCACAAAATCCAACATGTAGATCATGTAGCCAACACTAAATGAAATAGATACACATTAGGCAACATTTCAGAACATTTATGCATAAGTTAATCTTTTCAGAACATTTACAAATTTCTATCTAGTATAATTTAGCATACATAGCAGTGCAACCATCAAAATCAGCATCCACAACCACATGATGAAAATTTTTGAAGAACATTTGTTTGCTTCCAGAAGCCATACATGCAGATGATGTTTTCAAGGCCAGCAAGAGCTTATTTTGAAAAGATAAACAGCAATGTGTCAGAGTTTCAACTTTGTAGACTTCCTATAGCTGATCATCACAAATACTGTAATATTCCTTGATCGGATGATTGATTATCAAATCAAAAGTGCTAAAAAGAAAATCCTTCTCATAAGCTCAATGTGCATAGAAATTTTATTAATATACTTTTGAAAGACCACAGGAGAAAACGCCTGACATTGTGAATGGAGCAGGATTACACAGGGAGTCCACACACGCACACCCACAAACAATTACTAAAAACAAAAATAGGTTCTAAAACTTATGATATAAAACAGATCCATTTTTGCCTCTCATATTTTCTTCTGTGAAACTCCTCTTTTTTTTTTTTTTTTTGTTGGGGGGGGGGGGGGGGTCGGTGTTGTTTCAATAGTCTCATTAGTCTTCATATAGCATGCAGTTTATTACAGAAGCCACTTTGTGTGTAAATCACATCCCACTGATGCTGCTATATTTGTAACTTTGAGAGTGTTCAGGTATCAATGGAATGTAAAATGAATATCCAAAGCCAGTATGTATTAACTCACCATCTCTCTCTCTCTCTCTCTCTCCTTCCACATGCTACAACCTTGATTTTGGACCCTTCTTTCCAGGAATCTGCAAGGCGTCATAGTGGCCAAAGCCATGATAAAGAACTCGAACTGGATCCTCCTTTCCATATTCTTGGCCATACTCGGCAATTGTTATCAAACCACCAGCATCCTCATCAAACATATAAACAGTGATCGGCATCCTAGCAAAATAAGGAGAAACCAGTTGCATTTTTCTTACACATTAATAAAATATGGTGTTTAAAGAAACTAAAATCAACCAACTGTGGATCGCTTGAATGTGCAACCATATAACCAAGCTTGTCCACAACACTAACATAGATTAAACACATGACTAGATGTGTGATAAGACCATAAATAGGCTTGGCAGTAGGTGTCAGACCGTTGGATAAAGCGAGTAAATAAACAGACGACATCTTTGTATAGTGGATGCCTGCTTAGTAACATCTAAGATAAGGAATAGTTCATAGTTCGTCATTGTTATTCACTCGTTCATATACCTCTGATTGTTATATGCCTTAACAAGATAAATGAAGAATAATATTTATAAGGGAGAAAACAGATAAACTCTATAATTTCTTCCCAAGCCTTAATTCTGTTCTGAGGTCCCCACCATACAGAAAATAGTCTCTCCTTACAAGTTTCAGGTTGGAGGATGAAGAGAGCATTAATTATTAAGAGTCTGTAATCATATTCAGTCAACACTTTCATGAAAAGCATAACTGTAGTTTGTTTCTAGACATTCATCATCATTGTAGTTTGCAGAATCACGTCTAAAAAGCGACTGGGAAGTCAGAATAACTTTACTAATTTAAAATAATGTAAATAAAAATTGCCTACAACAAATGGAACAGAGTAGTCCCAATTACTTTTAGGATAAAAGCCTAGTTGACTCTGTATGATTGTTTATTTTAAAGTACCTTTAAGAGGTAATGACCCTCTTGCTGTAGTTCTCATGCCAAATAATAGCTCAAATTCTTTCACAATCTCAATGGTGGAATACAGAACTAGCTAAAGTTGGAAAATAAAGACAATCTTTCAGATGACTATATTTCATAAAATTCCAGGCAATAATTTGAAACCAAACTTGACTTACTGGAGAACATGTGAGGCCATGAATAACTCTGGCTCACCTCCCCATACATGTGGCTTTCTAATCTGTGAGACATAAGTATCAAAATCACCCTCAATAAACCTGTCACAAGAGTAGATGATTAGCAAATCTTTATGCTTGATTGCGTAAGTTATGATTATACTATAAGTTATGCAAGACTGCGTTGGACCATACAGTATTTGTAGCTTGGAAAAACTGTTTCTAATCATCAGCAGTGCAGTTGCAACTCACCATTCTGTCTCTGCCCGTCTCTTAACAAATTCATCTGCAACCTAAATAGTTTATCATATGAATGCAAGGAGTCAGAACTGTCTGTGATAAGCAAGAAATTGGAAAAAGACAACCAGAATTGATCACATCTTAAAATCTTCAAATTTGGCTATTGCAATGCAAAAGAAAAATAGAAAAAAGGACTGCTTAATAATTCAATGATGTGATAACATACGCTAGCTCTCAACTCATCTGCAAGTTCTTTCTGAAGGTCTTCATCAGGCAAAGGTTTGCCTGAGCGAATGCAGGCCCCATGAGCCACAGCACGAAACATGCATCTTCCATCTCCTGGTATGCCTGCAAGAGACAACAATTTCCATCAACAAAGACTTAGGTGAAAATCAATAAATCTGTTAATTTACGAATAAACAAAAAAAAAAGGCCCTGAAAACAAAACGGAAGATGCCAGTGCTCACCAGTTATGGAATAATCAGTGTAAACTTTCTTGCCATAAGAAGTGGTAACAGATGATGCACTGGACTCATCATTCTCATCATTTTTTCCCATGGAAGCTTCAGCATGCACTGGTCCAGAAGTCGAGAAGCTTAAACAAAGTCCAACAGAAGCACCTCCCGCTTTCCATGGAAAACGTCCTACATTCCAAGTGATTCTCGAAAACTTTTCACGTGTTGGCAGAGAAAGCCTCAAGCTCATGCTTCTGCACTTTGTAGCCAAACCGAGATGCAACTGCCGCCCCATTAAACTCACCATGGTGGCCATAGTTAGCAGCTGAAAATTTCCTTTGTGCTTGCTAGAAGAAAAACTTGTAGAACGTCTCTTGGATGCTCGAGAACCAGAAGAAAAAAATGACTTGTGTATGGTCATGCCTGCATATTTCCGCCGCAATTGGCTGGAGTATATGCTAAAAGAATTGGATCGTGGCAGGCACACTGGAGACATATAACTGAACATTTCCTGCCCACTACTTTCACCTAAAAATGCTGATCGTCAGAATATGTATGAAGAAAGACTGCAGGCCACAAGGCCCTTGTTTTTGTTAACAAAAATTGATTGATATGGCCCAAATCACGATTCAAAATTCTTGCATCAAGAGATTAACAATGTAACACACAAACAAGCTCTTGTTGTTTCTCTGCATGTCATGGCTTCAGAACTCTTCTCATAGACTTTGGCATGCATAACAGCCTGTTCCAAATCACATCAGACAACAAAAATAACGGGGGAAATGTCACCATCTCATGCATGTCACAAACTCTTCCCTTTTGTTTTTACTATACAGAATACCATAATCAAGCATGCATAGGCATTGAAAAGTATGTCTAAAAGACATAAAATTGTTAACGTTATCAACCAATTTTGTTGTTTATGGATAAGTCAAATGGCTGTCTTTGCTATTAACAATTAGGCAAGGCAACTTACTGTTGTATGCATGCATGTGCACAAGTGTATAAAAATAAGTGATCTTCCCTTAGCTAGGCTACCTCTATTTAGCTAGGCTACCTCTATTCCCAAATTTATACTTCTTTCCTATATCATACAACCAAGAACAAGAAACCAGATGACTCTACTCGATAGGACCCTATGATGTTTGATGCAAACTTTATAAGTTGGACTTTTCTACTTGGCTTAGTAACATGATCAGACATGAAGCAACGCTAAAACGTACAAAATGCAAAAGATTCTTCTGAATTGTTATAAAGATAGAGTACCGACTTATAAGAAATGTAGTAAAATCCTATGAAGCAGATATTGCTGGATCCAATACAGTTTTAGTCTTTCCCAATAATTAACCAACAAAGTTACTAAGACACGTGATGGAACATAAATTGATTAATTAATAGATATATAGGAACAAATTAAGCATAAACATTCTTGATCAGGAGCTATAAGAATTTCCATTTCATGGATCTGTTTCATCCATAAGAAATACTGCTTCAAATAAAAACAAAATTCAAAGATTAATATCTGATTTGTCTGACTATTATTGGTAAGAAAGTAAGAAACATAACAATACCTGTTTAACATTGATTACTGTTATAAACCAAGAAAATGTATATGCACATGAATAACATCAGTAAATTATTACATCCTCAAATCCAATATTACAGTCCTCAAAAAATAAAGCACGCACACAATGTCTGAAACCAGAACCCAAAACTTTATAGGTTTGCATGCAACCAAAGCACCTTGATCAGCTTTTATCTCTTTATCAATCAATGGAATTGTTCTTACAAATCCAATATGGTACGTGAGTATTATCACTACGTTTTCAGTTTTTGCATACATCCACCTTAAGTATCTCATATTAGCAACATTAACCTATGCACCGCTTCAACACCCCCCACACCACCCAAACCCCCCCCCCCCCCCCCCCTTCCTGCCAAAAAAAAAAAAAACACACATGCACGTGAAAAAGCCTCCCAAAATAAAAAATGTTCACATTATGTCCCAAAGCCTTATGCCATACAATGTATCTGTTTGTCTGATTGTCTTCTAGAACCTTTTTGCTTAAGTTTGAAGAAGTATGCCGATCACAATTGAGATTATGTTCGATATAAGGTGACACTAAATAATCACATCTGTGTCCTCCAGCAAAATCAATGTTAGAAAGTAAATCTCAACCACTAACTCTGACAAATCCCAAGTCTCCACATATACAATGATGAAATTACGTTCCAATTTCTTTCCAGTCATTTGACATACATCTATAATCTCCTCCTCCATTCTGATCATCCATGGTACCAACCTAAAATTCAGACCTTACAGTACCTACAAATACCAAATAATTAAGGGCCTTCAGTTGAAATATCAATATTTGTTTTTCAATAAAAAGATGAAAGCCTTCATCAGACACTGAATGGAGCCTTCAAAAATTCATCACAGCTAGAGTTAATAAAGTTAATAATCATCACTTCCATTTTAATAATATGTAGTAGCACCAATTAATCCATTTATGACACCTTTCTGTCATAAGAAGCTATCACATGCCTTCTCCATGTAGATACATGGATTCTTATCCCCGAACGCACAAACTGATTCTTAAAGCCAAATTAAACATCTCCCGTGCATTCCTAGTAACTAATTCCAATCCTTTTAAATCATAGAGTTCAAAATGCTCACTATCACATCTCACAGATATCTAATTACCCAGTTATTCTTTCCAGTTTTGGGGGAAAAATTATCTTAAATATTCAATGTTTCAAAACCAACACCAAGACCTCCCAATATACAAAATTATAGAAAACAAAACCAATGGTTCCAGAGCTTCGCAAATCAAAAACCAGAAATAACCTATGCTCATAGCGCAATAAAATCCACCGACAAGAATAGTGGCTAAACATCTATTATCCCAAATTTTCAACTAATTCTTTTTCCAATTCTCCCATATGAATAAAGAACTTTCGGAGCACTAACTCTCGATCGCGAAATTAAATTTAGCACATAGAATGCATTCGTCAGCACCATGCGAATCAACAACAAATAACCAAAAACAACGTATAAATATTACAATCCAGCATGATTAAAGATTAAAACATAAAAGAACCTCCCAGAAAGAGCAAAAGGGGGCGAACATGAACCTAATAACTAAAAGATAACGAGGGAAAGAGGAGGATGAGCTCGACATGGTGGATCTCCGAACGGATAAAAGAAAGAATTGAGAAATGGATAAAAATTCTCTCAAACAGTGGATTTTTTGTTTTTTTGAAAATCTAAAGGATAAAATAGCAGTCTTATAAGCACGGAAAGAGGAAGAACGGCGGCGGACGAAAGCTTCGGGGAGAAGAAAACGAATTGCTTGGGAGCCAAACAAGATGGAGTAGAAGGAAGGTTCGAGTTGGAAGCGAAGAATACCTGCCGCCGCGGGTTCCAGAGGATTCGAGATGGAGGAGAGGCGTAGGAGAACCTGAGAGGAAATTGTACCCTTGACCTGGGGAGCCTTTGAGCTTGAGGCGCGTAGCTATCAACGCCGAATCGTACATCCATCCCTCTCCGGTATACCGACGAATGATTCAATGGCCCAGCCGATGAATGGATTATCGAACCATATAAATAAATAAAGTATATTTAAAATTAAACGGGCTTATCTAGTTTAAAACTTTGTTATTATTATTTAAAATTAAAAATATAATTTATAATAATAAATAAAAAAAATTTTATAAGATTTAATTAAAGGAATAATTTAAATTTTAAATTTTAAAATTATATTATTTAAAGTATAATAGCATATTAATATCTATACTAATACTTGAAATTAATTTTAATTTTTTTAAATAATAATATTAATTTACAAGTATGATAATAGTATAATAATTATACAAAAAAAAATTTATTCTTAATTCTAAAGGATCGAAAAAATTTCTATTTAAATTATATTGATTTAAAATTAATTTTAAAAGCATAAAAAATTGATTTAATTTTATTAGTTTATATCAAATCATCGTTAAAAAAAATCTGTGAGTTTATTTGATTTTAATCAAAGCTGTGATATAATTGGTTTAATTAAAGAATCAGATCATGTGGAAGTTTGATTTATTAGATCATTGGTCATACCAATTCAAGTTTTATAACAATGCTCAGGGGAACTTTGGCGCATGCGATTCAGAGAAAGAAACATCAATGACTGTGATTTGATCTTATTCTAATGTTTTATTATTTAGGATGTTAATTATATCCTCATCTTGGTTGGTTTACTTTCGATACAAATAAGTTGCTTTAATACTAAATTTGATGCAAGCAAGTTGCTCTAATATTTAATATGTGACAGATAAATTGCAATAGAGATAATTATTGGCCTCATACCAACTTCTTAAGGGTTTTCGATTCAATATATCTGTTGACCTCACATTGATTTTGATGATCACAAAATAATTAAGTAAGTTACTAATGAGTTTTGTAGAGAATCATGTTGAAATGCAGACATGCATAAATCATCAAGATGATTAAAAGTGATTTCAAGTACCTAAATGGGTTTATGATTCAAAAAAAAAAAATTTGTAGAAGACCAAGATCAACTAAGAATGATTCAAGACTCAATTCAGTGAAATTCAGATGATTGAGAGGTTTTCAAATGGAGAAAGTTCAAAATTATGAGAGGTAGAATGATTCAAGCCTTAATCAAATGAATTTCAAATGTTTGGGAAGTTTTTCAAATGAAAAAATTTAAAACTATGAGAGCTAAAATGATTCAAGCCTTAATCAAATGAATTTCAAATGTTTGGGAAGTTTTTCAAATGAAAAAATTTAAAACTATGAGAGCTAAAATGATTCAAGCTTTAATTCAGTGATTTTCAGATGTTTGGGAGGTTTTCAAATGAAGAAAGTTCAAAATCATGAGAGTTAGAATGATTCAAACCTCAATCAAATAAAACTCAGAAGTTTGGGAGGTTTCAAAGCTAGAACAGTTATCTTCTTCATTTCAATGAGTTCTCTTATTTATGGAATGAGTTTTCAAGTTTTGGAGGATTTAGTCAACTCCTACAGCAGCTACCAGCACTTAGAATGGAAGTTTGAAGCTTTTAGTCAACTACTTTGGAAGCTATCAAGTCAAAATTATGCCATAAGAGAGTTAATAGCAAGTTTTACCAAGTTAGCCAACTATCTAGTCAGCTACTGTGGCAAAACAGTAGGAAAAATAAAGTTAGCCGACTCTGGAGTCGGCTACTGTGGTCAGAACAGAAGTGTTAACAAAAGTAGTCGACTCTAGAGTCGACTAACTTGCCCAGAAATGCTGTAACGGCTAGTTCTGCGTCTCCAACGGTCATAAACGGCTAGTTTAACGTTCCAATCCCACAGTAAACTATAAATACTCGTAAATGGGATTGATTAGTAAGAAATTAGGAGCATTTTTGAGGGATTACAAGTGAGAAATAAAGAGGAAAACAAAAGAAAAAATCAAGAAAGTTTCAGCCTTCCAATTTTTGAAAAGATAGTGAGCTGCAGTATTTGAAACTCCTTCAAGGCTCATTCAAGGCTCCTTCCAACTACCCAAGAGGTTTCTTCAAGTGCTCATTACTCCAACATTTAAAGAGGAGAAGCTCATTCAAAGGGGGAGGTCTTCAAAAAGTGTAAAGTGCTTTTATTTCTGAATTTGCTCATTAAGGAGCTGTAATTTCTGAAACTCTTTTCATTGTGAGTTTGTTTTAGTTTCAACTTGGTTGAAACTTGTGGAGGGTGTGCCAAACCCATAATTGGTGAATTGTAAGGCTCCCTTATGCCAGGAAACAAGAAGTTAGCTGAGAAAGCTAAGGAAAGGCTCCCTTGTGCCTGTGAAACAAGAAGCTAGCTGGGTTAGCTAGGATTGTAATCGTTTGAAGAACGATTAGTGGAGAAAATTTCCAAGGGAATCTTAGGGAGTGGATGTAGGTGCAAGGAGTAGCACCGAACCACTATAAATTGTTGTGTTTGTGTACTTGTCTCTTATTATTACTACTTATTCTTGCTTTCAATACTTCACACTCACACATAATTTTCTGTTTTGCATAATTGCACATACTTGTTAAAAATTTTCAAAGAACCCAATTCACCCCCCCTCTTGGGTTGCTTAGCTGGGCAACAAGTGGTATCAGAGCTAGTGCTCTTGTTCTTATTTGTCTTAACCGACAAAGAGCTAAAGATCCATGGCAGCCCAAGTAAGTACCTTGTTGACTGAAGGTCAGTTCACAAACAGACTCCCTTTATTCAATGGCACAAATTACACATATTGGAAGGCTAGAATGAAAATTTTTATTCAAGCACTTGACTATGATCTTTGGAGTATCATAGTAAATGGCCCTCACACACCCATTCTTAGAACAAATGATATTGATGTTCCCAAATCGAAAGCGGATTGGGATGAGCATGATAAGAAAATGGCACAGCTCAATGCTAAGGCCATGAATGTTTTATATTGTTCTCTTGATGCAAATGAGTTTAATAGAATATCTACTTGTATTTCTACAAAAGAGATTTGGGATAGACTTGAAGTCACCCATGAAGGCACAAATCAAGTGAAGGAATTTAAAATCAATATGCTTGTGCATAAATATGAACTGTTTAAAATGGAACCAACTGAATCTATTACTGATATGTTTACTAGATTTACTGATATTGTAAATGGTCTTAAAAGCCTTAGCAAATCTTATACTAACAGTGATCTAGTGAGAAAAATTTTGAGATCTTTGCCTAGGTCATGGGAAGCCAAGATGACTGCAATTCAAGAAGCAAAGGACCTCAACAACCTTTCTCTAGAAGAGCTCATGGGATCGCTGATGACCCATGAAATTCAAGTTAAACAGCATCAAGATGAGGAAGAGACCAAAAAGAAGAGGACCATGGCTCTAAAATGTTCAGACCAAAAAGAAGAATGTGATGAATCTTCGAAAGAAAGTGATGGAGATGATGAGCTAGCTCTCATCACAAGAAAATTTAGAAGATTCATGAGGAAGAAGAAACATGGAGTAAAGAGGAGGCCTTTTGTAAAAGGAGAATTCAGCAAAGAAAAAGAAAAAGAGCAGCCTCCTATTTGCTATGAATGTAAGAAACTGGGACACTTTAAGGCTGACTGTCCACAACTTAAGAAAGGTCCCAAGAAGGCTAAAAAGAAGGCTATGATGGCAACTTGGAGTGATAGTGATGATACAAGTTCAGATGATAAGAACAAGAAACAGCAAACTTGTGTCTCATGGCCCATGAAGAAGAGGTAATTTCTGACTCTCAAACTGAATTTACATTTGATGAATTGCAAGATGCATTTTATGATTTACTTACTGAATTCAAAAAGTTAGGTGCCAAAAATAAAGATTTGAAAAACCAAAACCAAAATTTAGTTTTTGAAAAAGAAAAGCTTTCAAATGAAAATTTTGTTTTAACCTAGGAAAATTTGAATTTGAAAAATGAAGTGAATAAACTTAAGCCTTTTGTTGATAAATTTACTTTAAGCTCTACAAAACTACAAATGATTCTTGAAAACCAAAGGGTTATTTTTAATAAAGCTGGATTAGGCTATAATTCCTTAATGAAATAAAAGTTTTTGAAAAATATATTTGTTCCCTCCAATGATCTACCTAAAATTACTTGTTTCAAATGTAACAAATCTGGACATAAGGCCTTTGCATGTAACTCACACATTAACAAGAACATTAAGAAGATTTGGGTTCCTAAAGGAACCATTCATGCTAACTCCAAAGGACCCAAGAAAGCTTGGGTACCTAAAAACATGACTTAAAATTGTAGGTGCAGGTGTGTCTTATGATCCGAAATGCAAAAAGAAAATGGTACTTGGATAGCGGGTGCTCAAGACACATGACGGGTGATGAATCTCAATTCATCACTTTAGAAGCTAAGGATGGAGGAGTGGTCACTCTTGGAGACAATGCTCAAGGAAAGATCATTGGCATTGGTAAAATTGGTATCACTTCCCATACCTTTATAGATAATGTTCTTCTTGTTGATGGTTTGAAACATAATCTGTTAAGCATTAGTCAATTATGTGATAAAGGTTTTAAAGTCATTTTTGAATCATCTATTTGCATGGTTACAAATCCTGCTGATGATAGCATGAAATTTATTGGTCATAGGCATGGAAATGTTTATATTGTATATTTAAATAAGCTAAATGACCAAAATATGGAATGTCTAGTTGCCATGAATTCTAAGTTTAATGAATCTAGCTGGTTATGGCATCGTAGATTTGCGCATGTTAGCATGGATTTGCTTTCCAAACTAATCAAAAGAGATTTAGTAAATGGTTTGCCAAAACTAAATTTTGAAAAGGATAAAATTTGTGATGCTTGCCAATTTGGAAAACAAACTAGAGTTTCATTCAAATCCAAAAATGTGGTTTCAACTTATAGGCCTTTGGAGATTTTGCACATGGACTTGTTTGGACCTACTAGAACCACAAGTCTAGGTGGAAAACGCTATGGTTTTGTAATTATTGATGACTTCTCTCGTTTTACATGGGTTTTATTTTTAGCAAGTAAAGATGAAGCTTTTTCTAAATTTTTAAAGTTTTTCAGAAAAACCACTAATGAAAAAGGTCTTCAAATTTTATCTATTCGTAGTGATCATGGAAAAGAATTTGAAAATCAAAATTTTGAAAGTTTTTGCAATGAAATGGGAATTAATCATAATTTTTCTGCACCAAGAACCCCTCAACAAAATGAAGTAGTTGAGAAAAAGAACCGGACTCTTAAAGAAATGGCAAGAACCATGTTGTGTGAAAGCAATCTTCCAAAATATTTTTGGGCTGAAGCAATTAACACAGCATGTTATGTTTTAAACAGAGCCTTGATAAGACCCATTTTGAAAAAGACCCCATAGAAGCTTTGGAAATGTAGAAAACTAAATATTGGGTATTTTTATGTTTTTGGGTGTCGATGTTTTATTCTTAACAATGGCAAAACTAATCTTGATAAATTTGATGCCAAATCTGATGAAGGAATCTTTCTTGGCTACTCCACTAATAGTAAAGCATATAGAGTTTTTAATAAGAAAACCTTGGTTGTAGAAGAATCTATACATGTAGTATTTGATGAAACTAATGACCTTCCATCAAGAAAGATAGAAGCTATTGATGATGCAGGGTTACTTGAAGAAGGAGTGCAAGAGATCACATTGAAGGACAAAGAAGATACAAATGAGCAAATCAGTCAAGAAGACACCATTGAATCACTTCAACAAGCTGAAACTCAAGGTACACAAGGCTTAGAAAAGGAGTGGAGGTATGTTCATAATCACCCCAAAGATCTAATCATTGGTAGTCCATCTCAAGGGGTAAGAACTAGATCTTCACATAGAGAAGCATGTAATCATTTAGCATTTGTCTCACAAATTGAACCTAAATGTTTTGATGATGCTAAAAATGATCCTGATTGGATAAATGCTATGCATGAAGAATTAAATCAATTTGAAAGAAACAATGTTTGAACTTTAGTTAGTAGACCAATAGATTACTCCATAATTGGCACTAAATGAGTTTTTAGAAATAAATTAGATGAACATGGAAACATTATTAGAAATAAGGCAAGATTGGTAGCTAAAGGTTATAATCAAGAAGAAGGTATTGATTTTGATAAAACCTTTGCTTCAGTTGCTAGGTTGGAAGCTATTAGATTATTACTTGCCTTTGCATGCTTCATGAACTTTAAATTATTTCAAATGGATGTTAAGAGTGCATTTTTGAATGGTTATATTGTTGAAAAAGTATATGTTGAACAACCACCCGATTTTGAAAATCATGAACATCCAAACCATATTTTTAAATTGAACAAAGCACTATCTGGTTTGAAACAAGCACCCCGGGCATGGTATGATAGATTGAGCAAATTCTTGATAAATAATAATTTTGTTAGAGGAAATGTAGATACTACATTATTTATAAAAAGAGAAAATGATGATATGCTCATTGTGCAAATTTATGTAGATGACATCATTTTCGGTGCTACTAATGAACTCTTGTGTCAAGACTTTGTTAAGCTTATGCAGGGTGAGTTCGAAATGAGCATGATGGGAGAACTCAACTATTTTCTTGGACTCCAAATTAAGCAAGCTGAAGAAGAAATCTTCATTAGCCAAAGCAAGTATACAAGAGAAATTTTGAAAAAGTTTGGCATAAAGAATTCCAAGCATGCCAGTACCCCTATGAGCTCCTCATGCAAACTTGACTTAAATGATAGTAGCAAAAATATTGATTTAAAGCTTTATAAAGGCATAATAGGATCTCTGTTGTATTTAACTGCAAGTAGACCTGATATTCTATTTAGTGTATGCATGTGTGCTAGATTTCAAGCAAATCCTAAAGAAGCACATTTAAATGTTGTTAAAAGAATTTTAAGATACTTAAATGACACTAAAAATCTTGGACTTTGGTATGATAAACACTCTTCTATTGATTTGATTGGATATTCTGATTCTGATTTTGCTGGTTGTAAAATTGATTGAAAATCAACTAGTGAAACTTGCCAATTTCTAGGAGTTAACTTAATCTCTTGGTTTAGTAAGAAACAAACTTCAGTAGCCTTGTCTACAGCTGAGGCTGAATATATTGCTGTTGAGAGTTGTTGTGCTTAAATCTTGTAGAGTAAGCAGCAACTAGAAAATTATGGTATTAAACTTAAAGACATTTCCATAAGATGTGATAATACTAGTGCCATAAACTTAACTAAAAATCCAATTCAGCACTGTAGAACTAAACACATTGAAATTAGACATCATTTCATTAGAGATTATGTTCAAAGTAAAGATATAATTCTTGATTTTGTTAGTACTGATAAATAATTAGCTGACATTTTCATAAAACTCCTTGATCAAAATAGATTTTATGAAATTAGAAGAGAACTTGGCATGATTGACCTCCTGATTAAACGAGTCAACTAGATAGATTGATTTTTTAAATTTTTCTGGGCATGTTTTTAATGATTAAAAATCATAATAATTAGCCCAACTGATCCCCCTAGATGATCCCATAGCATGCATATCCTTTAAAAATCATTTTGTGTGAAAATCCCTGATTAATTTGAAGGCTAAGCATCTTTTTCCTTATTTTTAAGCCGTTTGAATAGTCGGCTCATAGGAGTTAGCCGGCTCCATAGCCGACTAAATCGCCCGATCACTCGGGCTATAAGGGCAACCGAGCAACCGTCCGACTCCTTCTCTCCCAAAACTCCTTCCATTCTCTTCCAGACTTTTTCCAAGCTCAAATCCCTTCAAATCCCTCTCATCTTCCCTAGATTTTTCTCTTCCATTCGTCCACCCTTGCTTGATGGCTCCACGGGCGAGAATCCCTCGCACGCGGCAAGGAGAGAGCTCGGAGGAACCGCGAGAGAGAGCCGCGCCTCTCCCGACCTTGCCCTCCTCCTCCCATGTCTCCGAGGTCCGTTCCTTGTCCACGAGACCAATCTCCAACGGGCGAGTAGTCGACTTCGGCTTTCTTGCTCGTGAAGGATTCGGCATTGGGAGAATGCTCCAACAGAGAGGTTGGTCATACATGTGCCGGACTGAGGTACCTATCTACCCCTCCTTGGTAAGAGAGTTCTTCCAGAATTTGTCTCTTGATTTCATGTCTGCCACATCAGTAGTGAGGGGAGTCAAGATCAACTTGGTTCGGAACATTATTGGAAACATCTTAAGAGTGTCGGTCGGTGGTTTTTGGGATGATCTTCCTGAGGGAAGGGTACGACGGATTGAGGCCATCCTTGGTATTGATGATGGGGAGGGGATTGACATAATGTTAGCCAACTCCCTGAATGTTGAGATGAGACTCCTCCACCACATTATTCTAGGATCTTCAAACCTCATGCTGGAAGTTTTCACTTGGTCACTGAAAGAGATCTGTGTTTGATGTATCATTTGGTCAGTGATACCCCATTTGACTTCCCAGAGCTGATGTTGACTGTATTGAGAGAGACAGTCAACAGACTTAGGATTGCCCTGCCTTATGGTATGCTCCTTACCCACATCTTTAAACACTTTGGAGTAAGACTGAGGGGTGAAGAGACAACCAAGTTACACAATTCGGATGTTTATAATGAGCATTCTCTACGCCGAATGGGATTTGTGAAGGTTGGTGGCAGATAGTCCAGAGGGAGAGGTAGAGAGGATGAGGTTGAAGTATCTGCTGAGGGACCATCATCATCTTCTCATGAGGCAGTTAGACCTAGAACTGAGCAGCATCCTGAGGAGCCCTCTGCACCACAGAGGACATCAGTTGAGCTTAATCAGGAGCAGCTGTAGTATATTGTCAGGGAGGTGACCTCAGCTATCTCCAGCAGAATTTCTAGGGACAGTGGTTCATCTACTGGTAAGTTTATGATGATACCACATATTTCTACAGTAAATGAGACATTGTCCCAGATAATGATAAGATTGGAGAGGTTGGAGCACTTCATGACTGTTCTAAATGGAAGGCTGATGCTTCATGAGATGAGAGACCAAGGGACAGGATCGAGCCGTGACTCAGCGGAGTCCTTAACGGAGTCTGCACGCATGTCTGAGGAGTTGAGACAGTTGCGAGCTCAGATCATGGCCTTTGGTGAGAAATCTGAGAGAGTAGAGATGTCCATAGGCCTTCTTCATCATCTAGTCTCTACCATTAGTGACCAGCTGGCCCCTGTTGCATTTAGACCTCCATCCCAACCATTTCAGCCTCCTTCACAGCCTACTCACCCCCGTGCCAGGCCACCTCATTATCGCCCTTCTTGGAGAGGACGTGGCGCTGGTTCACCTGCTCAGCCCTCTGTTGTATCTTTCTCTGATGAGGAATAGATTAGATTGTTTAGGTTGCTCTGTTTATTTTTAATGTACTAGTTTGCTTTGCTTTGATCAGAATGTACTAAGTTTTTCCTATGTCTTTGAATGTTTGTATTAGCACTATGTAATCTTATATTATGAATGTGATATAAATTTTGTGGTATCAAATTTGTGAAATGAATGTTGCTTTGTATTTGTGAAATTTTGTGTTATAAATATGGTATTAGATTTCCTCTTTGTTATGAAATCTTGTGTATGAATCATCTACTTAATGCAATGTTCTTTTTATAAAATTCTGTGGTATCAAATATTGTGTAATTTCTTTACTTCAATATATGTATCTTGGATATCCTAAAATTGAACTATCAAGGGCAAGATATTCAAAATTAAGTGCATGACTTCTTACATCCTTTTTGATTGATGACAAAAGGGAGAGAAAAGAAGCATACATTTAAAAAAGAGAAAAATTCTTATTCATCATGTTTCAAGAAGTTTTTTTTAGGAAGAAAAGAAGCATACATTTAAAAAGGAGAAGAATTCTTATTCATCATGTTTCAAAAGAAAAAAGAGAAAAGAAGCATACATTCATCATGTTTCAGGAAATTTTTTAAAAATTCAAAAAGTTTTCATCATGTTTTAAAAATGTTTCAGTGAAATTCTTACAAAGTTTCAGCGATTTCAAAATGTTTCAGCATGTTTCAATAAAGTGTTCAAAAGTTTAGTATTTCTAAATGAGAATAATGTAAGCATATATTTAGGAGGAGAAAAATTACGATTCATGCAAATATTTTAGCAAATTTCAACTTTTCAAAGGAAAGATGAAAGTTTTTGAGAGTAAGATTGATTTTGCAACAAAAGGAGAAGAAGAAGCTTGTTGTTTTTCACTTAAATTTTACTTGTATTTCAAACAAACAAGCTCTACATGAAAGCTATTTTTAAAGTGAAACTTTTGATATCAAAAATCAAAGTTTCAGTATACTATACAGAATTTTAGCACGCCTTTGGCACAGATTGAAACTCTACATTTTTAAAGCCAAAACTGTCATTTCAGTACAAAGACTCAGTTCATTGGTACAATGCTTCATTTCTAGAACATAACTTTTGTCTTTGGTACTAAATTCAGTATTTTGGCACAAAATTCATCGCCTTGTCACAAAATTCAGAATTTCAGCCAAAATTCAGATTTTTGACATAAAACCCTCCTTAAATCTCTTCATAAATCTGATTTCTCTGTAGTTGAACATGAAAAATATTTGTCACATTGTTTTCAAAGATTCTGATTCAAAATTCAAACTTTTAGCACATGTTTTAAAGTTTTTGGTACAAAATTTACACATGAAATTAATTTCTGAATCCTCTCCTAACATGAGCTAAATTATCTCAATTCTATGATCAAGTTCAATATTGCACTGCTTTATCTTGTTAAATTCATTATTTTAATTGTATACTTAATGGTTTTGTCATCATCAAAAAGGGGGAGATTGTTGACCTCACATTGATTTTGATGATCACAAAACAATTAAGTAAGTTACTAATGAGTTTTATAGAGAATCATGTTGAAATGCAGACATGCATAAATCATCAAGATGATTAAAAGTAATTTCAAGCACCTAAATGAGTTTATGATTCAAAAGAAGAATTTTTGTAGAAAACCAAGATCAACTAAGAATGATTCAAGACTCAATTCAGTGAAATTTAAATGGTTGAGAGGTTTTCAAATGGAGAAAGTTTAAAATTATGAGAGCTAAGAATGATTCAAGCCTTAATCAAATGAATTTCAGATGTTTGGAAAGTTTTTCAAATGAAAAAGTTCAAAACAATGAGAGCTATAATGATTCAAGCCTCAAGTTAGTGATTTTCAGATGTTTTGGAAGGTTTTCAAATGAAAAAGTTCAAAATTATGAGAGCTAAGAATGATTCAAGCCTTAATTCAGTGAATTTCATATGTTTGGGAGGTTTTCAAATGGAGAAAGTTCAAAACTATGAGAACTAGAATGATTCAAGCCTCAATTCAGTGAATTTCAGATGTTTGGGAGGTTTTCAAATGAAAAAAGTTCAAAATTATGAGAGCTAGAATGATTCAAACCTTAATTAAGTGAAATTTAGAAGTTTGGAAGGTTTTCAAATGAAGAAAGTTCAAATTATGAGAGCTGGAACAATTATCTTCTTTATTTGAATGAAAGATTGAAGCTTTTAGTCAACTACTTTGGAAGCTATCAAGTCAAAATTATGCCACAAAAGAGTTAACAGCAAGTTTTACCAAGTTAGCTGACTAGATAGTCAGCTACTATGGCAAAACAGTAGGAAAAATGAAGTTAGCCAACTAACCAACCAGCTACTGTGGCAAAACAGTAAACTTCCAGGAGTTAGCCGACTCTGGAGTCGGCTACTGTGGCCAAGACAGTGAGTTTCCTGAAGTTAGCCGACTCTGGAGTCGGCTACTGTGGTCAAAACAGAAGTGTTAACAAAAGTAGTCGACTAACTTGCCCAGAAATGCTGTAACGGCTAGTTCTGCGTCTCCAACGGTCACAAACGACTAGTTTAACGTTCCAATCCCACAGTAAACTATAAATACTCGTAAATGGGATTGATTAGCAAGAGATTGAGAGCATTTTTGAGGGATTACAAGTGAGAAATAAAGAGGAAAACAAAAGGAAAAATCAAGAAAGTTTCAGCCTTCCAGTTTTTAAAAAGATAGTGAGCTGCAG
Organism: Metroxylon sagu; assembly: GCA_017589505.3. Classification (NCBI taxonomy): domain Eukaryota; kingdom Viridiplantae; phylum Streptophyta; class Magnoliopsida; order Arecales; family Arecaceae; genus Metroxylon; species Metroxylon sagu. The sequence continues at coordinate 764,148 of JACVBY030000601.1, forward strand.
TGTTTGAAACTCCTTCAAGGCTCATTCAAGGCTCCTTCCAACTACCCAAGAGGCTTCTTCAAGTGCTCATTACTCCAACATTTAAAGAGGAGAAGCTTATTCAAAGGGGAAGGTCTTCAAAAAGTGTAAAGTGCTTTTATTTCTGAATTTGCTCATTAAGGAGCTGTAATTTCTAAAACTCTTTTCATTGTGAGTTTGTTTGAGTTTCAACTTGGTTGAAACTTGTGGAGGGTGTGCCAAACCCGTAATTGGTGAATTGTAAGGCTCCCTTATACCCGGAAATAAGAAGTTAGCTGAGAAAGCTAAGGAAAGGCTCTTTTGTGCCTATGAAACAAGAAGCTAACTGGGTTAGCTAGGATTGTAATCGTTTGAAGAACGATTAGTAGAGAAAATTCTCAAGGGAATCTTGAGGAGTGGATGTAGGTGCAAGGAGTAGCACTGAACCACTATAAATTGCTATGTTTATATGTTTGTCTCTTATTGTTGCTACTTATTCTTACTTTCAACACTTCACACTCACACAGAATTTTCTGTTTTGCATAATCGCACATACTTGTTAAAAATTTTTAAAGAACCCAATTCATCCCTCTTCTTAGGTTGCTTAGCTGGGCAACAACAGTGACTCAAAGGATAAAATGTATAAAAACATTATATGATGACGTTGAAGGATTTCAATTTGAGTTATGTTTCTAAAAAATATAAAAAAAAAATAGCATGATTATCAAACACAAAAAGAAACAATTATTCAGCCTATTTGGTTTGTGGTAATTCACATGATAATATAATGTTTGACAATTAGGCATGCTAATTTGATTAGTAATATTTGATTTTTATTGATATAAGATTATAACAAATCATGGTAATCTAATTTTCATCTAAAAGATAGATATTTAAGATTATCAAAGTTTAATAATTTTAAATTATATTTTTGACTTTCATAAAAATATTTAATAATAATTAATCTGATTATATATTTAATTTACACTAGATAATATTTAAATATCTAATATCATATTTATATTTAATATCAATATATAATATAATATTTTATATTAATACTAAATTTTAATATTAACATAATATTTAATATTTTAAACATTATTATATGTGTATATAATAATATGCAAATATTAAATACTAAATTATTAATATTATGACCTTGCATATTAAATTGTCATCTAATATATTATTAAATATTTATATATGTTATATACTAATGCATACCATATAATAGGATATTTAATAATGTCATAATATATATTATATTATATATAATATATTATTAAATATTTATAATATTCTTAAAATATGTTTATAAAGAATCTTGATTTTTATAAAATATTTTATATTCTATCAAAAAAAGGAGGACCAATTAAAAGATAATAAAATTTAAAAATATAATAAATTGATCATCGTATTTTATTATTATAAGCTGATAAATTTTTTATTTTTGAGAATTTAATCATTAATTGTAAAATTATGAAGAATGCAAAAATCAAATGTAACCTTCAATTAATATTTTGATTTTATTTATTCATTTATTTTTTATCCTTCTTTCAGTTTGAGTAAACTTTTTCTTTGCAATAAATTATTTTTTTTACTTTAAAATATAAAGAATAAACTGAATATATGGAACTACGCACTACCATCAAAGGACGAGATAAGTTCACATCCCAAATCACTTGGCTTTCGCAGCTGGACCCCACTGATTCCTAAATTTTGTCAAATAATTAATATGAATACATTTTTTTTTTAAAAAAAATCAATGCTTTAAAGATGTGAGAGATGAAAAGTAAGAGATTTTCTTTTAATTAAATTCAATGTTACACGCGCGTCACGCTTTTTTTTTTTTTTTTTTTTAATTCCATTGGGATGGCAAAGAACAGGACGGCAGGATCGAAAATATTCGATGGAAAAAATAATTCATATTCTCATCCCCTCCGGATGAATAAAATTTTTTTATAAAAATAAATTTCTTATCTCTACCTTGCTCCTCTCATCTTCTAATAATATATATATAAATTTTAAATAAAAATTATAAAATAATCATACAGAGTGGTATAAAAATATATTTGTTTTCATAAAAAATAAATAAAGAAATATTTATTTATGATATTCCCACTCTGCATGATTGATGGAAATTGCCATCCCCAGTGGCAACAACTGCGGCCGAAAAGGCAAATCCACACAGAAATTGTTATGCGGAACCCCGCACGCGGAAGTCGCTGAGAGTCGTGCAGGGCGTCGACTGTTTAAAGGTTCTCCACCGTTGATTGGCAGACCTCACGCTCGTGAATTTTCTCTCCGGGAATATTTGGTACACCCGAGGACAAGCTATCTAACGCACCAAACTCCCTCGCTGGAGAGTAACCGTAAGGTGAATGGACGGACTCATCATGGAGACCCAAAGAATCTCATCCGAAGGATTTCAACGTCACGGCCGGGATTCGCCTCTCGCGAGCTCACCAATATCGAGGCTCTTATAGATAAGCATCTCCTTGGAAACGTTCATGACAAAAATACCCATCCGGTGTCGGCTTCTGGCTTCCTATATCGTTAATAAGGATAATGGCACATTCGTAAATTCGAATAACGTTGGTAAGGGTATTTAAGTCATTTAGGATAACGGAAGAATAAATTAATAAATCGGAGGTGGGGTGGAAGCGATTAGGTCGACTCCCCTGGAGTGCGGCTAGGGTTTCTCTTCGCTCGCTTCTTAATCTATTGCTCCTTCCTGCTCCCTCAAAACCCTAGCTTTCTCCTCGCCCGAGAGCCCTTTTGCCGCCGAATCTAGGGTTCCATGGACATCGAATCGCCGAGGACATTCTTCTTCTCCTTCTAGTGCTGAGGGTTTCCTCCATCTCCTCTGAGCGCGGCTCCGGGACGTCAGAGCGGAGATGGCCACCGCGAACCCCTTCGATCTCCTCGGGGACGATGACAACGACGATCCCTCGCAGCTGATCGCCGCCCAGCAGAAGAAGATCGCGGCCAAGAAGCCTGCCGCCGCCGCCGCCGCCCCCCCGGCGGCGGCGAAGCTCCCGACCAAGCCGGTCGCTCCATCTCAGGCCGGTGAGTTTGATTCAGATTCGGTTCGATTCCTTGATTTTTCAATCCGGGTTTCTGTGCGCGTTGTCTTTCGATTTCCCTTAGAGGTTTTCTGTTGCAATCGCGCGAGTTGGTTCTTTTTTCTAACTCAGTTTAAATCGTGGTGCATAAGTCATAGCTTTTTGGTAGGAAAGCTTTTTTGTTTTTTTTCGCCATTTTTCTTGCTTTGATCTGGATTGTTTTTAATAGTAAGGGAGGCTAGGAGTGGCGCCGCACCTACTCGCGGTGGAGCCGGCCGAGGTGGTCCAGGGCGTGGTAGAGGTGGACGAGAAGGTGGCACGGGCCCAAATCGGTATCTTGGAAATGGGAACACGAATGGATTATCAGGGGCCTATGGCGGCGGCGGCGGTGGAGGTGTGGAAGGTGATGCTGGCAGGCTTCCCGAGAGGGACCGTGAGCCACGCCCACCATTCCGTGGAGGCCGTCGCGGTGGGTATGGGAATGGTGAAGCTAGAGGTGACTCCGAACGCCCCCCGCGTAGGTTGTATGAGCGGCGCAGTGGTACAGGCCGCGGGTATGAGGTCAAACGCGAGGGAGCAGGGCGTGGAAACTGGGGAACTTCTACTGATGACACGATTGCACAGTTAAGATCGGCGCTCTTTTTGGTTTTTTTGGTGTTTTATTGTTTGTGCTGCCGCGATCATGCTTGTTTGATCGACATAATTTGGCAATGTGATTTGATAGGGTAACTGATGAAAATGTCAACACTGACGAAAAGATCGTTGCAAGCGAGAAGCAGCCTGAGCAGGAAGATGCACCAGATGCGAATAAGGATAAGGATGCCCAAGCAAATGAAGCAGAAGAAAAGGAACCCGAGGACAAGGTAAGCATGGTAAGCATTTCTTTACATGGATATATTTATGTTGAATGCTATTCTTACTTTTATCTCGGTAAAGAAAGGCTTTTTGTGAGCAATGGTGAGGTGAGTGTTTTGCTGAGACACATATTTCCTGCCAACCGTGATCTGTTATTGACACAGCTAAAAAGCATTTTGATCAATGTTTGTAACTTCTTCTATGTGGTGGTGTGTAAATAGTAAATGAAGTTCGTTAAAAAAAACATTGTGCGCCTTCTACTTAATTTATAGTTGTAGAAGAAGATATGGCAATTAAGAGATGGTGATGAAGGCTATCATGCATGATGGACATCTTATATGATACCGTAAGAAAGATTTATATGTACCTCTATAAGAACTCTAGCAATTTGCACTTGCTATTTTGCCGAGATATCAAATGGCAATTTGCTTTGCTGTCCTAGTGAAATAGAAAATTTTTGTTAGAATGGGATACTAAACTGTGCTGCTATTTGGAATGGGAATATTTTTCTGAGACATTGCAATGGACGTGAAAAATGCTTACCATTAAGAGTTTTGAAATTGTCATCAGTTCATAAAAAGATTTTAAATGTTTTGCTGATGATTTTGTTTTGTTAAAAGTCAATGTTATAAATGAAATTGTCATCAGAACAGGAAAAGTTTAAAATGTTCGTATTGGAGGATTTGTTTTGTTAAATGCTGAGGTTTATATAATGTTTAAATCTAATGTTCTTAATTTTTGATGGTTGTTTGCTTCATCATGATTATTCGTTGTACAAGAGTTTATTGGTTCTTTGCTAACTGATGTTTATTGGTGATATCAGATACATTGATCAAGGTTTTGTAGCATGTTGGGTGCTTTTAGGAAACCTTGACTGTAATTATACAGAACAAGAAAAAACTCAATTTCTAAGTGAATGTTAAACCATGGTATAACTAGGGCTATCAATTATTCTGATTAACTCTAGTATTCCTTGTACTAAACTTGGAATCTAAGCTGAATGTTGCTTGAAGTTAATTGAGTCAAGCTCAAATTCAATTCTCAGGCTCAAAATTAATTTCAAGCCATGTTGAGAAATCTAGTTTGAATACGCTCAGCTTGACAAGGCTCAGATTTGGGCATATAGTATATTGCATATGTAAAAGTACACTTGTAGTCAACCATTGAAAATTTCAAATAGATTTAATAGCTGATTTTTGGGGCACCTAAGGCGAGGATTAGAAATCCTATCAGCCTAACTCTCCTCTTGTTCTCTCCTCTTGCCTCACACCTATCAGGCTCAGGTAGAACATTTTGTTTCATATGGTGGTGATGTGTTGATGGTACAGCTTTCTTTTTGAATGTGCGGTCCATTGTTGAGTGTTCGATTGGTAGATTATGTTAATTGTTAAACTTTAATTGAACAAGTTAAACCTTTTTGAATGTGTGGTTCATTCTTCTTTTTTGAATCAAGTTAAGCTTAAATTGAGCTTTAAGTCAAGTTTGAATGAAGCTTGAATCAAGCTTGACTGAGACTTGATACATGCCTGTATTGATTTTGATTCCATATAAAGTCATCAAGGTAATGAGAATAGGACTGATGAGACTCAATGCTTGATGCCAAACTTTTGGTGCAAAGTTAATTCTAGCTGAGTTTTAGCTAGGAGTGATCAATATCGGCTCAATTATATCCCTAGATATATATCTCAGTGTGACACTGTACGCTTGTGTTCTCTGGCTGTATCATACACTGCATGATACACTATAAACTATAGTAAGGTACTAGCACCATATGCCACACCACCATGAGTCAGCCATGACAAATATATCCTTTCATTTTGGGTCCAGTACTTGCATAGAATGAAACATTAGAGATGCAAAAGACTGCTAAGATAAACTTAAAATGTTCCTCATTGGTCAGAGTTAACATTTTGAAAGTGTTCATTACGTCAAATTTGAATTAGCAAATTGAATGGTCTGTACATGAGCTTAAATAATATATATGTGATTGCACTCAGATACATACAATATCCATATGATGCTGAAGACTTAAGTGTTGTTTTATGCTCTTACCGAACAAACTCATCGTGCTTTCATGCAATTCTGTGCTGTTCAGTTCATTGCAGGCAAAGATATAACCTCCCAATCTCTTGTTTGCTTGCAAGAAGGGACTTTGGAAATCTTTTACCTCTGTGTTTTGTAATTATCTTCAACTAATTTGCTAATTTGAGTTTAGTTTCTGGTTTTATTTGGTCTGCTGGTATACAGGTTAAACAACTTTCTGATAAATTGGATCAGAGATCTTTTTCTGGCACCAGTGATCATGCTGTTGCTTGCAACAGGACCTCTGTAATTCTTTTAACTGTATATTATAATGGAATTCTAATTTATTTGGGATTTTGCAAAAAAAAGTTTTTAATTACTAGGCTAAATACTGGGAAAGTATCTTCTTGATAGAGCGAAATTTAAGATTTTTTTAATATTCAATTGTATAACTAGTTTTTTAGCTCCTATCCTGTACGCAAACCTGCCTTTCTCATGCACAAAAGGATAATGTCAAACCTCAGTTCTGTTCCTACTTGCCTTTGAGAGAACTGGGTGGCTTATTTGCTCTCTCTTCTGTGCTGCTCAGTTCCGTTGCAGGCATAGATAAAGCCTTCTATGGTTTATCTTTTCCATGAGTAACTTATATATTGTTGCTTGTCACAAGAGCCTTGGAAGAAATTCTGTTGGTTTCACAAGCAATTTTGTTTAATTTTGTATATGAGCTTAAATAATTTACATGTGGTTGCCCTCAAATAACTATGATGTCCATATGATGCTGAAGGCTAAAGTGTTGTTTCATACTCTTATTGAACAAACTTTTCGTTCTTTCATGCACTTCTGTGCTGTTCAGTTCCGTTGCAGGCATAGATAAAAGCTCCCAACTTCTTGTTGCTTGCAAGAAGGGACTTTGGGAAATCTTTTGCCTCGGTGTTTTATAATCATCTTCAACTAATTTGCTAATTTGAGTTTGGTTTCTGGTTTATTTGGTTTATTGGTATAGAGGTTAAACAACTTTCTGATAAATTGGATTGGAGATCTTTATTTTTGGCACTAGTGATCATGCTATTGCTTGCAAAAGGACCTTTGTAATTCTTTTACTTATATGTTATATTGGAATTCTAATTTATTTGGGATTTTGGATAAAATAAAAGTCTTTAATTACTAAGCTAAATACTGGGAAAGTATCTTCTTGATAGAGTGCAATTTAAGATTTTTTTTTTTTTAATATTCAATTGTATAACTAGTAGTTAGAATCTTGTGACTTGAGATTCAACCTGTTACAATTTTTTAGCTCATATCCTGAACCCAAGCCTGCCTTTGTCATGTACAAAAAGATAATGTCAAACGTCACTTCTGTTCCTGCTTGCCTTTGAGAGAACTGGGTGGCTTATTTGCTTTTCTGTGCTGCTCAGTTCCGTTGCAGGCATAGAAAAAGCCTCCAATGGTTCATCTTTTCCATGAGCAACTTATATATTGTTGCTTGTGACAAGAGCCTTGGGAGAAATTCTGTTTGTTTCATAAGCAATTTTGTTTAATTTGAGCGTTTGAGTTAAACTCCTAGTAATTGTGGCATTTTTGGCTGATTCAAAGTGTCTTGCAAGCGGTCGTATGCTAAAGAAGCAAAAGTTTATTTGAGCATTCCATTCCACTCAGTCAATAGCTATTCCTTTCATTGTGGCAGAATCAAGGTTTTGACATGCACTTTTATTATGTATGAATTCAGGAAACTGCTATAAAATAAATACATCATATAAATGGATATCATCAATGTCCAATCCATTCCGTTTTCCTTCTCTTCTTCATGTGATGAAAGTTGGACTGTGGGTTTTGTTCATTTATCTTGCAATTTGATTTATTTTTGACCTAAAAAGGCTCCTCCATTCTTACCTGTAAGTTGATGATTATATATGGTTTACAGGACTAGTCCTTTGAGACTTTTCAAATGGTTATTACTGGGCATTTGAAGTGTTAATCTCCGTTAGTGCTAGACCTTTGCAAGGTTTCTTCCCATTGTTATCAAGGGTAACTGATGCATGGTCTACATGATGCTGTTTAGGGCACGAACCTAAGATTGTGTACAGAATGAACTACCTTTGGTCATATCGGGGTTCAACCTCTTTTTGTAGGTTCACATGATACTGTGCACATTCTGAGTAGGAGTCAGCGGGATTTGCAACCATGTTTTCACATGACAAACAAATCATGTTTGGCAAAGTGAATTGCTCTCGAATCTTCTCTTTGGAACACCTCATTGAAAATGTTGATTACCTCCATTCTCCTATATTTATTGCTTTTCATTTTTCTTTTGTGCCAGACTGTATGATTTTAGAGTTTACTTTGCAATCACTAACTTGGTGAAAACATTTTTCCCACAGGAGATGACTCTGGAGGAGTATGAGAAAATAAGGGAGGAGAAGCGAAAAGCCTTACTTGCACTCAAGACCGAAGAGCGAAAAGTTGAAATTGATATGGAGTTGCAGTCCATGCAACAGCTTTCATTGAAGAAAGGAAATGATGATGTATTTATCAAGTTGGTAAGCTTGTTGTGGCCCTCGCATGATTGTTCTTCTAACAACCTTTATAAAGCCTGGTCTACTTTCTTTGTAATTTATAGTCACCTTTTGATATAACATTTTCGTCATTAGGGTTCTGATAAAGATACTGGTAAAAAGAAAGATGTTGCTGATCGTGATGAACGGGCTAAAAAGGTATATATTCGATTATTTGCTTGGTCTTTTCTTGCAGAAGTATCTGCTTAAGAAATTGAGACTGACGGACGTTTTCTTTGTTAGTCTGTGAGCATCAATGAATTTTTAAAGCCAGGTGAAGGAGAAAGATACTACAGTCCAGGTGGCCGTGGCCGTGGCAGGGGACGGGGTGACCGTGGACCATTCAGAGGTAGTTTTGGTGGTCGCGGTGCGAGTGCTTCTGCCGCTGCCCCTTCAATTGAAGATCCTGGACAGTTTCCCACCCTTGGGAAGTAGGGGTCTTTGCTGCGTGACCAAATCGTGCTTATCTGCCAGTATTTTATGTTCCTAATTTAGACTGAGTTGTCGGGCTTCAGTGAAATAATGATATTGTTCCTTCATAAGTTTTCCTTTGTCCTCAACCATGTATATTTGAGCGAAAGTGGAAGTCATCACAAATATTTTGTCTAATTAGTTGTAGGACTTACCCTGTTATGTTATTTATATTGATTTTGGTCATGCTTTACCTTTGTGATTTTATTCTCAGCATATGAACAAGTAGTCATGTACATCTTGTCTGCCCGACTGTCAGGTGCAATGGCAGTGTTGTTGGGTGGCTTTTTTGCTGTTCCAGGCAACCGCCAACAGTTCTTAAAGTTGAAAGGTTTGAACTTTCTAACGGGCATGTGGCTTCTGCAGGTTTAGAATAGCCTTTTTTTTTTTTTTTTCCTTAATTTTTATACTATGGTGAGTGATGGGTATATCTGGCCGAGTAACGTCACCTATGTATTTATTGTGTTTGGAGTGTGAAGATTGGTAAGCTTTCTTTTGATCTTTAAGACTAGCCTATGAGTCCTTAGAGGTTGTTAAGAGGCTTTTGTTTGCCGGCATTGTAGTTTTGTTGTAATATGACCGACTGAATGAAGGATGATCTGAATTTATGGAATTACGGCTGGATGGGCACTTTTTATTTGCTTCATTTGAGGAGTTAATGGGTGAGATGGTGAGAATAAAGTCCATGCAAGAAAGTATATGCAGCTACTAGTTTAAAACCCAGAATTTTAACTGGTTGAAGTCAGCTCATAGCTATTTGTGATTTTTCTTGGTAGATGCCCTTCTTGGATTGTAGCTGCCATACCTCGAATGCCTGAAAATTTATGTATTTCTCTAACTTTTGCTCATTTGATGTCGTGAGGATATTTACGCTATTAGCCCAGCATCACGTAGAGAACATACAGGCCACTTGAGCAGCAGGATGGTGTTTGACCATTTGAGCAACAAGATTGTGAAAGATTGATTATTAATTGACGGCAAATGCCGAACGTTCCAGGGGCAAGTTTTGATCTAGAGCATTCACCTCAGCTTATTGCTAGGGGTGAGTATAATTTAGGTCAAACTGATGCAATTTGATCAATTTTGGTCAGTTTCTTTTTTTTATTTTTTGATAATTTGAATTGGTTAGGTGTTTTTTTTTAAAAAAAATGTTCAGTTATTTAGATTCGATTTAATTTATCACTTTCTTATATATGGCTTTGATTAAATATAGCATACTCTTTTTTTAATTAAAAAAAAGCTAGTAGGGGGAAGATGGGAACCGTGGTACAAAGTCTTTTGCTTCCTAATCCGATGGTGCTCCAAAGGATAATGATAAGTGCTGGACATGCTGGGCCCTGATTAGAAGGAATGATGATGAGCTTTGTCCTCGGCTGCATCAATCGCACCCTAATCCTAACACTAACCCCCAAATTCATAGAACTTTGAGAGGCGAATTCATGGAGGAGAGAAGGAAGTTGGGCATTTGCTGCGATGACTCCCAAAATAAGATCCGAGCTACCTATAAGCGCCTCGCCTTCTAGCTCTATCCCAACAAGCTCACTACTTGTCTCTCTAGCCCCAAGGAGCTTTGTCCTCAACCTCTACGCATTCTTCTCCAATTTTATCTTCGCCGGCTACTTTGATGTTGATAAGAACTTCTACAAGGCTTATGATGACCTCTTTGCTAAGGTCTAAGCCCAAAAGCTCGGGTTTGCTAAGGAAATGGGATTAGGTGTCAATGCTATCACCCCCATCCCTCTAAACAGTAATCTCAACAATCCTTACTCCTAAGTCACCACCTTCTACAATTATTGGCTTGAATTTTGTATGTGAGCATAATTTTTATTAAAATAAAAAAATCAAACGGAACCAAATTAGCATAATTTAGTTTGATTAATTTTATTTTTTAAATATTTTTTATTCAACTATATAATTTAAAAAATTTGATTTATATGATTTTATATATATTCTGAATCAAACTGATTAGATACTTACCAATGCATTTGGCTAACTGAGCTCCAAAGTTTCATATATATATATATATATATATAGAAATTTTAAGAGGTTAATTTGGGATAGAAGTTTTAAATAACACATTATGTTAAAACTATCGAAATTTATCTAAAAAAGTCTTTAATATTAAAAATTATTTTTCCCTCCACCTTCTATTAGGTAAAGAAATAATACTTTTTAAACCGTACAATAATTTTTCAATGAAATTTTAAAGAAAAATTCAAAATTTAATTATTCAAAAAAATACGAGTGAAAATAGAGATCATTTTTTAAATTATAACAGTCGGTTATAACGGAAAATAGGTCAAAAAAAAAAAAAAGCCTTTATATTTTTATAGATTACTTACCTTAATAATATAAAGTGGGGCTGAAATCGTTTAAACCCATGGTCGAGACTCGGGACTCAGCATATCTAAAATCCATCACAAAGAATACAACATCTGTCTCATGGGATGGCCCGCCGGCAGTCATCTCGGTTACTCTCGGTGGGGCTCTGTGCCCCTCCGGCCTCAGCTGCTGCGTTGCTGTACATATACAAGGTGGTCGGCCATTTCCCACGGCTCCATTGGCCTCCACTTGTCATCCCTCTCCAGGCTCATCAAAGCTGACATCAATCAAATTGGTGCCATATTCTTTTAATCACGGCTTGATGGACCCCTCGCGCCTCTGCTGTCCGTCCTCTCGTGTCCCTGTACTTCTGCTGACCTTAGCATTGTTGATCCAAACATTGAGTGCAAACAGAGCATGGAGTGGTGATGGTTAAAAAAAGGCTTCAATTATAGAGCCTTGGGATGAGGGTCGCATCGCAACCAAATCGTGTCTCATCTGATTCCAATGTAGTCCTTCAAGCCCAGCACCAGCGAATATTTTGAAGCTTTATGTCTCATTCGTGTTGATATAACCTTTGGTTCAGATAAGCAGCAGCATGGAGATTAAAAAAAAAAAGAAAAAAGAAAAAAAAGGTGAGGTAGAGAAAACAAGGGGTCCATTGAGGTCACATGTTTGGCATTTGAAAGTTGTGTTACTTTGGACGTCCAACTGTAACTTGGACGGTAGCTTTCACAGGTCACTTGGCTTGCAATAATCCACTAGAGGAATAACTATGGACCACATTCTAGGTGGCTAATTTACATCAGGAATGTCAAGCCACATTCCCCGGGTGGCAAAGTCTCCTTATGTGCAGAAATTTTCATTAATGCAATCACAAGTTGAGCCAAAAAAAAAAAGAAAAACTAATGACAATTTTGAAGTTTGATCATAAGAAGTCTTATTCATCATCAATAGTGAAAGATCAAATGCCTTCAGATTTTACTGCTGAACAACTGCATCTTTTTAAATAAACGGTTGAGATCTATCATTTTTTATTTTTTCAATAGAGTTATTTTGACGATAAGATAAATGAGTTTGGAGGGAGTACAAAATATAAATCCTTTATAACCTTTACTATAGAAAATACTTAATACGTCATGAATTTTTATTAACCATGAAACTTAGGAGTGCATAGATTTGGTTGGAAGGAAGTAAGGGCAAATATTTTTTTAATAAATATGCCTTAAAAAATAAGGATATTTAAGGTAAAAAACTGACAGATTTATAAATTACTCATTCTTGAAGAGTATAAATAAAACATAGGCTTCAGAATCTTTCTCTCTCTTTTTTTTTTCTTTTTTTTAGCAGTATTTTTTTTTTTTTTTTCGGACCTTGCAATATAATTCTTTACTCTGATGGCCGAGTCAACTCAACGCCGGCTTTTTAGATAGTTACATTGAGGACGGAGCTTTCATTATTTTCATTAGTTACATCAGAATGATGTGATTTGATATTTGATGATTTGATGCTTGAGGGCGAAGCAAGAGACAAAAGGAGTGGAGATGAAGGCCATATTATTATTATTATCGGAATGGGGAACGAGTCAAGTTCAAAGCTAAGTACTTATCGTTGAACCATCCAGCCAGCAAAACTGCCATCGTCTATCCAATCCTACGGAAACCACCGATTCAACATGGGTCAAAAGGAAAAAAAAAAAATTTGAAGAAAAAAAACTCTGATTGGATTTCTGATCATCAGTGGAATGATTGGGTCTAACTGCATCTACTTTTATATAAATCACAATCCTGTGCGCAAGAATTAAACGTAAAATAGCAGTTAGACATTTTTTTTTTATTATTATTAAGGGTTGCCATGGGTATCATTCTTCGAAGACATCCCAATTGATCTTTAATTTGTGATCTGGTAATAATACTCTCAGTTTTGGTTTATGTTTTTTAGCTAAATATCTTCATACTATTATTATTTTTTTTTTTCCCAGCATTCTGATACATTAAATTCAGGTTCTTGGATCATTTCATCAAAAATTTATAGCAGCTAGACCCAAAAAAAAAAAAAAAAAAGACAGAAGAAGAAAAAGACAAGCACAAAAAAGAGTGCTGTCCAAGAGCATGGACCAAAAATAACAGCATTTAACCAGAAAAGCGTGGCTCTTGATTCATTCACGAAAACAGCAGTTATCCTGCATTGTGTAAATTGATAAGCCTAATGAGACTATACAACAGCACCCTACCAATATACCATTGATGAAGACCATTACTTAAAAGGAACCCAAGATTAGATTAGATGGGTAGAGAGAACATGAGGGAGAAGAATACACACTGCATCTGAGATGCCTCAGCATATCACATGCTGCTTAAGAGTCGTTCAACATCGACGCGCGAGGCCCTCCCTCTCTCTCCCCCAAGCTGACCTTACAGCTTCATAAGAGTGTTTCCCACTGAAACTTTCCAAAGACTCTTGACGGACTGGACCACTGTAATGTGGGTGCTGCAGTGGATCTAGCCACATCCGTCCGCTCCTGTTTCCAATGTCACCCTCCAACATTCGAAGAACCTGTTTATTTACATAATAAACAAAAAATCATGCAAGCATCATAAAAAAATGGTCTACTGTCACCTTTTTTTTTTATTTTTTTTCCACATCTTGATTACATGAATTTAGACTTACCTGTGACATGCGAGGTCTTGCATGTGGATCGCGCCTTATGCACAATGATGCTGCATGCAACATGCAGTAGACCTCCTGTTCAGAGTAATGGTCCCCCAAACGTGGATCTTTGAGCTCTTCAATTGCATAATCTTCCAGTAAAGGGCGAACCTGCTCAAATAAGTTATGACATGATTAATAATTAAATCCAAGGATTCCGTGCCCAAAACACAGTCTGCAAGAGTTCCTTTATTTTCTCTCAGGAAGAAGGATAAATAGTCCTCCAAGCATTTTCATGAATGCATAAGCAACAAAAATTAGCTCAGCTTTTACGATTCTATCTAGTTGTGGATAGAAATTTATTTGATCCTCGACTAAAGTGATGTTAATATACAACTTACCCATTCAGTAAGGCACTGCTGACCCTTTGGCCGGTTAATATCGATGGCTTTTCGTCCAGTGACAAGTTCCACTAGTACCACCCCAAAGGAATACACATCAGCTTTTTCTGTAATTTGACCGCTTTGTGCATACTCCGGTGCCAGGTAACTGTAATTCCATTAGAGGAGATTTAGATACACACCATTTACTCTCAAAAGAATGAAGATGCAATATTATAGTCCAATTTTACCCAAATGTGCCAATCACTCTTGTTTCCACACCTTGGTCCCCATCAGGCTGCCATCTTGCTAGGCCAAAATCTCCAACCTTCAAAATATCATGATAAAAATTGGATGCCCATTACATCCAACAATTGCCTCTAAAGTTAAACAAAACAGAAGGGTAGCTTTCTGGTACAACTAACCTCAAACTAAATGCTTTAAGAACATGAAATAATGCATACCATCTTCTATGTGACCAAATAGAGGCATTTACACAGACAATGTCACATTTGTAATATATTGACCCATCCTTTCTGGGTTCACCTTAGAAAAGTGGTGCTTACATTTGACTGGTGCCAAACTTGCAATCCTGACATAATCCTTATCCCGATCTTACATGTGTGAGAATGAGGAACCAGCAATTCAAGAAGAGATGGGGAGCCAGGCATGGACGCATTGTCTAAACTTAGCTTGTGATGGATGTAGCCTCACATTCATGAACATAAATGTTGAGTGGCACAATAATTTCAGCTCAATGGAATGAGAATTACAAACCTATTGCAAAATCTTTATTAAACTAAAAATAAGGAGAGACCAATTTACGGAAAAGTTTAATGTTGAAAAAGATTATTTAGAGGATTCAGAAAAACAAAATCTTTTCAGTGCTGCAGTATCCTATAGAAATCAACTTCCAATGCTGAAAAGAATGGGAAATAGGGGTCAACTTTTCTTTTGACAAGGTCACATTCCATTGTTTCTATCAAAAAAATCAAATGGAAGTCATTAAGTACTTGCTTAAGGGATTCAAGTTCCTCTGTTTCAAAGAATGAGCTATTCGAGAATGGCTGGCGGAAACCTGAGCAAGTCTGGAAATGATGAAAAACCACCTTTGACATAAAAGCAATTCTACATATTAAAAAGATCTATTCTTAGTAGAGAGAACACACGAAGAGTCTATGCATATACGACATAGACAGGGTTCATGGACAGATTTATTTAAAGATTAAGATATTACAAAGAAACATATTGAACATGTGATTTTCAAAAATCTACAAAATAAAAATGATGCACCATTTCTCTCTCCAACAACCACTGGTTATCACTTTACCAAGCCTAGGTGATAGTTGACCCCAGCTATGACCCCAACTATGCAGTGGTAGGAGCTTGAAAATCTAGAAATGTTCTGCTTTAGCAGATCAAGAACAAAGAAACAATAGCAAAAGCTTGAGTTATTGACTATTGACATATGGGACAACATCTGGTAAAGCAGATGCAATTTCCTCTGTGCCGCAACTTATTTTCTTGTGAAGACTCAGTGAGAGGTGCCCTGAAGAAAATACTTTGCTACCATGAGAAGATCAACCATAGGAAGCATGTGCATCATTTAAGAGAAAATGGAGATCAACATTATTTTGAGTTACTTAGGAGTTTGTTGCCTTTTTAGTTTGCTAAGTGTCTGTTTGTTGGAAGTTTAGCAGTACATTGGCTTAATGTACCACATGGGACAACAGCTACCATGATGGCTGACAAACTAGCTAAAGAGGATGTGGGGAGTATCAGATAAGGTGTTTCAATACAATCTCATTGCGGTAGTGAATATATGAGCATCAATTGGCTACAGACATATATCAACCTCAGAAGCACAAGATTTAGCACAAGATACTCATTTTCAAATATGCACCATAGCCATTATGATGATGAGCTTCCTCGTTGGTCAAAGCCTTCTCTACCTCAACACTTCCACAAGGAACAAGTTATCTTGATTCTACTCCTGAGCCCTGTCATTTTTATTTTTGTTTCCCTTTTCCTCTCAAAAATAATTATAAAGCTCAAAGAGCTTCAAAAGTTCAAAGATGATCTTTATATTGTTAGTTATTATGCATTTCATCTTGCGAGAAGGTTCGCTTGGCTTACTCCAGTTACAAAAATCAACATATCATGCATGCAAAGCTAGGAAGCTAATGACCCACTTTCATGTATACAAATAGGTGTCAAAACCTTTATTGGTTGGTTGTCTGTGTATGTGTGTTTTGGGGTGGGATCGATAGCTAGAAAGTATCTCCTATAGATGATGCCATCTTCACCCTCATCATTCTTTCCCCTTTTATCCTTGTACTTGGCACCTATGCCATTCAAAGTTCAATTATTAGCCTTTATTTTCACTAATACCCTTTCCACAGCATATTTAATGTAGTTTGATTTTAGGAACAGACATGACAGAAGTTGAGATCAGGTTTTCTGTGATCACACACAACATGTTGACATATTTTCAGATTTATGCAGAAAGTCATGCACTGGGGGTGAAATACACAAACTACAAAGGCAATTCGTTAACCAAAGCTTGACAAAATTAAGGGTGGGTGGATGAATGAAGCTAATTAATTAATTGCATATGATAAAACAAAATAAATGAAGTATCATGCAACTTCTAAACTTAAAATAAGTTATATAAACTTCTATTTTAGCTTTCCCCATGAAAAAGGGAATCTCCCTACATTTGAGAAGAAGAAGAAGAAGAAGAAGAAGAAGAAGAAAGGGAGGAGGGTCTCAATCTCCATGGGCCTAAAATTATGAAAGCAATAAATGATGCACAGTGGGAAATGTGCAAGAAACATCCAAAAGTCAAATTCAAACAACCCAATAGGTTTCCAAATACAAATAACCTCCTTAAGAAGAACATTCTACTTAAATTTATGAATTGTAACATGCAGAACCAGTGAAAGTAATAAGTTTGTTTATTCTAAGGCAAGAATTCCTGCCTCTGAATTTGAGAAACACTTAAAGCACGGAAAGAATAGAAACAACTTATTGAATTGTAAAATTCCTCTCCATACTGCAACTCAGAACATGCATATCATTTAATCAAATATAAGCCAATGGACACAAATTAAGAACTAAGTTCCGCATATCTGTGGAAGGATCTGAGCTAATGAAAAAGGAAACAATGGAGAAGTCTTGGGTGCAACTGATGATCAGTGAAGATTTTTGGGGAAGTCTGCTACGACAGCTGTCATGGTTTCATACAGGTAACAGGAGAAAACAAAAAAAACAATTCCAAGTAAAATTGGCAGAAAATGCCTGTTTTCAGGGTTATGACCACAAAGGCATTAGGCATGCCAATTTCTTCAGAAAAATTTCTGAAGAAACATATTTGCTATGTCAATCTTGACAGCAAAAGACTGAATACTGGTCTAGCTTAAAAAAATTCAAAAAAAATTATAACATTGAGAAGGACCACTTGAACTGCACAGAGGACTTTTCTATGAACTGCAAATAAACAAAAGATGAACTAGATAAATCATTGGATTTGATATTTCTACAAATCAAATGAAGAGTAACGTGCACAAATGATGAATATATACATTGAATATATGCAATGAAATTAACACAGGCTTTCAAGGCCAAGTTAAACCAATGAACAATCAGTTAAATTGTTTCAACATGGCTTAATAACAATAGCAGAGAAATCAATGCCTACAGTATGTGCATTCATGAAGGTCATACCAGTGGTTCAAAATCGTGGGTAATAAGAATGTTGTTAGGTCTCATGTCCCGGTGGACAATGCAACCAACTCTGCACTCTTCATGAAGGTATCTCAACCCTCGTGCTGCTCCCACTGCAATCTTTTGCCTAGCAGACCACTCCAATGATTCTCTGTTACGACCTACAAACATAAAAAAACTTAAAATTAGCAACAACTTTCAAGCAACATATATTTATCTTCTCATGCTATGGGCACTTTATCTTTTTGCCCCAGAGAGGATATTGCAGCAGGGAAGACAGGCCTTTCTTCATATGACGGTCATGATAACGATTTTTTTAATCTCATCTGATACATCAGTTTGTATTTGTATTGGGCACTTATCAGTGGGATTCTATAAAATATGGATTCTATCATCTGTGCCAAATTAAATAAAAAACGAAGGTATTGGTGAAAAGATATCCACATATCAGCCAAGAATTTTTCATCTTTCTTTTTTGTGCTTGAATTACTTATAGGCTTATTATTTACTAAAAATAATGGTGTTCAAATTTGTTATGGGCTTTTTATTTACTAAAACATAATATCAATACATAAAGCACTATTAATCTAGTTTACTTTATAGGCCAATGCTATTGTAATATCAGAATGTCTTGGTCATTTAGTAATTTTTACATCTTGGTCAGGATAAACCATGAAGTTAGTCTATTTTGGTGTTGGTCATGCACTGGAACAACTGAGATATCAGAGATTATGAAGCCTGGAGAGAAAAAGACAATCTCCAACACTTACTGCATCAAGTACCTAGTAAATTTATACCATCTATCTACCATGTAAGAATAAGTGCCGAGTAAATGAAAGAAATACCATAAAGATGCGAATCCAATGACCCATTGCAGATATATTCATAAACAAGCAACCTTCTCCTGTCCTCAACACAAAACCCAATTAGCATCACAACATTACGATGCTGTGCACAGCTTAGAACTTCCACCTCTGAGCAGAACTCCTGATCCCCTTGTGAACTAGCTAATTTGTGCTGTTTAACAGCAATTGCCTGACCATCTGGAAGGACCCCTCTGTGAACAGATCCAAAGCCGCCCTCAGCCAAGAAATTAGCTTGGGAGAACCCACCTGTAGCAAGCTCTAGTTCAGCATAACTGAACCACCTAGGAGGCTTTCCAAACACAGGTGCCTTGTGCTGACATATTGAACATAAAGGAGGTGGACCTAAAGGTGCATTTCTCGATAGTGAAATTGCTTCTCTGACATTTCCATTAAACTTTAAATTTGACCTGTAGTTTGGATTGCCAATTCCAGCTTCCTGGTCAAGTCTAGAGAATTTTCCAAACAAGGCTTTTGCTTTAGAGATATGGGCTTTGCCATCAAGTTGTTGTGACAATTCCTCAACTTGTTTTGAAGATGTGTGGTCACCACAGAGAATCTCAGCCATCCAGGGCTGAAACTTTAAGGAGGTTGAAGGACTCGATCTATCACTGTCAGAATCAGAGCTGGTTACATTTAAATTCCGGACTTCTTTTGTGGTTAACTGTTCCTCCCTCTTATGACTGCCATTAGTTTCAGGAACACAAAAAGGTGAAGTTCCAAGATCAGAGCTCGACACCGAGGATGTTCCAGCTTCAGTAGCAGTAAATGTCTCTACTTCAGGGCTGCTAGTTGGTGTCACAGCTGGCCCTCTAATGGAATTCCGAGAATCTCTCACATCCTTTGTAGTTTTTCCAGCTGATTTATCCAGCTCAGAAGGCAGCAGACAGGACACTTGCGGCTCTGCCTCAGAAGATCCAATGAGATTCAAACGAAGAACTTTTGGTTGAGAACGTTTCATGACCACTATGTTACATTGTAGCTCTTCCATGCAGCGCTTTTCCTCCTGCTTCAGTTGTCTGTGAATAGAAGTTGTGTGAGAAAGAATGGATCAGATCAACAAATTAAATACAAAAGAAATGCAATAATACAACTAGATCAAAAGTTACAATCATGTTAAATATTAACTACTACTAGAGAGGATATTCATGATATCAGCAACAGAAGGATGTGATAGACAACTGATCCTGCTTGCCTTGAAAATACCAAACAAAATCATTTAACAATTTAATCATTACTTGTCCAATACAACCCAGTTTGCTTGAACTTGCTTGCACTCAGCAGCCACAGCACCACAAGGTGATCCAGAAACAACCTTTACCTTGATATTTGTCTACAAAACATTAAAAAAAAAGAAAAGAAACCATGAAATCACATAACAGTTACAAAAGAGAAGGGAACAGGAAGAATGGTCAGCACTTTCTCGAGTACATTACCTTATTTGGATCATAAACATCATGAAGTTGAAGCATGATCTGAGTACATATATCTGTAACATCAGACTTTTGCTCTAATGTGGTTCCACGTGACTTCCTGTGACCACTGGCACAGTCCCCTGCAAATCTTGGAAAGCCCCATAGTCTTCTACCTGAAGGATGACAAACAAAACAAGCTCATAGTTTTTCCTAACATCAGCTAACAGGAAGATATAGGATTGTACTCAGAACTAAAATTAGTTTTGCAAGAAACAGACATCCTTAACAGCAATATCTACTTTGCTGTATGGAGCGACCATGTATACTAGCAATAAACATCTAGACCATAATCATTCTTCTCAAAGACATTTTTGCCAGGTCTCAACTCTCGAGGATGCAAATCCTAGTTAAGCACCCGTACCTAGTTTTTTTACCAGAGCGAGATCAAGACTCACCCCAAGTTCAAACTGGAGAGTCAGTATAGACCTGGCGAAAAACTTCAGCAAAAACTATGTTCATCAATACTTATAATGTAAAAGCTGGATGTGATATCAACACCTTAGGCTTGTGAAAAATCCACATTTAGCAACTTGCCAAACCAAACCTTTTTTCTCAAAAATACTGAAACCAGGTTTCAAAGAGGGGGAAAAAAAAGGAATTTTAGATGTAATGCACAACAGAAAACATTTCAAATAGAGGATGCGAGCCCAGTAATCATCATCGTAACCATAACCAGGCCAGTGACCTCATCATCGGGGGTCACTAAAACTCACTCAGAATTCATCGTAACAAGGAAGTTAAAGTGAGGCTGGGAATAATTACACGGCGAAAGTGACCAAGAAACGGAAACAGAAACAAAACAAAGAGAGCTTGGAGAAATGATACCTGAACTGTGTGGTGGAACAACGACCAGAAGTGTGATACAGTCGCCAGGTTGAACAACATGAGTCAGAGCCCATTCAAGGGCAGTCTTTGAGATATCCTTTGAAACCTTGACAGCAACCACAACCTTCTCAGTAGCATCAAGGCCGCTGTTACTCTTCCCCGGCTTCTGTAGCAGGCTAGAACTCATCTCGCCTCCTCAAAATCCAAACCTGAACCCACTCAACTAGACTTTTGCCTTCATAACCACCTCACAAACTCGGCCCTCATGAGCAACGATAAAACAAAAGGCAGAGAAGCAGGAGAAAGCGAAGTGTCTGACAAAGTAAAGCTCCCTATCAAGACAACACTGATCCCGCCAGGCTAACGCAGATAACAGACATCAGAACCTACTGTTGTTATCACTGTATTAAACCACTAAGGAAGGAAAAAGACTCTTTTAACCAGAACTCCAAACAACCAAATAACCTTACCCCTTTTTTTCACTATTTGTTCTTCCTGTTTTTCTACCGAATACTATGGTTATGAAATCTCTCAAGAATTTACATCAATAGCTTTGAAACAACCAACAAAGATCAGTAAAAGGCCCTTCCTTTTAGCCTCCGTCAGAACCTATCTCTTCCAATCCTCCAGTTCCGAGTCCTTGGAGAAATAAACTCCGGATGCAACCAAAAATCCTTGCTTTTGCTGCTGCTTGAAATAATGGTCCTCTTTTTTCCAGAGTTAAGACTTTGGAGAAAAGACCATGGGATAGTAGCCAGCATCAAAGCACTCTTCTTGTGAATGCACTGTTCCTTTTATAAGAAAACGACAGAGGAAAAGGGATCCAGCCACCTTGTACAGTAGCTAACTCCACGGCCCCTGAAACCATAGGGTCAAAAACCCTCGAAAACCTTGAACCAAGAAAAACTAGAATCTTTGGAAAATCCCTGATTTGTACCTTCAAATCAATCGATGAATAACCGAATTCATATGCAGACTGATGAACCCTTTCAACAGCAAAAAGCAGTAGTCCAAGAGAATCCCCGCTCGCTGTAACTGCTCCCGGACGTCCAAATCGAGGATCAAAAACGCCGTCCCATAAAAGCAACGAAATTTCCAAGATTTCTTGTCTGAGTAGCCTTCGAAACCTTCCACGCAAAGTAAAAGCCTCCGAAAAAACCGGGATTTGGGTCGCGAAACCGCTCGAGTCCTCAATCCCAAAACCCAAGAAACCCCACCACCTTTTCTGGATCCTCTAAGCAAAGCAAGCTCTCAAATCTGAGCAAATGATCAGCTCGCCTCCTCGAAGAAGCACCCAAAAATGGCGATCGATACCTGGCGCGCAGAACCAAGAAAGCTCAGAACTTGGAGGAGGAGACGAGTAGTTCGCGGTTCCGGAAAACCCAAACCCCAACCCTAATCTTTAACGCCGGGAGGCGAGAGGTCGCGATCGAGGAATTCGGGCTTCTTCTTCTTCTTCTTCTCCTCCTCCTTCTACTCCTCCCGGTTCTATCACCGTGGGATGGCCCTCTTACGGAAATACCCCTACTTCTCTGTTGTTTTACGGAAATAGCCCCGCCCGTCTCGGCTCGGCTCCGAGGGTGGTACGTTAATTGATCTGGGCCGTTGAAATGGTCTTTGATGTGTGTTACGGCAGGAGTTACGGTGGTCCTGTCCTTAGTTAGATCTTTTGATCAGACGGTCTCGGCACAGTAAGCTTAAAACATATAAATGGAGTATTAATCTATCTAAAGCAGCTGCTGTTAGTTGACATTTTATCCATTGACATCTTGCCATTATATTGTAATCCAAAATACAAAATAACTTATGAGTCCCTATTATGGGAATAATTTTTTTATATTATATCCACCAATATTTTAGCATATTTAAACTCAAGCATTGTTATATGACGTGACTGTTAAGATGCTGCCAAAGTGATCAACAGCAACCACAATGGTTACTTCAACTGGTTGACATTACTATGTTTCATATTCTAATCCAAGTGGCAGTGCAAAGCTGTCATGCAATCCCAAAAAAGAAAAGCAATGAAGATGAACATAGAGTATTGCCTCGGAGACGCAGCAGCAGCAGCATTATTGGTGTTTTGTTCAGTTACTACTGAAATAAAACTCATTGGAAAGAATAACCAATATTTGTTAGTTTGATCTTTTATCACAATTAATAAGAAATGAAATAACAAAGGCCTAACTCTATCATGGCAACGTTGGTCTTAGTTTTGGTGGGATATATACTTAATGTTTTAAATGTTTTAACTTCAACGAGCAATTTCAATTCTTAAAATCGAGATTCATCATACTTCGTTATGTTTAGAGCGTAGGTTATTTATTTTTTTCTACGAAGATGAGGTTAGAAATAAGAATTATTTAACTTCAATGACAAGAATTATTTGGAATGGAAGGGGCTATCATTTGAGACTTTACGCCCAGCTGCCGTCCCCAACTTAAAATGGCGGCAAATACGAACCATGGAGATTTGGCTATAAACTCCATGGCTGGAGCTATCATTGATCTCCGTGCCAAGTCCCCCCCCCTCTCTCTCTCTCTCTCTCTCTCTCTCTCTCATGATCTGATGGTCCAGAGCAGTACAGCTGTCCTCTGGATCCTAAAGTCAACAGTGGAGGTGGTATAGTCCATCGTCTCCATCCTTGATCAGACGGTCCAGTATAGCAGTACATTTGAAATCTGGCTCCCGTGGACAATAGTAGGGAACTAGCGGACGTGGGACGTGACAAAGATCTGAAGCATTGAAATGGACTGTAGCTATCTGTGGTCCTGTGCAAGGTCACTGATCTCTGCGGTGTATCCGATGATCATACGTCTCCATCTGCGATCAGACGGTCCAGAAGAGTACACCTGGGTGCCGGCCCAGGGTTGGGAGGGGAGGGGAGGGGAGGGGAGGGGGGTTCACGTGCATGGTGGCCGGAGGCTGAAAGGCTGGGATGGAGAGGCAAAGGCAGGGCAGCGGGTGAATCATAACCGTCGGTTTGTCCTGTTGGTAAACGTCGGACGCTGGCTCTGGCATCAGGAGCCCCGATCGGCACCTGAGACGCGCACTCGATTGCCTGCGTCCTCGTACGGCAAACGCTGCAAAGTTTTGAGTCCGCTGAATTTATACGTTGGCCCATGCGGATGGCCAAGAGTAGCGCCTAGAGGCATCACGTTTATTGGTCCTTAAAAAAAAAAAAAAAAAAAAAGCTTTGGGAACGCTTTTTCCTTGTTTTTTTTTTTAAAAAAAAAAATTATAGCGGAGTAATAAATTTATGAGTCTTGTATAAGGTTTTATGAAAAAGGTTATGGTTTTGAAGTATTTATATCAATTATTTAAGTTTTAATTTTAAACGTACAATTACAACGGTTTTACAATACTACTATAGTAATATAGGAAATGCTAACTTATAATCTTTAATATATGTTTGCTTTAAAAAAATATATTTTTAGTACAAACAGATGATAGATTGGCTTGATTCTTATTCTTAATTAACAGTAGAAGCAGGGCTTAAAAGTTTTAAGTTATAATCTACTTATAATATATGATGGAGATTATAAATTATAAATTATTTGAATGATACGAAAAGATAACAACACTTTAGATTTCAGATGTTCTCTCTATTTTAAATGCTCTGTTCTGCAGTATTTATTATGCTTTGATTGTAGCTGGTAACCATTTAGAACATTTAATAACTTTTTATTCAGTTTTAAAAAACTCCTATCAGATCTTATCTTCTGCATTTGATAACACTGTCAAATAAATTCAATCAAACCGAAAGACCGTCTTAGTAACTTTTAACTGAAAGTATTGATTATTAGTGTAACGTTAATCTTCGATTTGTTAATCTTTGGTGAAATACGGGGTCAATAAAAGATCATCTTTTTCTTTATCTCATTTATATATCTTTAGCAAGGCTTCATTTACTAGCTTATAATTTTTTTAATTATATATATATATATATATATTATAATTATTTTGAGTACATTCAGGCACATGATGAACAATTATGTCATTCTAATTTGGCAGTCGCCGACGTCAAATAAGAAAAAGATCAAACGCATCCTACTTATTTCCACACTCCACTGTTCTACCTCCCCTTGGTTTACGGTATACCAGGCCTCCTCAGCAGCACCTAGTTTTCCTTTCTTAAAAAGATCGATTCCCAAATCCGTTTCGCATATCTCCCACTCGTTTCCTTTTGAGCGCCGCACGCCATCAATTCCCGCCCGCATGGCAAGGAGACGTTGGGTGGAGTAGGGCTATTCTCGTAAATAACTCAACAGACGACGGCTTTTATTCAAACGCCTTCCCATTTTTTGAACTGGTTTGGAGGGCGGTGACGCCAACGCACATGGTGGGGGGGGGCCGTGAGGCTCCCACGCCTCGCGCGTTTAACCGCCGTTAACCCCCTCCAGCCAACGAAAACGGGGCGACTCAAACGGCCGTCTCCACCCGCCGTTAGATCTCCCCGCCAGGGACCACGCTCTCTCGAGCCGGTGGTCCCCGGCCGGACCGGCTCACGGGGCCGGCGGTTCCCGTCTGACATTACGGCCGACGTCTCGAGGACCACGACCGTCACCGGCCCACGGCGAAGGCCAACGGCGACGTTGGAGGCCTGACGTCGTCTCCTGGCCTCGGCGTCGCTCGCGGATCGTGCCATGGGCTGGAGCCTTCTAAACTCACGGGATTGGAGAGCTTCGACGGCACGAGAAATAATAAAAAAATTCAGATCCTTTTTTAATACTCCAATATATGATGTGAAACACGATGGGAATCATATTAATTAATGTTTCATGTCAATAAAATAGTATAAACTAGCTATCACTTGAGTTGGATTTTGTTGACCCGCGCGTCTAAAAGCCTGTTTTGTCTTTTACCACCCCACCAAACGCTTTGATTTGGTTCCTTAATCCCGTTTAATTAACTAGGAACTTCGCTTAAATTGACAGGGTCTCCCCCCTCCGGCACACGTCTAGAGGCAAATCTTCGGTGGTAGGCCAATCCAATGAGTCGAGCTTAGGGGGAAAGGGGGGGGGTTAGGTTGATTGGTTAATTAAATATATAGATATTTTTACGAGGGACGAAGAATTTTATTTTTACTAGACCATAGCTTCGCTTGGATCATCCGTGGCACTGGAATCTTAGATGCTGCTGAAAACAACGTATCTGTGAGGATGAAAGTTTTGTCTCCATGGCCCGGTGCCACCATAAAAGATCAACCTATTGTCAGACTCTATGGAGGCACCACACATGGCCTCTATCAATATTTAATCCCTTCGGCCAGAGGTTCACGTTATCTTCCAATTATTTGGCCAATGCCTTTCTATTGAGTTATGATCTACGAAATGACTAGTTGATCAGATTAATTAATAGGTATGACAGGAAGTTCATTGTCAGGTTAAACAGAGATGCGACTTAAAGCCATGCTATAGAGGAAATGCAGACAAAATAAAATAAAGATTTGATTTGCATCATTGAATTCATGCATGCAGGCAAAATGGTATGGCTGTCACGGCACGTTCTTGGCCTTGCACAGTGGCTAAGGTGGAGCCCGGATATTGATGCAAGAGACGGCATATTTATCAAGTGTGACGTTAGACAAAAGCTTTGGACCATTCACCTTTGGGTTCCTCTCTCTCTCTCTCTCTCTCTCTCTCTCTCCAAAAGATGGCTCTCCAAAAGATGGCCAAGGGTCTGTTAGACAACCTCAAAACCAACAGAGCTGATCAAAACCAGCTGAGAAAGATCTTTATAGTCACAAGGGCATGTAAGTATGTACCTATAGATCATACCCCTTTTGAAGTAGGATCATGATGAGTCCATGAAACAATTTACATTTGGCTCCGTTGCATTGATCATATCACAACCTATCATGTGAAAGATGAGATCATATACATCGAATTTGTTCAGTTGCATGCAATTATATTGTTCATGAGTATACTTGTTATACTCGGTGTCATTCTTGCAGTTTGGTGGTGATAGGTGGAGACCAACATGAAAGTTCGAAAGGACACACCAAAGCAGTCAGTAATAGACCGTTACTAAGTTTCAACAGAGTACAAACTGAGTTATTTGGCTACTATAATTACCCAAAAAAAATACATAATTAGGTTCATTATAAGCAGAGCCATGCATTCTTTTACACAAATATTGCTAGAGATTCTTCGAATATCTAAGATATCATTGATTCTTACCCTAAAATTATCATTTTTTGTCGCATTCCAAAAGTTTGGTGTTCCATGAATTCTTGTATAGTGAGATTCACACGCAACCACGCACCCATTATAAATGCCAGTAAACACAACAGAAAACCATCAATGGGTTCCAAAATAAAGCCAGAATTGACGCTCGAGTTAGGTTACAACTGAATGAATACATGAATAATAGTCTAATTAATTCCAAAGGGCCCATCATGGGGTACGAATCATCTGCTGAGATAGAAGACCTGCAAGCGTGCATGGAGTTCAACACCCAGTTGAGTCAGTGAAACTCAATGGTCCTTGGATTGGTTACTAAATACTGTCTTTCTTTCTACAGGTTAGTAGTACCATGGAGAAAGTACACTAGCTTAAGTGGATTAAAACATCTTGAACATAAACAAATGAATGCTAGCAAGCATAACAGTGAAAGATGCATTTGTTACTCCAATCACTTGAGATCCTCATTTCTCAAATAAATCCTGTGAGGTAAAACAGTCGAGGATCCATGTGCCACTGGAATCACTCGGAGAGCCTCATTTCTCCCCCACGAGAAAGGAGCAACGTTTTAAAGCTGATGTGACCTCCATTTGCTTGCATAGTGGGATCCGTAGGCTCTGTCGGTTGGACTAATGTACTCTTTGGTTTGTCTGGGTATGGATCATCTAACAGTCCATTCAGAACTCTTGAAGTGGTTGTCTTTACTGAGACTATCCTCGACATGGCACAGGTGATTGAAAGTGTATTTTAAGTGGTCCGAGTGACCCCTCATACATCGACCATGTGCAAGATTATGAAATCATGTCTCCCCAGCAATCTTAGCTATCAATGTCAGATGTGACTCGTTGCAAATGGCATTGAAATGTACAAATTATTGCAAAAGAAGTAAGAGATGGACAGAGAGGTTGATTTGTCCTGAACGATTGCTGGTGAGGCCAACAGTGTCACCACTTGTAGTGAGGCCAAATCCTGGAAAGAAGATTTGCTAAGAACTTTATGTTAGTTTCGTAACTATTGACATTAGTTCTATTTAATTCCAGAGCTCTTTGAATGATACTGTCTGCTCTACCATCCAGCTCAACTTTGAAATAGCCAGGGCAAAATTCATATTCATTCTTTCGTTTTGCTGCATTAATGATGAGCTTGGAGACCCTGTTAACCAAATTACGATCGATATATTGTTGGTTAGAGCTATTTGTCTTTGATCATTTCTGGGATCAACCAGCATCATTAGATAGGAAGCTAAAAGAATCATCGGTCAGAGAAAAAGGGAGAAAGTTTGGCTTACCTGTAGATTGGTGCTGGACCTCTAGGTTTGTTGGGTGACCAGGGTCAAGGCTCATTGGGTCAGACTTTCACAGACTCCAGCAGATCCCAGGCCATCACCATTGCAGTACAGGACACATTGCAAAGCAAACAATCAGTTGGCACATCAAATTCCTGGTTAGAGTCAGATATGGAAAGCATGCATCCATGGAAGAAGTTCATCCGGCATGGTCACATGTCTACCACGGTTCCAGGATGGGGCCCAGTCTGCCTGCAATGGCTTCCACAGCTGTGGTTGCTCCGTCCAACTTTTTGACCAGCCAAAGCCAAGGCCAAGGCCACCATGGGGGAGGAGTACTTCCACCACCTTGTTGCAAGCCATCTGTTGATGACAATTGAGGAGAGACAAACTATTAGACAGAGGTGGATGGTTGTCTGATATTGAAGACAAATAGGAAGAGAATCTTTTGGGCTGGAAGCTTGTTGCAAATTGCCATGTAAGTTCAAATCCCAGCCAAAACTTTATAATTGTCCAGAAGGTCCGACCTTCTGAGATGTACTGATCATGCATTATTGCCTCATTTAAATAAGGCTACGAAAACAGAGGATCAATTAAAAGATAGAAATAACGTGTGGAACAAAAATTGCATGACGGAAGAAGGATATTGTTTAACTAAAGTAATACGATCACCTATAAAGTGTGAACAACAAGCCTTGCAGCCATTTTGAGATGGTTGGACCAATGATTGATGCTTATGGTTAAATTTGTCCTGGCAATGTGAGTTTCTGAAATCAGAAGAATTCTAGAGCTCTACAACCGTGCAATTTCCAGGAGCTTTATGGCTCGGCAGGTGATATGTAACAATTTCTCTTCAATAAAAATAATCTGCAAATGTTCTCGACTGATTTTTTTTTTTTTTTTTTTTTTAAATATTTGAAAGTCATTGTCTGCATGCTGCACTGCAATTAGAGATGGGTGCAGATGGCAGAGCTTGACCTGTTGCCTCTCGGACATGAGATACATAACCGCCTAAAATTTGGAAAGAGGTAAGACGACCTCAAATAATTTTGGTTGTGAACTTTAGTTCATAGATATAGGAGAATCTCAGCATCTTAATTTTCGCCATTCTCTTCAGGTATATGCCAGCAATAACAGCAATCCCAGCCATGGTATGGTATGATATACTGATGCATACCACTTCATACTAGGCATACCATATCAATATGTACTGAGTTTCAATATGCTGAACTGGCTAATGTACAAAGCGTATCAATAATATATCAGTGTAATACTGGTATGAGATCCAGTACCGAAATAATGAACTTTGATCCAAGCAATAGTTTTTCTCCTTAAAACATTTTTATGATTCAGCAAGAAAACTTAGATACCCACAAAATTTTTGTTATTACATGACATGGTACGCTGTGGCATTCATTTGAAAGTAACTTTGCCCTCTACCGACCGCTTAGTACTTTTTTAATCCAAAACTCATATTGGCCCCCTGCTGTTCCTGTCTCCCATGTTCTAATTTCTTCACTCAATCTCCAAGGTCTTTTACAAGATTATAGTCCATATAGGATAACCACTTGATAGATGTCCTTTAGGTCATTTAACCTCCAACCATCCAGAAACCCGCAAATCAAATTCTACTAAAGTTGCATTTACCGTTACACAACTTACAGATGAGATATGTGATTTTTATCACTCTTGAGCATATAGTTTCAGACCCTAATCAGTTAGAACACCCTTCTTCTCATATAAGCTTCCTAGTCTTTTTTTCAGAGCTTTTGATCCCCCAATTTCCTCGTAACAATCCAATTTTGGTGTTTCCTCCATGGTCTTAGATATAATTTCTTTTGAAAAAGCCTCTTTTCTCCAGAAGTTGATCATCACCTCAAAAATACATCTTTCGCTAAAGCTTTCCATTAACCTTGAAAACAAACTGCATAGATGCCCTTGTTTAGATTAGTAGATCCATATGCCTATGACAAAACCAAAAGCAATAGCCGGATAAGATTAGGGACCGCATATGATGGATGGCATGACTTACTGTTGTAACAGGATGGGATTTATAGACTTAAAAAGTGTTTTCATCCAGAGAGAGTGTGTGTTGATGGTCTAGATGAAAGTTTGTAAAGTGGTGACAATAATATAAGATAAAAAAAAGGAAATTTTCTAGACTTCGGAAATCAATAAATAAAGATTGTATGAGAGGAAAAAGGGGACAGGATTAAAGCCAATTTACATATTTCTGACAGGTAAACTGACAAGTCTGGTAGGAGATTTGAAACACAGCTGTAATCTGTGAGGAGAACAAAGGAAAATAGCTTCTTGAAGGCAACAAGTATGCGCCTCAGTTATATAGATGGCTTTATTTTTTTCAGTGGCTGGTTTTTGATGTTGGCCAGTATGATCACAAGCACATGTGCCACAGATTTGCATAGGCATAAGGGAATATTAGAGGAAAGGCATAGAAGAGAGAGAAGAACACACACAAACACATACCACAGACTAGTGTAGGTAAAGAGCCAATTTTAAAGGAAAGAGATAGGAGAGGGAGAAGAGGTGGCTTTGCTTCCTTGAGAGCTGGTCTCTCCTCTATGCATGCTGTAGGGGGAAAGACTAGAGATAGAAGAGGGAGAAGTGGCGTTGCTTCAAAGAGAGCCAGTCTCTCCTTTCTGCATGCTGTAGGGGACGGCATACTGAGGAAACACTTGCATGTATCCCTCAAATGTCTCCCAACCTAACCAAATAAAAATAAGGTGAAAAATGACATTATCTTCTCAAATCATCTAGACAGATCTCACAAAAAAAAAAAAGAAAAAAAACACAAAGATTTCATTTGATCACCTAGGTTTTCCACTAAAAAATTCTATAAAATTTTAATTAGATTATTATCTTCCATGGAAAATTCTATCTCCATGCACATCCAAACTTGTGTTGAGATGTGGCCGAGAGGGAGCTGCCTACTGCAGGGTGATTAGCCCATGCATGCCTGGGGAGCAAGTCATCAAGAATTGCCATGTCAGCATTTAAGCAGGTGTCCATGGGCAGAGCTCATCTTCCAAATAACTATGGAAAGCAAATAGAGCCTTTTGGGTTTATTCTGAATCTCTCTTCTCAATAGAAATGTGAATGAAGAAGAAAAACCACCTTGCAGCTGGCTGCATCAAACTTAAAGAGAAATCACAGAAAGGCTCCTCCACATTATTAGCTCGTCAACCTGACTTAATCCATATAAATGTAGTTTCAAACACAAGTAGAGCTCTTTTACATGATGCAATCATGCATATCTTAAACTTGGAAAGAACCAATTCTCCATAATATGCAACTCTATGACACCAATAAAGTTCTTCCTCTCATTCTCCTATATTTCTTCTCCTTTGTTATCCTCACCAATACCCACAATAAGGGATTGAATAAGATCCCTGAAACTTTTGACTACTCCTTGAACTCCTTTCAGAAAACTGCTGCCTCCCCATTTACTACACATCCTTAAATTGTTTGATCTCCTCAAGATTCTTTACTAAAAAAAAGCAAGCATGAAGGTTGCCTCTGTAGTTCCCCCCTCTCAATGTATCCTCAACCATAGATGATTACCATCCATCTCTACAAAGCGAAGGAGATGAAATGACAAACGCTAGTTACATACCATAACCACCTATCTATTCACTCTCTTACTCCCTATACCTTGTTAACAATCTATATGGCCTCCTGCTAGAACTCCAAATTTCCCAACTCAATACTATGACTATTCTAATGTTATATTCTGAATGACAACAAAAGTTAGAGGGAAGGTAACCAAGCTATTGATATGAAGGTCAGCACGGAAGAGGGATCGGATGAAGAACTCGCAGATCTTCTTGAGTTCTTCAACGAGCTTTGGGTCGGAGCAGGAGGCGACAAGGGCGAAGAATATTGGGGGATCCGGCCGGACGCCCTGGTTCAAGAACTCGACGGCGTCCTTGACCTTCCCCTCTCTACAGAGTGCCGTGAGATCGATGGGACCTGAAGGAGGAGTGGGGACGGCGGTAGGGGCGGCCTGGGCGGAAGGGCCGTTGACATGGAGGCGGTGGTTGAACGGAGGCCGTTGGTGGTTATGAGGGGGCCTATGGCCAGGATTAGGGCCGCGGTCGTGGGGGAAGGCGCGGGAATCAGATGGCGGCGGTGGAGGCCGCTGGAAGTTGGGAACGGCGGAGGAGGTGGAGAGACATCGGGCAACAAGGGCTCGGGAGGGGAAAGACGAAAGCTTTAAGGTTTTGAGAAGGAGAGGGGAGGAGGGAAGGGGGGAGACGGACCTTGGGGAGGGCGACGGCGAGCATGGAGTTGCCCGCGCGATGGATGGCGACCAAGGAATACATGGCCGGAAAGAGTGGGGAGTGCGAGAAGAGGGAAGAACCCTAACAAGTCTTTGAACCTTCCTCGGGCCTTACCGGAAATTCGGAACGGAGGGGGAAGAGGAGGGGTTTGGGTTTTGGGCAAGGATGCTGATGTTTGAGGGGATTGAATCTACATCCGGTTATCAGATCACAGCCGTCCATTTCTCATTTCTTTGAATAGTTATGAGAAATGAGCTCTGTCTACGTTATTCTGGAACGGGTTCGCATATCCAGTAAATCGACGGCAGTGATTGCACCGTCGAGTGGTGATTTCTCGAGTTTATCGAATGTGATGCGCCCAAGGTGTACGGCAACTTTTGGAGGATCTAATTTTTGTGGGGGGAATGCAAGTTTGGATCATTTTTTTTATTTCTTTCCTTCTTACAGGACATGTGCATAATTCTTTTTCTTTTTCTTTTTTTCCCTCTTCTCAATCAAATATTATATAAACTGTGTAAAAGAAAAAGACTTTTTTTAAAAAAAATATAAATAAATCTATTTTTGCATTGTTTTAATTTTATTC
The DNA here is from genome assembly GCA_017589505.3 of Metroxylon sagu. Lineage (NCBI taxonomy): Eukaryota > Viridiplantae > Streptophyta > Magnoliopsida > Arecales > Arecaceae > Metroxylon > Metroxylon sagu. The sequence goes on from JACVBY030000601.1 coordinate 797,707, forward strand.
ACCATCGAAACAGCTTAAAAACTCAGTTTTTTCACCATCAAAACAGCACCAAACCTCTCAAGTGCACCTGTTCTTAGTTGCTCTAATAAATTTCATTCTGAGGTGATTCATGCAAGTATGTATCAAGGTTTCAGGTGCAGATCTCACATAGATGCCACGGTTGCAAAAAGCAGCAATTAGGTGCATTAACTAAGTAATATATCCAATAGAAAGTAATGTGCAGAAAGGTCTGTAGTTGTGCCAGCGAGAAACTAAGAGCTAGGTACAGCATAGTCTTCACCAGCAATTACTTGTGCTTGACTATCTATGGCCAGCAAGAACTACAGTAAACTAATCCTCAAGTACTGCAGGCTCTTCATCAGGTTCAACAAGATTTTACATTATAGTTGGGAGCATCATGGATGGCACTTCAATCCAATGATAATCTTTATGTAGGAGCAGCAAATAACCTTGTTCTTACTGGCCAGCACCCAACCCTGCACATCAAGGAGAAGAAGATATGTCAACGTTTTGAAAAATAAATCCATGACAAATGTTATGCAGGTGCAACCTGTATGATGGGGATGGGCCACAGACTCTAGATATAAATAGGAAGCCATTAGTTCCTGGTTTCATCACCAGAATTATCAGGAAAAACATACACATAGTCACAGTATATTTTTACTCTTTGACATTAGTCTGAGTGTCTAAATTACTAATAGACCACATATCGAAAACAACTGAGAACTGTCTCAGATACAAATGACCAACACAAACATTGGTTAGAAGGCCAAAATGAATTGCAGTCAGAAGATAGCATATAGGAGGCCTCAGAAATTTCTAAAACTTTAACATGAAATTTCCAACTCTCAACTCCTCATTCATAAAAATTTAAAGCACCTAGTTTCAATGAACCATGTTTCCATCAAAATTTCAACAACATGTCAAGGCTCATTCGACACATCACAAGCACTAAGAAACAATCAAAAAAAAGTGAAAGAACAAAGATTATGGTTTTTGGTTTTCAGTTCTACCAATTTAGGATAGACAAAGTAACCAACATTTGTAGTTTGCACCATATCAACAAATGAAGCAAGTGGTACTAACCAAATTTCCTGCTTCTGCAACGCACAGCCAGTTCTCAAGGGTTCATGACAAGGTCTTCAAAATGCAATTTTATCAGATTTTCAAATAACTACAAAGTGTTTTCTGAAGTAGAAAGCTTGTAGAACTGAAGAGATGATGTGGTAGGTTGAGCAATGGATCTCTACAACCATAGCATATGTTCATTTTGCCTTTCTTCAAAAATACATCATGATAACACCCTTTCAGACCAAAGGATCAAAACAAAATTATGTATTATGAAAATGTACAACAGTATTTACAGGCTGTTGGGGTAGGATGGTGCATAATAATATCAGTAAGTACTGTTTTCAACCTACAAGAGTCATGGTTTAGCTAGGATAGATAATCTAGAAAGGTGTTATGGACATCTTTTTGTAATGCCAATTACCCTGAAGTAAGTGCCGAATACTACAGCTAACAAAAATATATAAATATTCTAACAACTATTGGCATTGTGCTCTCTGCAATCAGCAATAATGTTTCTTTCTGATATGCTTTCTTTCAACCCCATCTCTTGCCCTCCTTAACAGTGATGATAAGCCTCATTGCTGTTCTCTGACTGCAGAAAAATAGGCTCCATGCATCCTCTTTATCACTTTCCATTTCACAGTAGATTTCTTCTACCACCACATCAACTTCATAACTCCCCAATCTGCCCCTATCTCACGAGCAGGTGTGTGCACATCTCCAATCTTGTAGGCAACTGCCTCAACCTCCCATTTCTCCTCCATTGCTCACATTTATTCTCCATCTGTACTTAAATGTCAGAAGCATGCCCTGCCTTGCACCAGATCCCACAAAACCTGGTCTCATTGGTTATGGGTCCTAAACCAAGACAAATAAATCTTGGTTGGGAACCTGGACATGAAGTAGGCAAAATTGGATCCTATCAAATCTGATTCGATACCAAATTAAACCTATTTATATTTTAGAATTCTGGTTCTAGACCATCAAACTTGATATAAGACTGATGACCAAAACCACCAACATCCCTAATCCAGACATGTGCTAAAAAGTTGAGGATTAGATTTATTAGAATTAGAATGCTTGTGTTTTCCCTGCAAAGTATTCCAAATTACATACGATGGATAACAAAACTAGCCTGCATCAACTAACAAAGAATTCCATAGCTTGTAAAATTGCACTCTTCAACCGAACAATATATTTAAGTAGAAGGGATGGCATTTTACCACTGCAGCTATGTTGTCTCATGGCATTCACATATTTCAATCACAGACAAGAAGCTAAAATATTAATTTACATTGTCATCTATAACCAGTGATATTACTTGGACTATGGTACCACTTCACACTTGATCGATGTTCTATAACCATTCCAACTTGAAATAACCTCTGTACAAAGCTGCACATTATATGATTCCAAGAGTGGTCTCAAGAGGAGCCAAGCTGGGTGGTCGAGGATGTCCCGACTATTCAGGGTCAGCTTTGTAGATCCTCATTTACCAAGCATTCCTGTTCAGGACTACCTTGATGTTACTGCAACGTCTCTTGCGTCTTTTTTCACAACTTCCATCCATGTTACCATAGTTCTTCAAAAACCATTAACTCCACAAGATCTTAGATAAGTCAATAATGCTTCTAAGCTTTAAATTCCCTGAATCTAATATATGCCATATCACTAATAAGAATTATGTAGTCTCCTCTAGGAAAGCTAGGAAACATGAGGAGTTTGGGAGCTTCTATTGCTGGTTTGCAACCTAAAATTGGGTGAGATTTCTGCCATCTATGGACTTCTGAAGAAAGTGAAAGGATATTACTAGTTTTCTCTACTTCCTCATGATCCCCATGCCCTGAAAGCAGATTAAATAATGAGCTCAGGCTTCATTATCCTTGGACACAGATAATCAAATTTTCTTATTTTTCATCTCTCCTTTACTTGAATATCTGATAGCAAAACAGATTTGTTTCTCTTTGTGAACTATTTCAATAATCCATTCAAAAGGAACGATGTGGATCATCCCTTTAGACTTCGAGTTGAACATCACAACATCGTTACCGATGATAGCATGGAGAAAAAGACTAATTACATCGTGATCTATTTTTTTCCACTTTTTTCGAGATAAGACCAGATAGATTAAGTATGAACTTAGAATTAGAGCACAGGAGAGAACAATATTTTATGAAAAATTTAAACCTGCCAATACCTAGGAATCAGAGATGCGGGGGTTTTGGATGGATAGAGGGGGAGTAGGAAAAAGAGGGCCCCTCGAGTGGCGGAGCGTGGAGTCCAGCGAAGCACACGAGCTCATCGCCGGTATTCCCCTCCCCCTCCGAACGGGCGGCAGAGATGGCATCGGCCACCATCAGAACCTTCTCCACGACATCGGCGGGGAGCGCCACCTCCACCAGCGGCGCGACGTGCGATCGCCACCGCCGCGTCGAGCATGCGGTGGCGATCAGGGCGGCGGCGGCGCCGGAGATCGGCTTTGCGCTCATATCGCGAGAGCTTTTTTTTTTTGTTTGGAGGCGTGATATATGACGCAAGAAAGAGCCACCAGAGAGTAGGAGAAATAGGGGGCCGCCGTGCTGAATGAAATCGCGCAGGGTCCGACTTAATTTTTTTTTTTTTAAAAAAAAAAAAAATCGCAGGCCAGGGTCCATCAATTTTTCACACCCAAAACCCAACGATGACATTGGGTTCGGATCTTTTCCTTCCGGGTTGATTTGGGTTCGGGTGGTGTTCATTAGCTCTAGAGTATCTCCAAGATGAGGCTCTGCTGCTATTTTTCTCAGGTCTCTTAATCTAATTATAAGAGTCTTGCAATATTGAAGCAATTGATTTCATTATAGGATTATCATATACAATCCCAGATGAATAAAATTTAAAATGAATTAAAATGTGGTAGGACGTGGAGTGTTAATTATTATCATATTAGTTATATTTGTCATAAGTTAGGCTATTGGATGGGCCAACTCAAACCTTTGACTGCACTTGGCCTTAAGTCATTTATGCCAAACAGGAGAGGATGGTATACAAAATTGCGTTGGGATTGAATTACCAATATGAAATATGAGATAAAATTGAAGGTGCCATTGATTGGTAAAGTCTCTCAAAATTGTTACCACAGGCTTGTTTGTGTCCAATTTCACCTTTGCGCAAATAGGGTTCTATACCTGCCCCTCCTAGCGTCCAAAAAACAATTGAAAAAAAAAAAAAAGGGAACAAAAAAATGGTGAAATAAAATATTTACCAAGAATTTAAGCTTTAGCAATATTTTATTTTCACCATGACGCTCAAATAACTCTTCTGATAATCAATACCAGGTAATAAGTTTTAGATACGCTTGAGGCAAATGTTACAAAGATTTATTATAATGTATGCTTGAGATTAAATACATCGTGATATCTTTATTTTATTTTCGTTTTTGTTTTTGTTTTGGGATCTCGAGTTTTCTTATTTATCTATGATTTGAATATTTGCAATTAGCCACAATTTTAATCTATCTCCGGATGAGCGCTGAGATTGAAGGAGAATCAGCCGATACACACCAACAACAGCAGTTTTGCAGAGGACTCGTCTCATTTCCCCCAAATAACAGAGGGTCTTAGCAATTTAGACTAAGCTCAGATCAGGGGCTTCAAAGGGCTGACGTTTTAGTAGAGATAAGAACGCAAGCAGTAGAAAGCTACCATTGCTAAAGCCAGTTCCTGAATGCAAGTACAAAGGCAAACAAAAAATTCCAAATTACAAGTACAAAGCAATAAGCTGCACTACATCAAATACAAGACAGCTTTCAGCAGAAAATACATTATTTGCTCGAGCATAAAGGAAATAAGTGCCGTTGCGATTCGTTTCCAAGCATCTAACATCAGGTCGAGGTAAGAGCGAAAGGTTCTTCACAAGCTGCAGCCATTTTCCAGTTGAAAGTTGAAACACAGGCATCTATCTGACTGAATAGGATAAATTATGCAAGGGCCGCCAAGATGCAATTGGCGTGCAGTCGGGTTTGAGGGATCCCTGCTAAACAGTCAGTGGCCTTTGAGATCATTATGGCCAGAAGTGAATGCAGAATCTTAGAAAGAAAAAGTAACAAATGTTCATCAAGTGATAAGAAAGTTTTAGATAAGAAACACAAATAGGAAAATTATTTTTTGAGAAATAATACGGAAAACTATAACTATATGATTTTGATGGTAGCTAATATTTATAGAAGAAGCATGGGAAAGACATATAAAGAAAAATCTAAGCAGGACTTTCAGTGACCAAATCCAGACAGCACCACCATGATGAGTATGCATAGAAAAATAGCCATAGAACAAAACAGACAAGAAGCTTGCATTTAGATTTCATCAAAATTATCAGATGGCATTTTGCAATGCCTGTAGATATTAAATTGGAGAAGATCTTGTGTTGCCATGACAAGATATCCTGCAAAATTTGAAGTAAGAGGTAAGCAGAAAATAGAGAGTAATTAAATTTTATTTTGAAAACTGGGAACATGCTCGATGATTCTCATCTCTTACAGGAAACAGCACGTTTAAAAAAAAATGCAAAGGAGAACACGCAGTGAAAGATAGAGAAGGCAGAATCATAATAGACTGTAAGACATATTCTGTTAACTAGAAGTGTATAAAGTAATATCATATTCCCTCTCTAACTGATCTTTATCCTAAAAGAGCTCAATGTCTTCGAAGGCTTCATAGATGATCCTGGACCAATGGCATGTCACTGTGACTTGGCTTGGGAAGAGCTCAAGAAGATTTAAGTTCACCTGGTGGAAAGCCGAAATACATGTAGATTTTACTCGGTTCAAAAGTTTCTAACACATATATCAATGTGTGCTTTCAGTGACCCATAAAAGAACTCTTATTCATATTCTTGGTGCAAACGAAATTTAGCCCCGATATTTTCCTTCCAAACAAAAGCAAGTATAATTCAATTCTTTACTAATGTTTTAAACTACCAATGAAAATATATATTCCTTTCAAATTAACTACATTACGGGTGTGAAGAAAGGGACAGATGACTGGGCATCTTCTAATAAAAGTGCATCAAGATCATGCCTGCTAAGGAAAATAAAAACCGTTTCTATGAAGAAAACCTGATAACATCTCAATCGACAAAATCACAAGCATGAAAAAATCAAACATCCTTTCAATAATGCAGTGAAAATTGTATCAAGATCATTCCATTGCATTATATAAAATAAAAGCTGGCTCTAATATTTAAGCATCTTAAAAGGCTCATCATAGGGAAGTAATACTGATTAACAAAGTCAACTTATGCCAAAAATATGTTAACTAATGCTCTAAAACAATATTGTAACGCCTATATCCTATCTAGACAGAAGGTAATAATAAAATACATCAACAGTTGGACCACAATCTATTAGATTCCATGTCATCTGTAGAAATCTTTCTCGAGTGATATCACACATACTTTAGGATTCATGATTTATGAAGACCAAGCCAAAGGGTACAGATTACGGCCTCATTCAATGAACCTTGCCTCCAACCAAACAATGTGCTATTACCTAGAGATATTTTAAGCTGCACGCAAACCAAAAAATATGTCAGTCTCTGTCAAAGCAAACCTCCCATCTTCCTAAAAGCCAGAGACTGATTTCAGCACGCACACACAAACACACATCACCTCCAAGTCCTAATAATTAAAAAAAAAAAAAAAATCTTTAATGCAAAAGGGGAAAATGGAAAAGAAAAGATACTAAAAACAGAAGAAAAGGAAAACTTCTCTGGCATTAAGCTACAGCGTGAAAAAGGTGCTTACAGAAAAGAATACCATTCAAAAAAAAAAAAAAAAACCATTAACATGCTATATCCTGTCACTCTCCTCTTCTGAAATCTCCATGACTCCTCATTTTGCATCTCTATGGTGTTAAAAGAAGTTTTAGCACCTGATATAAATGAATGGAGGGAAAAAAATTTGTAATAGCCATTCCCAGATATAGACAATAACTCAGGGTGATTATGATTATAATTATCTACTTTCCATTGTCTTAATATATTCAAGAGATTGTTTTACAGTAAGAGCAGTTTTAGAAATTCAAGATGGCAGGTAATGCCTCACAAAGGGTGAGACTGCGGAAAACAGTTCCCTGAGCCTATAACCAGATCCTAGAATTCCTTATGCAGCATGAGAACAAGTTTTCAAGAAAATTTCAAAAGAATCCATTCTGATCACATCCTAAAAACTGATACAGCAATAATTACTGAATAAGTATAATGAGGGGGGAAAAATCCTTTTGAGCCAAGAATGTTCTTGAATACCAGATTAGGTTGTAAACAAAAAAACTAAGAAAATTTGGCTCTAAAAATCAGTTTAAGCATAAAAGAACACCTGAAGAATAATTTTGTAGGAATAAAAGGAAAGCAGAGATCCAATTAAGAATGATGGTTAATAGATGAGTTTTGAGTAATCATTTTAGCTATGTTGGAAGTACTGGTAAATGTAGAGATGAGCAAAGGCATATCGATTACAACAATAACAGAATTGATGAAGTTGATAGACAGGGGTATGAGTGGTTTTGCATGAACAAAAGCCAAGGGGGAAAGAGAAATATGGTTTGCAATGCTCAAGTATTAAATGCTAGGCAACGAAAAGAATCCATAAATGTATAATGAGCACTGCAGTGATATGATTGTTGAAGTAGAAATTTGATGATACTGATAATGTCAGTGAACGAGTGCTGAAGTTAACGTAATAATGAGTGCTATGGCTAGCAATGCTTGAGTATTAGAAGATGGTAACTTTATAAGAGTTTAATATATTAAAGATTACCCTGTAGTAATTCAGAACACACTTTGCCGATCCAATGTATCTCATAGTAATTGAGTTCTTATTCATGAAAAAAAAACTCTAATTTCCAGATCAAATCGACAGCCATGAGCCATTTCAGCAGAAAATCAGATATCAAATCCACCAAAACGAAATCCATGCTAATCTAATCCTAGTTCTCCTCCCCCTTCCAAAAATGCATCATGAGATCAACCCATTCTGTTTGTTTTCACACCTTTCCTTAATTGTAACATTGAAAAAATGTACATGAACTGCAAACACCATGGTAATGTCATTACTGAACCTAAACAAATTGCTTCATCAATATTCCCTTTAATAAACCAAGACAACTCTGCTAGTTCAAAAGAAAAATGCAATTTTACCCCAAAATGTTGGAATAATGTATCTATATGCATAAACAGAACACAACAAAATCCATATCACCGCAAAGCATGGTTTACTGAACCAAACCATACCACCTTGAGTATCGGTACTATAAACCAATTACCAACATTGTATCGGTATAGGTACTAAAACCGGTATTTAAACCATAACGCAAAAAATAAAACATAGCTAGAAAGACTTTCTACTTATAAATCTTAGCAATACCATCCCCATGAAGATAGAACAACATAGCATAACTAATTATTTGACAATGTCAACAAGATAATGAGAACAACAAAGTTCAAAATTAACACCACAAAAAATAAATTTAGAGATAAAACTGTGTTCTAATTCATTAATTTATAAATACACTACAAAGTCACATGTATCCCAATCAAGCAGGTCCTCATATGACAACAATGAGAGCCATGCATATCTAATAAATTGAGCTAAAAGGAAACCACCTGATAGATAGAAGAGATTAAATAAGATAACAGAAGGTAACATGCATCGTACTTTGCTTTCTTGTTCTAAAACATAGACATGATCTGATTCAGATGACATAGTCAAACCACTCAGTTACGAAGGAGGTGTGATCCATGGACTCCCTTGGCATGTCCCCATGCCTAGTAGAGTTTTCTTTACCACCGACCACCCTAGCTGGGTCCCAATGGCAATGGTCCAAGGCAAAACATTGATAAGGATAATAGATCCAACACCAATCTTGACTCTCTCCAAAATGCAAATGTTCCTACGATAGTGACCTGGGTTCCAATAAGAACATCATTGCCAATCTTAAGGTGGACCAACAGCCTTGCTAAATGCCACCAAGGGTGACATTGTGAGATGTTGCCAACAACGATAATCTCACCGATGATGACACCAATGGCATGGTCAAGGAAGAAGCCCCATCTAAGACAAGCCAAGATGGATGTTGCCAGTAAAGATGTCAGCGACATGAGATTGGAACAAAGGGCAATGTGACCAAGCCCAAAGGAGGTGAGCAAAGCACTAAACATGGATTGCAAGAAAGCCTTTGTAGTTGAGGAGGCAAGGGGATGAGGCACATGCAAGCTTACAATGGCAAGCAACATGGAGGTTAGCAATAATGATGGCACAAACACGATGGTGGGTGAAGAGACATTGGAGGAAGAAGTCATAGAGGAGGCTGGAGGAGCAAAGCTTGTAGGCAAGGTGGAAGGAGAGGGAGCAAGCAAAGGAGGGATGAGAGAGCACAGTGGCATGAGGATTGTTTGAAGGTTGGTTCTAACTCTGTATCTTGATAGGCCTCCACTTTATTTGGCCCCACACTAATGACTCATCCTCCAACTTTAGTAATGGGTATGTCGGTACTTGTTGGTCCACCAATATTGCCTTTGTAGCCATTATTTCTAAAACCAGTGATTCAAGTTTCAACGGAACGGGAGCTGTCTTAGCTACTCCGATCCAAAGAGATTTTAGGACCGATCTGGCCATTCTATCCTGTCTTAACCATAATACATTATAGTGTTAATTTTAAATAGATTTAATTTATTATAAAAATATAACTTTTCAAGTTTAAATATATTTAAAAATCAAATAAAATGTTAAAGCTTCACAAATAATTTTTTTATAAAAAAAGCATCCAAAAAAAATATTGAGGTGCCTGATCGAATTGGGGACTGGGACCGAACGGGACGGAGAGCAACTCATTCCGTGAAAAAATTGGGATGCCTTTGTCCCACAAGGTTAAAACCTTGTGAAAAATACCACTCTTCCTCTAGGATTGATGGTGACCAAAGAGGAGAAAAAAAGTGGTGCATATTAGATTGTGGAATGGTTTGAATTATTATGACTTATTCATAATAATTAATAAATTATTAGGATGGTTGGATTGATGGTAAACCTTGACATAATAATAAGATTATTCCATTATGATTTGAAGGTCATGAGTTCAACATAAAAACGGTCTCTTTGTACATGGAGGTACATGTAGGTAAGGCTATGAACATCTGACCTTCCAAAAATCCCTCGATGGCAGGTGTCTCATGCACTGACCCACCCTTCCTTTTTGGATGGTAGGGCTATTTGTAGTTTTGAACCATTTAGTTTGATGGACTTTTGATGGAGTGAACATATATAGAGAAGTTTGATAGCTTAAGGTTTTGTATAGGGATAATTACTATACATTCTAGAGAGCAATAAGGCTAGGATAAACTTTACAATGGGCAGTTTTCATTCGGTTTAGAAGTCTTCAACGCGTAGATCAGCATGCATTCTCAATGACATAAAAGTTAACTATTATTTCTAATTTGGTTCAAAAGAAAGCTATCCTTAAAAAATGTTTTTAAATAAGAGCAAGTTGTCTTCATTCTTTACTAATAATTTTTCAAATATCAATGATAAGATATGGTCCTTTCAAATTAATTATGTTATCAATGTTAAGAGAAAATGGAGAAATCATGGGGCGCCTTGTCTAAATCAAAGTGCAACTAGATCACAGTAACTAATAAAAAATAAAAAAAAACTGACTCTGAAGAAAGCTTGATAACTTCTTAATACACAAATGATAAGGATGAGGAGTCAGAGGAGATGAAACATCTTTTAAATAATGCAATAGAAAATGCATTAAGATCATTCCACAGCATTATTAAAATGAAAGATAATTCTAATCTTCAACCCTCTTAAGAGCTCCATCATTTGGTAGTAACACTGATTTATTGAGTCAACTGATGTCGAAACTTGCTGCGTAGTGCTCTAAAATCATATGCCAACACTTATTTTCTGTTTAAACAAAAGGTAGTTATGAAACTCCATTTAGTATTTAAAATACATTAACCAAGCATGCAAGAACTTCTTGCTTTTCATGCATCTTTTGAAATCTTGCATGTGTCACATTGCATGTACTTCTGAAGTCAATCATATTCATAAAGATCATCCTGAATGGTATAAACATAATACCAGCTTCCAAGCAAAACTGTGCGCTGTTACCCAAAACTGCTTTGTGCCACACACAAACCTCAAAAATATGAGTCCCTATCAAAACAAGATTTCTTTTCCCCTAAAGCAGGTGTGTGTTTTCAGCATCCTTTTCTCTCCAAATCCCTGATTGAAAAGGTATCTTCAAAGCTTATTGGGGAAAAAGGAAAAAGAATTACTGAAAAAAGAAGAACAATAAGAATTCTTTGGTAATAAGCTACGAAATAATTAGATAAGTACATCCTTGTTGCTTAAAGAAAAGAACCACCACCAGCATACAACATGCTGCTACAATCCTCCTCCTAAAACCTCTAACACTCTTTATCACTTACGTTCCTATGATGTTACTTAAGGTTCTAGCCCTTGGCAGAAAGAAATGGGTGATAAACAACTCCATTTAGTTATCATTGTAACTTGTAGTTCTGTATTATTCCATTAACTTTTATCCTAATAAATTCAAGAGACTATTTTAGAGTAGAATGCCCAAGAAATTCAAGATGACAAATAATTCCTTACAATAAGCATCACCTTGAAAGGTCAGGATGGTGAAAACAGTTTCATGAATCTACACAACTAAATCCTGGCATCTCTCAAAATAACGAGTCATAATGTCACCTGAATACCAGTTTTCAAGAAGAATAATATTAATAATATGTTCCAATCATATCCTTAAATCCGATAGATTCATGATCACTGAATAAATACAGCAAGAAATGAAAGCTCTCTAACATGAATATTGCTGAATGCCATGATACGATTATGAAGGAAAAACCTGGAACCATATGGATCTAAAAATCAGCTTTCCTATGAATGAGTACCTGAAATATGATTTTTTGTGGAATCAAATCAAAGAAAGGATTCAACTAAGAATGACATTTGATGGATATTTCATGAGTGATAATCTTTTGCTATTTTGGATGCAGTGATGAATTTAGAGATAGAAGAAAGCATGTAAATTAGAATTATAACAACAATTATTAAGTGGTGAGATGTCTACAGGGCATTAGGGGTTGTTAGCTGCTACAGAACAGCAATATGGTCCCAATATATCTCATAATAGTTAAGATCCCGTTGATGGAAAAGCCATTATAATTTCCATGTAGAATCGATAACCATGAGCTCAATCAGCAGAAATTCATATGCCACATCCATCCACCAAAACAAAATTTATGCTCATCCTCTTCCTCTTCCCCCTTCTGAGATGCTCTGTAAAATGCACCAATTCATTTTCCTTTCACATCCCTCCAAAAATCCTAACATTGAAGTAATCAACATGCACTACTGCACAGACCCTGCCAATGTTATTTCTGAACCTAACAAATAACTCCACCTATAATATCCTTTAATTAACCAAGTGAACTCCAATAGTCTGAAAAAATGCCACTTCCTTTCAAAGTGCCAACAACACAACAGAATCCGCATCACTGCAAATAAAAGAAGTCAGCTTCAAAGCTCAAACACATCAGAGCAAAAATTTATGCACCCCAACCATAAAGATTATTGAACAACAGAACAGAGCAAATTATTTGACAATTTTAATAACCATCATAGAGTTCAAGATTCAGACAGAGGCAAAACTATGTTCTAGTTCATTCCAATACAAGTACAGCAAGAAGTCCTTACATATATGATACACTAACCAAACGGTATAAAGCAAAAGGAAGGAAGAAAAGGAGCACACAGATAGAATAGAAGACATGAGAAGATGAAAACAGAGTCAGACATTATTAGCTTAGGTCAGATCAGATGATGTAGTCGGACCACTCAGAGATGAAGGAGGTGTGATCCATGGACTCCCCAGGAATGTCCTCGTGCCTGGCGGGATTCTCTTTGCCGCCGACGAGCCTGGCCGGGTTGCCGACAGCGGTGGTCCGGGGCGGGACGTCGATGAGGACGACGGATCCGGCTCCGATCTTGGCGCCCTCGCCGATGCGGATGTTGCCGAGGATGGTGGCGCCGGCGCCGATGAGGACGCCGGCGCCGATCTTAGGGTGGCGGCCGCCGGCGGCCTTGCCGGTGCCGCCGAGGGTGACGTGGTGGAGGATGGAGACGTTGTTGCCAACGACGGCGGTCTCGCCGATAACGACGCCGGTGGCGTGGTCCAGGAGGAGGCCGCGGCCGAGGCGGGCGGCGGGGTGGATGTCCACGGCGAAGACGTCGGCGACGCGGGACTGGAGGGCAAGGGCGAGGGGGCTGCGATACTGGGTCCAGAGGAGGTGGGCGACGCGGTGGGCCTGGATGGCGAGGAAGCCCTTGTAGTTGAGGAGGCAGTGGGAGAAGGAGGCGCAGGCGGGGTCGCGGTGGCGGGCGGCGAGGAGGTCGGCGACGGCGGCGGCGCGGACGGGGGGGTGGGCGGAGAGGGAGCCGAGGAAGAGGTCATAGAGGAGGGTGGAGAGAAGAGTCGAGGAGCAGAGCTTGTTGGCGAGGTGGAAGGAAAGGGAGCGTGCCAGGCACGGGTGGGAGAGGATGGTAGCCTGGAGGTAGCTGGCGAGGGCCGGCTCCGACTCCGCGTCGCGCCGGGCCTCCGCCTTTATCTGGGACCACACCCACGACTCGTCGTCCACCGACTCCGGCGGAGGGTACGTCGGCACCTGCTGCCCCGACGGCATCTCGTCTCTCCTCTTTCTCCCTTTTTCTCTCTCCGCCGCCTGTTTCTTCCGGTGAACTGCTCGTGGTTGTCGAGGAGGAGGAGGAGGACGACGACGACGCAAAGGAAGGAGTGCTATGCAAACAACGGGTCTGATTCATTTATATACACAAACGGGTTTGTCCCTCGACTTTCCGTCCGCATTAAAAAAAAAAAAAAAAACATTGATTTTAGGCGAGAATACACCTTTGCCCTCCAACTTCATTTAAATTGTATTTTGATTCTCAATCTTTCTTTTCTTACAATTTAATCCTTATATTTAAAAAAAAAATAACATTTTAAAATTTCGTTATATAGAGTTTGTAATAGTTGACATGTCATCAAAATATAGATGAATAAAATGACACACTGTTTCATCAAATTTAACTAATCCATTTAACACAATATTAAAAATGTAATGCTTTTAAAACATGAAACTAAATTGTAATAATTCAAAAATAAATTTTCAATCAAAATTTGAGAATAAAAATATATTTTAATCTTAATTTTAAATACAACAAGCTAAATGGTTTATATATATATATTATTTGGAGATGTGCATTGTATTGATATACATTCAATAATATTAGGTTTTTCTCATTAATTTCTTTAACTTTTTAAATATAAAATAATAATATAACAAATTATAATTAATGAAAATTTTAAATGGTACCATTTCTATGATAAATTTGTCATAATACATTTTAATGGAAATCAAATATATTAATATATTAACACCAACAGTCTCTCTATATTTACTATATATCAAACAATAAATTCTAAGGATGATAAGGCAACATTAACAAGGCGAATGAAAAATTCTATTTAAGTTTAAACTCTAGTTTAGGTATATATAATACGTAGATGAAATGATGCGCCCAAAATGACTGTTAATAAATGGTGCGATTAGTGAAGTCATGTGTGAGCTGAAAGATGATAAATATATTAGCCTTGGTCTTATGCCGAAATCATGATATCTTTAACCTTTTTCTTTTAGAACCCCGCGCAGCATTGCGAGCGTCTTTCCTTCTCTTCCCCATCCCAGCGCTCTCGCGAAGGATGGCACTGCCAAGCACGGGACTTCAATGAGAATTCGAGCTCTAAGATGCCACTCTGTTACTTCTATGCCATCGTTTGAGAGGATGAGGGTGTTGCCTTCGCTAAGAAGGTAGTAGTGTCGTGGTCGCAGGAGTGGCGGGGTTGATCGGAGGCTCCAAGGTGGAGGGAGGCGAAACACCATGCCATGGTTGAGTCATACAAATAAATAAAATATTAAAAAACATAAATCATGATCGATTACTTGTTTATTTGGACGCATATCCTTCATTGGAGGACCACAAGCATTTTAATTGGAGTTTTATAAAATATAATATAAAAATATTATAGTGAATTATATATATATATATTTTGATGTGATTTAATTTAGGCTAACTTATCTAACGGTGATATATGATAAATCAGAAGATAGTATGATATAGTTAATTAGATCGCTACATGTGTCTTTTTAAATAGAAAAATCTTATCCAGTAAAAATTTCTACATAAAATCATCAAGATTATTCGGAGCTTTTTCAGTGTAGATCAATTTGAATAAAAGTCAACCACTTTATTGAGAGAGGGCAACCACTTTTCTTTTGGCTATAAGGTTAGGCATGAGCTTTAAAAGAATAGGCTTGAGTCGAACTAAGTATTTATATTTATATATATTTTAATACAAAATTTTTATTTTTATATATCTTTTTTATATTATATTATATTATATTATATTATATTATATTATATATAGAAAAAGTTGAATTTGGCTACACTTATGTAAAGTCAAGCCTAGTTACGTGGATCTACGGTTTTCAATGGTGAAAAAAGATGAATAATTTTGAGATTGAATTCAAAAATAGAAAAAGCAATCGAATGTAGGATTTAGTTACAGACAATATAGCTAAGTTCAACTTTCTCTGTATATAGTTATAATATAAGTGCAGGCTGCACTTAAGTCCTAAATGATTTTCATTGAGTTAATATAATACTTCAAAGAATAGTTTCACAATAAATGGGAAAGAAATATGTTATGTGCTTATAGCTTAAGTTCACTTGCTATCTATTAACTTCCACTCAAATTTTTGTATCACGTGGTTTCGATCCACTAATGCATTATAAAGAGACCCATTAATTTTCACTCGAGTTTTTGAGCCACGAGATTTCGGTCCGCTAAAGCCAAACATAGAGTAATCATATTTGATCTAGCTTGAGACCTGACTTAATGCCCCAAATTGCCTTTTCTATCTATGCCTACTCCTACTTGCAGTTTAACCAATTCCAATTCCAAACCTTCTAACTCTTAAAGCTAGGGCACTCTTCTCAGGCCCCTTCCGCTCTATCTCTCTACTTCTCCTGCGAGTACGTGGAAAGATTAGTTGATGAAACTTTCTTCATTCCTTCGATTGACGTGTAAAGAACGCTTTTGGTCGTCAGTGTGTGTATAAACAGAATTTGTTAGGTCAAAACTTTGCAAGAAAAAAAAAAAAAATGGTTCCAGGTTTTAATAGTGTCTCAAATTTATCTCAATCCAATTAATTTTTATGTTATATTTATATTTATTGAATATATATTCAGATATATTAATAATCGTTTGAAAGTTTAGATCCTCCTGTTAGATATATCCAACACGTGTGCTGGAGTTGGCTGAAGCAATGCGAAAATTTGGATCCACTCGCGGTAGTTGGAGCTTTTGATCGTTCTTGATTTCGTTTCCAACTAACCTTTTTAAATGTACACACGTAGGATGGAAGCTTTAAACGAGTCAAGAAGGCAGTTTATAATAAACAATTTTTTTTTTTTATCAGGAAATCCCTAGATCAACTTTAACATCTTTAAACGTTATAACCTTCACGCCATGAAGCCATTAGTAGCGTCATTTATGTGACATATGATGGCACGAGTTTGTTTATAAATCAAACACACTGGCTCTCGCATGTAGCAATCCTCTCAAAGATTCTCTCTCAATATAAATCTTCAACGTGACGGCAAGGATCTAAAGTAAATTTGGTGGTCGCAGCAACGACGTTGACCTCCTATCTAAATCTATGTCACAAATGCTTGGGACCCAGGGTCAATTCACTTCATATATAATAGATTAACGTCGTTTCTATGGTCTGCAAGTGGGTTAGCGCGTGGAAATTCGGCGGTCAATTTCATTTTTCTTTTACCTTGCATCATACTCGGCACCCCAGAGCAAAGAATCCGTCACAGTAATATGAAATCTTTTAGCCAGTGTTTTCTTTGAAAAAAAATAAAAAGAAAAGCAGGACGAACGATATGGCATGAGAGCACAGATCAGCTGTCTTAATTGTTTATTTAATATAATTATACCGCATCTTCAAAAAGAAAACAATAGATTCATCCATATAGAAATGAATGTAGGAAGGCTTCAAAAATAACTATTTTTAATATTTAAAATTAATCATTGAGAATTATAAAATAAATGAAATAAAAATGTGAGATTGAGACTGATATACCCATAAGATTAAAATAAGATAAATGAAATTAAAAAATGCAACTTAAAACTTATATGATCGTAAAATACCAAATAATTTTATAAGATAACCACAAGATTAGTTATACTTTATATTACAAAACATTTGATGGTTAAAAAAATTATTTGTATATAAAATATATATGGCTAAAATGGTATTATTGAGATTGATGCATGATAACATAAGAAAAAAATAAAATAAAAAATAGAATCATTTATAAAAAGACAGAGTTAACATTAATTAAAAATAAATTAAAAAAATTAAAAAAATAAATTAAGAAATGAACGACTTAAATGGATGCGTCAGCATAAAGAAATAATTTGATATATATAAAAAAAATAAAAAAAATAAAAAAAATTACATAAAAGTGAGTGACAAAAAAGAATTTGAAATCTTTAAAAATATGGCTTTAAATTACATAAAATAAAAAAAAAATTATGTAGCCGATCTCAACTACCAATTACTTATTGGTGCTTCTACGATACACATCAACGATTTTTAATAGATTTTCTTTGTTGCATGACATTTGAAACGTTATGTTACCATTGTAAGGGGTGTGCACAAAAATCTTGCCTCACAAGATAAATATAACCCAATTGCTATCCTTTATAGACCAAACACGACAAGCCGAGCGGAGGACCCAATTCCCACTTGCCCAACCAGGCCACGGAAAACTTTGTTTCATTAAACAAATTGCATTGGTAGCGGACTTCCAAGTGAATTAAAATGCCATGAGACCCACCAAAAATAAGGCTGCAGTACAATGAACCATTTATTTCAAATTTTCTACTAAATCGAGGACATAGGATAGGGAAATACATAGGCAAGATTCAATGATTCTTGGATGCCAAGGTGGACACGGGAGTTGGAAAGAACAAGGGTCCCCCCCAGGAGGCCTCGGATCCCTCATCCATGCTTGGAAGCTAGCATACGGCTGCAAGCGTAATCCACTCATCTTTCTTGTTACCTGAAAGGGCCTCTAGTGATCTCGACCTCTTGAGTCCAGTAGAAGAGCCAAAGCCAACATCCCAGTGGCTCAACATGTTTAAGTATGACATCTCTTAGAATCCATGTTCGATTGCCAATTGTTTTTGACTTCTTACGACGGAATCAAGACAAAACTAGACCACAGCAAATCTCTATCCCCTATAAGCTTATTGGAGAGAGACTACCACCAATGCCAACATGCACTCCTTATGATTGTTTGAGATGAACATAAATACGTAGGAGAGATGGCAAACAGAATAAAATCATGGTAGAGAGAATATTTCCTGGAAAGAATCAAGCTGCAGCAGCTCATTTCTAGAGTTTAAAACCATGTCATTATAATAGATAGTATATTCATTTTGGCTGGCATTGGTGGCTTCTCCGAGATGGCAAGATCCTGTCTGTAATTTTAAGTTACAAAATGAAGGGAACACAACAGGAATCCAAACATAGAGTACTAGCTTAATGAGAAGTGGCGAAGATGGGTTTGGATAGAATGTGAGATTACAACACTGAACTTGTTCTGGCTTCAGTGCAAGAAACTTAGTAGCTCTGCCTTTGATTGCATGCAAGTTTATTTCTTGCACCCATGACAAGACATAACACTACAGACTTGGAAAGTGGTAAGAGAGATGGGTCTACCAGGAGGCATGTGATAAAGAATTGAAACGCTGAAGTCCCCCATGTTTGAATTATAAGCCTGTTATGACAAAACCCGGACAGCATAACATGATGGATGCAAGCGAATATAAAAAATCGATAAAAGAAAAAGAAAAGAACATAGAAAATTAAGAAAAGAAGGAAAAAAAAAAGATACATAAAGTTCTTCAATGGAGAAATTTCACTATCAAAAAGATAAAAGTATTAAATACAACAGAAATCTCTCCAAAACCCCTAATCTCAAACACTTTCAATCTCACAATAACTTTTTAAAATATAATTTTCTGCTCAAGTTTTCTCCAAAGAATGCCGGTCAAATTATGCATCAGATCAGGTCAAAAAATTCAAGACACACCTAATAAAGTGGACAAACATTTGATGCACAGACCAACCAAATGGAATAAGAACCTGAGACCCAAATACTGGCCTTAAGAACTATTGCATTGCTCAAGGAGCATTCATAAGCACTTACATTGACTATTACCATGCATTGTGCTGATAATTTTGACAAACTTGACAACTTAAAAAAAGAAGCAACAGATCCCATTTCATGTTTTATGGTTTATAAATTTAGAGTATTGAGCATGCATCATATCCATCCTTCATCAAAAGCTATGCCTTCGGTTCTGTGCATAATATCTTTGCACTATTAACCCTTAATTCGAACTAGCATGTCATGGACATTATTGTGAAATGTTTCATGCGTAGATCGCAATCAACTGGAAATACCAAAATGAACAATTGAGCACTCCAGAACAGAAATATCCCATCATCTGCTGAAAGGATCATTACATCCCATTATCCCTCCGGTAGTTTCATGGGTTCAAGAAACAGCATATAACTAAATTGCAATAGATCAGACGCCACCAGTAAACCAAAAGCAATAAAACTTACATTTTGGACTGGATGAATCAGCATGAACCATCCACCGATCAGACAGGTACAGGATGCATTATAACCAAAATAAACATACTTGGATCATTTTGATTCTCTGCTGACTGCTTGATGGCTCTGGCAATCAGCCTCTGTAACTCCTTCATTCCAATTCTTTTTACTAAACTCCAGATACATCTCTTCTATCATGGGTTTCCATAGTCGAACCCGTGCATTTATAAACCAGTTGGATACCTGAGATTGTGATAAAGACAATAACTGATTAAAGGTTATACTACCTTCCAGAACCAATTACACAGGTTGGGCTATTAATATAACATGGTTTCAAAGAGGGAGACTAGCAATCTGCAGCTATTAAAACAAAATGCGAGACACGAATATATGAAATGAATCTCACAGATAAATTTGGAAATCTTTCTACCTGGCTCCTTGTTAGTCCACTTTTCAATGCAAGAAAATGTTTTTCATTGTCTTTTGGGTACCTGAAAGATGTTCTAAACACATTCAGAATCAAAATCCACTCACTTATCAAGACTTACAATCGCAGCAATGATTCTATTTTACAAGCATCCGATAAGTAAGCAACTTACGGGTGAAGAAAATTTTGAAACATCCATGCTCGTAAAACTGATACAGATTTTTCAGGCAAGCCCCTCTGAGGTCTCCAAGATTGCTGATCTTTCCTCATCTGCTGCAAAGCCCATTGTTTCTGGACGAAGGAAGCTTCAAAGGCCTCCTGTTCTTTGGTGCATTCACTGCTTAGTTGTTGAGCAGTCAAGAGAATCCTGCTGGTAATTCTCTCCCTCAGGTTTTTATAAGTCGCAGAGATTGTATGAAGGGCAAAGCGGGCATGCAGTTGTGGAGTCACTGACTCAGTTGCTTTATTAAATGCAGACATCACATTCTGGATCTGGTCTAAGCACTGATTGTATCTACAGTCGATCTGAATTTCAGAAGGGGAGGACTGTTATTATTATTTCTAACAAAAAGATTAATGAGGTAATAGAGGACATTTGTCATAAGTAATAGGAAGTAGAAACTATGCCAATGAAATATATTCCTAATAAATAATTCAGAAGCTTTATTTTGCTTCTGAGCGCTTAGAAGTATCATCCTTTGTGTTAGACATAGGCACTGCCAGAGCTGCGATGATCCATTGCCGGATCATTGTCTAACTAACAACTGAAGCATACCATGAACTTTCAAACTAAGCAGCTCACACATTTCCTTTGAAGTAGGGGTATTCATTTATAGAGCACATTACAGCATAATGTGTGTGAAATCATGCATTACGATGATATGGGAGAATAAACAGGTCTGCGACATAGCATCAAGAGATGAGATACCATTGTCACTGAGAAACAATATGTCATGTCCGGGTTCATGAGGTCAAGTTCCATACACCAGCAATGTCATTACCATCCAGGCATTGAACCAGAGAACCATCTCCAGGTTACATTCTGAGACCAGATCAAGGTTGCATTTAGAAGGAGTGCTCAAATCAAGCCAAACAATACCGCATCTGAATCATCAAAGGGCTTTGGACAAGGAAGCAACATATTCCATGGTACTAGATACCTGGTTTCCCCTAACACCATGACAAGGGGACTAGGTTTGTTGTTATATTTATATGGGAAGAACCAACTTCCATATTCATGTTACTTCTATGAATTTAGTTTGCTGTCTTTGTCCGATCCCACTTTGAAGAGGTCTAAAGTCTAAATCATTTTACATCCTTTGAAAAGAGACAAGGTACTGGGAGAGGACAACCACCTTCTTCCTTGCAGTACCATAGAGATGCATGCACAAGAAGTGCAAGCTAGAAGTTATTCTAAGCACAATGCAACATGGATTTTTATGGTCTGTTTGTATTTAGAACATACACTGCTAAAAGAGCCTCTTGGCTGGTATCTCAGCCCATGGGGGCTATGGTGCACCGCATGGGCCCAATTTTTTAACGTGCCTGCTTATGTATTCTTCTTCTTCTTCTTTGGCCACTTTAAGGGTTTGGGCATTATGTCATGGATTTGAGGCTTTCAAGTGATATCAAGATTAAGAGGTTTTTTTCAGAGTATTTTCCCCTCTTCTTTATACTTTTCTACCATAGTGAGCTTTCTCCAATTGTCCCTACCCATGAATGTAGGCCATAGGCCGAACCAAGTAAATCGTCATCTCTTTATTTTCTATTTGTTTGCTCTATTAACCCTAGAAAGATCTAGCTTCTTCGCAT
Source organism: Metroxylon sagu (assembly GCA_017589505.3). NCBI lineage: Eukaryota > Viridiplantae > Streptophyta > Magnoliopsida > Arecales > Arecaceae > Metroxylon > Metroxylon sagu. Next base: position 819,835 of record JACVBY030000601.1, read on the forward strand.
AATATAGATATTTTGATCATAAATCCATGCAACATAGTTCCCAGAAAAAAAATACTTCCAACTTCAAACAGATTGATAAAACAGAATGTGTGAAATGGATCATAAACAAGTACCACAACAAGACATCCATGATGCTGTTCAGGAATCAGGAGTTAAGGGAGCAATGGTTTCATTATCAATAGGCAAAGTAAAGATGGGGGTGGGGGATTGCAGATGGCTTTTATCAAAACCAGAATAAGATCGATTAGAAGAGAGAAGATGAATATTCCATCAGTCACAAACAACATCCAATAAAGCAATAAAGTGACAAGCAGCACTGGATCTTAATCATCAATATGTTAAACAATCTGAGATAAAATTGCCAATAGAGGTGACTTGCATACCATTTGAAGCATCACCAACAGCTGAGACTTCTCTTTGGCAGTTTCCAGCCTTTGCTGTGGGTCCATATGGCCCTGAGATTTGGTTTCACCAGAAGAAAGTGCAAACTCATCACAGCCCACCCTCCTAATTCCTCTTTCACTCGAACAACTAGAACAAAAGGACATCCTTGCCTCACCCTCAATCCAACCAAGCAAGTCATCCAGCTTTGCACAGCTAGCAACTTCAGCAAGTATTTGTTGAGCTATGTTGAGATATCTTGATCCTAAAAGAATGCGATGAAAATGGAAGGGAGAAGGATTACAGCATAGAGATAGCTCCTTGCCATTAGTGAAGGTTTGCGCAAGTCCCAATGCCTTTCCCACTTTGACATTTTGTGAAGAACTGAAAACACAAGAGGAATCCTGAAATTCAGTAGCATCTGGTTTTTTACCATCCTTTGATATAACCTGATTTAACTCAGAGCAGCTTAATTCTGAGCAGGGATCTTGGACATTAAGCATGTTCATAATAGAAGGCTGACGAGAGCCAAGCCCAAGGGACAGCTCATTATTAGGCGCACAATGACTCAATAAATTATCAGATCTTGTGCTAGATGCATTGGAATCCCATCCAGGCTCTGAGCCTCCTATGACATGATAAGATGGTTGAACAGTGCTAGTTGTTCTACTGGAAGGAACTTGGTGATCCTTAGCTTCATTAGCATTCCAACCGTAGCCAAGTTTGCAATTCAGACCGGCATCAATTTTGGATCCTGAAAAACTTGCAACAACCTGTGGCCCAACAGTATTGCAACGGTCTCTGGATGATAAAGCTCTGATCTCATCCAGTGGCAGTGTTGAAGTCGATGAAATACCTAAACCGGCAAGATCTTCCTGCAAAGTAGGGGAGCCAGACAAAAGGTAGGCAAGTGAAGTAGCAGACAAAGAAGTTCCAATGAGATGCTCCCGCAGGTCAGTTTTCCCAATAGATTCATCAAAGGAAGCATTTCCTCTTGATGCATAATTGGACATAGCACCATGATTTGTTGCATAAAGATTGTTCATGATCTCTTCTGTTAATGTTGGGTAGAAAATATTTCCAGCTATCATCTGCTCATTGTTGTCATGATCTATCATACCTGATTGTATGAATGGGCCTAAAAACATATTAGATGTGACTGCATCAATGTCCATATGATCATGATCTTTTGTTCGTGGTGAAGCATTAAAAACATTGTTCTCCATTGAATGGGGTGCTGAAAAATTGAAGTCTGCTTCAGAGGAATTGTTAACAGAGCACTGCTGTAACCAACTGTACTGTACTTGTTCCAGAATCTCTCTGATTAAGTCATCATACCAGTGGCACCCAAATTACATCACACTAATGGAAAATCATAACAACATGTAGGAAGAAAAATGGAGGATCAAGGCAATCCTTGCTCCTTTTCTTTCAATGATAACCAACTGCAAGCAAGTTTCAGAGATTCAACTACAGATTAAACAGAGCTTCTACCACTAAGATTTAAATGAGCTGCAGTCATGATGCTTCCAATGTCTTCTGGGCATTCCAAGTCATGAATTCTTGGACTTCGTATGTCTGCACCTGGAGAAAATAAGCACAGGAACTCACCGATAGCAAACAACCAAATGGACAATTTTTATAACCGTGCTCCCCGTATCCATTGTCATGTGATATTCTCCTGGAGGAATAGAAAGCAATTAAGAACAGAATATCAAAGCTACAGTATCTACGAAAAAGAAAAAGCCAAACACTATATGGAAAAGAAAAGATGTGCCTCAAAATCAGCACTTATAAAATTGGCTTAATAACAAAATACACTGAAACAAATTAGCCAGGCATTAGATAAATCAAACAATAGAAAACAACAGAGCTATCTCGATCTCTGGTGCCCTAGTTTTCTGATATATTATATTAGTCTTGGCAGATAACTATTGAGTTAGTGGTGAAGGATAAGCTGCACAGATGATGGTTATTTTAAGAATAAGCATCTCACTGAGATTGGCTGTTTCATGTAAATCAATGCTGGAACTGGATTTAAGAACAGGTCATGCAGACAGATCTTGAAATACTGATGACATCAACGGTAAAGTTGCAAAACAAAGAAATGTGCAGGAAAGCTCACATAAAACTCAGCATTGGCTAACTCTGCCATGGAAGACACAAAAGAAGGTGCTTTAACATGTCCCTACTCTACTTTCTCATAAATCCACAGGAGAATAAGTTATCCCTATTCTTATATATGGGCAAGAGGATGTAGTCTAAAACAATAAAAATGGAGCTGAGAACATCTTAACCTAAAGAACACTTAAAATGATGATATTTGGAATCATTAGGGTGGCAAAAGGTTGATATCTAAGCTATTCCCAGGACAAAGTGTACCAAAGCTGATATTTGGCAAGCATGAGTGAACTAAAGCTGTCGGTTGACTTCCATAGAGGAAGATGAAAGCCCAAGTGTATAGAAGAAATCAGCATATTGTTAGATTGTTTTTGCCTGCGTTCTTGTTAAGCGAGACTTCTGTCAGTTCTGTGTCTCTTCTTATATCTTTCAATTATACAGAACAGAATGCCTATCTTACATTGCCTATCTTACATCACTGAGACATACTGACTGTTTTATATCTATCACCTTTTTTTTGAAACAAAGAAATCCTAACACAATTTTCTACAGTAAAAAGAAAAAAAATATTGCTTTATCACAAGCACACTTTGGCACTTCAAATATTTACAATTTTCTTCCTTCTGATTCCCACACTCTTCTCGCACAAACATATCAAAAATGTTAGATCATTAGGACATGGGCCCAACCCTTTCTTACAACATCGAACAAGCCACTTGACCAAAGTGCTCAAATCCTAGGCAGCATATTTTTGACTATAGTAGGTCAGAGGTTGCAACATATACCCTTCGAGGTAAATAACATGCAACACAAGACATGCACTTGTCAAGCGATGTACTTCATCATTGTCAAACTAGCAAAGTGTTCTTGGCCTAGTTGTTCTTCAATAAACTTGTTACTTTTAGTGAGAGACAAGGCTAGTCGTGTCAGCAAGCCACTAATATTCAAGCATACATCCCACTTTAGAAATATATTCAGTGCCATGGCTGCTGCTTCAGCAACAAATCTACTTAAGAAAAGATGCAAGAATGTGTAGCTTTATGCTTCAAGAGCAGAACTTTTCGCATTTTTTACCATCGAAGATCCACTCATGATGGCATTAAAACAGCATTCCATTCATTTTGCATGAAGAATAGGAATCATAAGAAGAAACCACATATTTTAACCAACCAACAACGGTACTCATACTCAACAGGCAAAGACAGATACATGAGAAAGGAAAAAGAAACAATAGCATCTGAGATACCTAGAGACATGCACAAAAACTATCCAAAAAAATTCTAGACATGAGCATTAAATTCTAGAAAGATGCACAACCTCCACATTTTGATATTTCTTAAAGAAAAAATAAATAAATAAATAAAATACTTTAAAGTACGCTAAGCTTTCTTAGGGTGATGGTAAGTAACATACCACCTCAGAAACCTTTTTCAAACTTCCAGCTTAAGTGAAGAAGGGTGTAAGAGAGAGTGACAGACCTATAAACAAAAGCAAACAATTCCAGTTGACAGTAACAAAGTATAAACTAGTGTAGAGAATATGTTTGCTAAGTTACTAAAGACCAACGCACGGTAGAAGATATCAGAAGAAGAAAATAGTTTCTTTCTTCATGAAAAGCTGAAACGCGAAGCCATCTGCATGAGTTCCAAACTGCATCTGTATTAAGTGAAGAAAAGAAGAAAGTAGATGATTAAAGCTCAAAGAACCAACCTCCCATGGCTGCATGACAGCAGAGAGACCATCCACCACTAAAAGAGCAGTCGCAGGCAACAACTTCCCCAGACCCTGAACTGTAACCAAAGAAATGGAGCACTAGATTACAGTGATGGCTCCCTCCTTTTTCTTATTCTACAAGCCAAAGACCCTCCCTTTTACCAAAAGAGGAAAATGATTCATTTCCACATTAAAAGCATACAAGATTGAATCACATCATTGATCAAATGAAAGCAAAGAGAAAACAATTAACAACCCATTTTATCAGACATATCATCATCACAACTATTTAAATCAAGACTAAAAAGAGTGATGTTTTTCTTTAAAGAACTTTTTTTTTAAAAAAAAAAAAAAAAGCATTCACAGAATTGGGTTATCAAACACCACAGAAACCCAAAAAAAAAAAAAAAAAGCTGGGGAGGGGGGGGTCCAGAGCTGAAGAAAAATCATGCATCTCCCAACTCCACAAGCGCAAAGCCAAGTGGCACATCAAATGACATGCTCTCTTTGATTTGATCAAAGAAGTGGAATTTTCTTCAGAGTAAAACACCCAAAAGACAAGCATGAGATTGACAGCACATAAAAAGATTCATCATTTTAACTCCCTACGATTGATCAAACCAAAAGATTATGCTTGCCTTCATGAAAATAAGAAACGAAAAGATAATATAAACAATAGGTGTTACTCCAAAGCCAAAGCAATGGATTCAAAAGCCATCAATGGGATCATGGGTTCTCACTCTCCCTATGATTGATCATGCATGGGTTCAAAGCTGAACAGGAAACCAATCATTTCCTCCTCTTCCCTTTTTTTTTTTTTTCTCTCTCTCCCCCTCACAAGGTAACAGAAGCAGGGGTTGACATTTAAAAGAAGTTTTGCCCCCCTTACAATTTTACCTTTTTAAAACCTCAAGAAAACCATATCATACCACCGAGTGAACCATGAACTCCAACCCCCGCCCACAAAATCTAACTCAGAAAGCAGAAAAATAGGATTTTTTTAAGAATTCCTTTTGGAGGACAGGAAACATAAAAGCAAAGCAGACCCAGAACAGGAAAAGAGAGGCATATTAAGGAAAGGGCCAAGAGACCTTTAGCAGAGGAGAGAGAGAGAGAGAGAGGTGCATGGCCCATCAATCAAAGGCATGCATCTGAAAAAAGAAAAGAAAAGAACAGCTACTCGTGGGAAAAAAACAAAGGCAGGAGGGAGAGGAGCATTACCTTGGTGCAGGCTTTTGGTGGGGGCCCTGCTCCCCCTCCTCTCCCCCCATCTCCACCTCCATCCCTTCTCGCCAAAGTTATCAGGATTCTCTGCTCTCTAGCAGCTGCTCTCAGCTACGTCTCTCTAAGAGGGTATCTCCCATAGTATTTTCCATTAAAGCCAGTGCTTCGGCTGGAAAGGGAGAGATGGAGGGAGGAGTCAGTGCCATCTTTTGCTGCGGTTCCAAAGATTGCCATAGTAGGGTGGGAGGAGAGGACAGGGTGATGTCAACAAAATCTATTGGGAAGATCTCTGAGGACAGGGTCAGAGTGTTTAAGTAAGTAATTATCAGAGGTTAAGCCTTTTACTGAAAGGTGGCACTACAACAGGAGTAGTACTGCTCCGGAGGCATTGCCTTGAAGGCGGCACGTGAAGGGATTAAGAGGGCAAAGTGGAGGAGATTTTCTTGGAAAGGGAGATAAAAGCATTCAAGGTGTCCTTTCCGCTTTCACCTTGGTTGGGTGCTTGTTTGCTAGCACATGTAGTGCACTTCGCAGAAGGAATGCCTTGCCTGCCTTTGCTTTTGCTCTTCCAGTGGTTCCATGATTTAAATGATGGTTTATATATACAGTAACAGCTAAATCTTACGCTCAAACCACTTAAAATTGGTTATATAAATTTTTCCCTTCATTCCATTTATCTTTAAATTATATTTTCAATGAAATGCAGAGGTCTAAAATCTTCTTTTCATCATTTTATTTATTTATTTTTACATACATCAAATTACTTTTTGACACTAATATATCTTTAAATATATCTTATAAATATTAAAATTATTCAATCTATTTTTTCTTAATTTATTGCTAACTAGCGTTATTTTCATCGTTTTATATATAATTTTATTTTTTATTCTATTTTTTAATATTACTATGCATTCACATCAATATGTTCATTTCAGTCATATTTATTTTATATACATATAATTTTTTAACTCTCCAATATTTTACATAAGAAAGCATGGGCCATCTTAAGATGTCTTACAAAATTTTTTCTTTAACTTGATAAATATTTCATAATCATATAATATTTTTATTATATTTCTTTATTTCTTTCAACTTACTTTAATTTTTTGAATAACATTATTTTTAATCTTTTTTTTTTATAAATGATCGATTTTAAATATCAAAAAATAATTACTTTTACAAACTCAATGACCTTTAATTTTTACTTTATATTTATATTTATATTAAAATTATATTTTATGTATTATATTTTTGATCCTATTTAATTTAAAACCTTGAGATTTTAAAATATTTTTTTATAATTCTAAAACATATATACATGCACATAAATATGCATGCCTATCAACTATGTATGTAATTATAAGAGTTTGGTAGCTCATCGTTGCAGGATACTTTTAAATTATATGACTCGATTGAAATTATAGATTGGTTAAATTTATAGTAACCCATAACCTATATAATTTCAAATATGAAATCTATCGCAACACATGTCAAGCTGCTTGCTCTGGATGGATACAGCTTAAAAATTCTATCAAGGAATTTATTTTTCTTTCACAAAATTTGCTAACCGGCCAAGCCGTAAGAATAAATGATCATAAACGATCACTATCTGGCGTGAATGCACTTTGCGGTAAGGTAAGGACGAAGCAAAATCCATTCTGGTTGTGAGGACCAACCACCCCAATTTACTACCAAAAAGATTAAAAAAAAAAAAAAAAACACACGCACGCACGCAATCAATTAGTTGCATCTCTGATGGAATGAATTATAGTGGCCATGGACACCAATGGCTGGCATTGTCTTCGCGAAGAACCGACATGCCTCATGCAATGGCTATGTGATTGATGTTTCACCTACGCCACCGCACCATTTTGTTGCTAGTGCTTCTCTTCTCGTAGCTCGCTTATGTCTATTCATTCACTGGTGTTGTTTGCCTTCTTTCTCCAATTATTGTGCCCTTCTCCAATGTCCTTGAGCTTTAAACGGCCTGGATGTGGACCATTATGTTATATATTCATAATGAATCTTTTGCATGATGATCATTTTTACTAAAAAATAATAATTATTTATCTAACACAAATTATACAATGATAATTTGATTGAAATTATATCTAACATTAAATTTGTGTATCAATTTTAAATATAACACTATTGCAAAAATTTAAAATTATATCCAAAAATATTAGTTGAAAGGTATTTCTTAAAATTTTTTAATTCTGTATAAATATTTAAAATCATCATAGGACTAAATGCACATCATTCTATGACTGATCCTGTCATTCTTATTTCTTAGCTGCCCCTCTCTTCTCCAGCTATATCTCAAATTGAATTTTGTTGAATTTAGTTATTCAAATAAGGTTGGTGCTGGAGCAATTATTAGAGTGCTTTAGCTATTCTCTATTCTAACTTTTTAAATACCATGTGTAGAGTTAACGGTTCATGGTATGGTTTCTGAATTGTTGCCGTGGAAGTTTTAGTTACAGTCATTACCTGGATCAATAGTTGGTCAACTTGCCAGCAATCTCACTTATGACACCTCTAAATACTTATTTCACTCCATTTTTTGGCAGGCAATGTTTTCAGTTGCGTTCAAGAAGGAGGAGGGAGGAGCGGTCGCGTGGGGCCTTAGAGGCGCTGCATGGGGCAATTAACAACTACTATTTCTGTACTTGTGGTGGAAAAAATAACATCAGACGGGGGCCAGTTGTTATCTGGGACCGGCGCTGGAAATCGCGATCACGGAAGGCAAATTTTAAGGGGCCCAGTTGTTAATGTCGGACATTACGACCACGTGAGAGGAGACATCGACGGCCCCCATTCCCATCCAACGAAGAGTATTCGAGCTTGCAACAAACGCACTTGGATTTCATTTTGGTCTTCACTAACCAATTATATTGCATCCTTAAATTATAGAGTGCGCCTTTTAGGACGCATGACAATGTTTCGTGGTGAGAATGGAGACATGACCGATGCTTAACGGATGATGGCAAGCCTGATTAGCTACCACTTTTTCCTGCCATCATTATTAAAACTTAAAAGTAACTCGCAGAGGATCAGGGAGCGTTTGCCCACCTCAAAAAAAAATTGATTCATAGTTGAGTAAGGTAAATCGGTTTAAATAATATTTTTACAAATTAAAATTAATTTTAAAATATGAATAATTTGTTTAGAAATTAATTTAGTTGGCACGAATTGTTAGATTATATGAAATAATTAACATCTTAAAATTAAATTGATATTTTAAAATCATGTGAATGAAAGATAGCAATGACAGACGATGAATGATAAATAAAAAGTAATAAAAAATTAAAAAAAAAATAATCGAAACTACATGGCTCAAAAACTTAAGTAAATATTAATGGATAGTAAGTAGATTTGAGTTATAAGTACATAACGTTTTTTTTTATTTAATATAAAATTAAATTTAGAATATTATATTTTAAGTTGGTATAATTTTTTATTATAAAAACTAATTTGTTTTGAATGAAAATTTTTGTGAACTAATTTTTGCTTCAAATTTATTAAAAATAAAATTAATTATTGATTAAAAGAAATTATCAAATAATATTAATTTTTCAACCAGCCTATATGGCTACTAAAAACGATTTTATAAGGTTGGTTGTCAAGCGTTCCTTTAAACGTTATAGCTGGTTCTAACATGCCATATAACGTGTACCCATATAACGTTATATCCCGTACCTCTTCCGCACCGTGACGGTAATTCGAACGAGCTCGTGCGCTGGCCGTGCTGTCTACGAACCTAGCATGTACGTAGAAGTCCAACGACAAATCACGGTTGCGAGTGCTGGCCTGAATCCGAGGCGTCTTCGCCATCGCAACAAGGTTCCGGTTCCGGTTCCGGTTCCGATTGCGATGGCGATGGCGACGGCGATTGCGATTGCGATTGCGATTGCGATTGCGAGGCCCACTGATGCTGTACCGACTATACGTGTTCGCATGCTGACAAAATGCCTCGGCGTAAATTATCTTGCGAAAAAGTTTAGAAAGCCGATGACGGGACCACTGACGTACATTATTATTCATCAGGACTGCATGAAGGGAGGATGGTTTCGTCAGACCAATCAATCTTGGGCTACCACAGTTTATATCGAGATTCAATTCAACTACATTAAAGTTAAAAATTATTAAAAATTATATAATTAAAAATTTTAACTAAATTTATATTCTAATGCCTGATATTGAATTAGCTTTTTAATATATTTTAAATCACTTAAATTAAAACTTAAATTAAAAAGTTAGAAATAAATTTATGAACATATATTAGTGCTCACGAAGTTTTGAGAAATTATAAAAATATTATTGACGTTGATAAGAATAATTTTTGATGTATTTTTTCTGAATTTTTATATTATAAAACCATGTTAATTAGTTAGAAGATTGTTATGAGTTAAAAATTTATTTTAAAATATTTATCCTTTTGATTTTCTTAAGAAGATAAGTATCATGTAAGAATTGGAAAGTTTATTTGTTTTAGTATCTATAAAACATATAAAATCTTTTGGATTGAGAAATTTATTTACAAATGGGGTTTAATTGAGATCTTTTGATATTAAATTAATAGTTTATAAGGTAAAGATTGATAAAGTCCTTAAATATCAAAATTTGAGGATTAGTTATTACCAATTTTATTTGAAGCATGTAAGTAATCTAATTGTAAGTTAAGAGTATTTTATAAATGGTTCATGATTGCTAAAAGAATATCATAGTTTTATGAATTAATTGCATATGGTGTGTATTATATATATATATTGTTAAAGTGTGCAAATCATTTTGAATTATTAATGTTTAAAAATTACTTTGAAACTTTATATATATTTGATAAGACATGGAATTAAAAATTTGATTTCTTGCATATCATTTTATTAAAAATTTGAATCAAATAAGTAGGTTATGATCGATTATCATTACTATTCCTACTATAAAATTATTATTATGAAAAAATGATTTATAATTTTGTTATGAAATTACATGATGGTTGAAACCATTGATAAGTGAAATTATTGATTAGTAGACTATTATGTATAGAAACACTCGCTCCACTATATTATGATTGATGATAGATGACATATGATAGATACTAGGACTTATTTCCAAAAGAAGTATATGTAGCAATCCGATCCCTATTTGTAGAATTTTATATGAAGTATTGGCCCTATCATAGGGATTATGTATGATCGTAACTTAAAGACTATAAAGTTATTATCACATATATTAATGTACGAACACAAAATTTATTATTTTAAAAATCGATATTATTGTTTAGAATATCATGCATTATTGAAATTATTTATAAAAATATTATAAAAGTATTATTCTATTATAAATATATTTTAAATTACATCATTATACTTATCTGATTTATTTAATTTATGTTTCAAATACTTACTGAGCATTGCTCATATAAATTTTGTTATTTTTTTCTAGAGATAAAGATTTAAGAATGGGGATCAGGTAGATACTAACCCATGAATTTTAGTAAGAGATATGGCCGTTAAAGAATTGATGTAGTTTTTGATTCAAGAAATATTTAATGATTTAGTTATTATATTAAAATTTTATTTAAACTTTTTGCTATTGAGTCATAAATATATTATTTGAATTTGATCAATTTTATGAATTTTTATTAGAAAAATTAAATGAATTATTTGAAGTCACTTGTGAATAGAATGCCTTGCATATTGTAGGATTTTAATTTTGCATACATACAGATTGTTACGTCCTGAATCCACTCTCGGATCTAAGGCGTAACAGGTTTTGTGGTAGTTATGCCTTTTAAGTGTATTAATATATACTTCTAAATATCATAATCTATGCATTTAAGAATATTTAATTACTTGAATGAAATTAAAAGTTTTGAATGAAAAAGCAAAAGTTTAAGTTAATTCTTTTTCATCTTATTTAATTTTTAATAACTATATTTAATTCATCATTATTAAATTTTAACTACAAAATAATAATTAAAAATTAAAAAAAATTAAATATAAACACGATTTAACTTGATTTTTACATAAATTCAAAGATTTTGAGTTAAATTTAGGTCATACTTGACCTTGATATGTCCTAAATAACTCAATAGGTCTAAAATTATCTCCATCAATTAGATTAAACTTTGACTTGATCATCAATAAGACGAATGATATTCCATATAACAAAGATGATAACTTGGTCTAACTTGGTCTCCTAGATACAAGTTATAGCTAAAGAAGTCACAAACAAGGTGAAGATGCATGCCATCATTAGAGAGAGAGAGAAACAATTAGAATCATCTCTTCCTTGAACTTGACCAATTCGATAAGTCTCACAACATCGACGATAGCTGGCATAGAGTAGCTACCATCATGGTGGTAGAGGCAACACTCTTTCCTATATCTCAAACAATCATCTGCTCTTATATTCATTGTGGCCAGCGGACTTGTGTTGGTTGTTAATAACAGGTAGAGGGAGGAGAGCAACTTTTAAATCAGATTAATTCATAAAGCCTACTATCTCAAATGCATTTTGTTATGAGAGGTAGGATCAGAACTTGAAAAGTTTCCTTAGTATAAAAGAATATTTGCAGTAAGCTAGATAATTTTTGGAGTTGCACGATATTTAGGTTGGAGAATGGAGAGGGAATTAGATTTTGAAAGGAAAGCTTGATTGCTTCCGTTCCTATGGTCACAATCTTTACAGTTATACTACAAATATGTATATTCTATTTCCTTAGCATAGAGCTGTATAGAGTAACAATGGAGGGTTAAATTATTCACCTACTTACTTTTAGCGAGTTCTTACACTTCTAACAATTTTAGAGCCTTTTTTCAATCATCCATCCCATCTCACTATGAAAGTTTAATAGGGATGAAAAATATACTATTTATTCCTTCTGTATGTTTACCAATCATCATAGAGTTAGGTATCCTTTCTATGGCTTGGTTTGGAAAGCATTCACTTATAAAAAAAGTTAAAATTTTCCTCTAGCTTACCCTCCTCAATGAATTACAAACTAATAATGTTTCTGTAAACAAACAAAAACAAAAATTATTGATAAGTTTTGAATATATCCTATGCAGAGCTAATCAAAAGTTAGCGAACCACTTATTCACGAGCTATCCATTCTCAAGATCAATTTTGGGATCTCTAGCTGTTAGATTGAGAAGGTTACCTACCAACGTCATCAAGATGATGGCCAAACTGAAGGAGAAAGTGCTAGTATGTAATTACATATATGTAAAATAAAAAAACTCCAGGCTCTTTCTGACAAAATTATTACTACATGTCTAGGCAACTGGAGAAGCCGATAAGAACCACTCTCGCCTTGAACTCGTACTAAAATGGACCCCGAGGAAGCTGTGGAGAGAGCGATGACGCTTGACAAGGCTTATCCACTTTCTTTGTCGCCTCTGAGTTAGCTTTGGCCACCAAACAGTTGGCTCCAGGGTCCTTGGGAACTTCTCCTTTTCTTCAAGGTAAAAAAAAAAAAAAAAAAAAAAAAAAAAGGAAAAAAAAAAAAAACAGAGAGAAGTACCTGAAGACCCTGAAGCCTACTATATGGTGGCCGCCCAAGAAGAAAAGCAAGCAGTAGTTGGAGCAAAGAAACATGAAGCACGATATGTGGGACCGGGCAAGTTGGTCTTGAAGATTAATTAACAAGATCTTCAAGAACTTTGCAGTGTCGGGTCCTGCACTTGCCGGTCCACCCGCGGTCGGGGCTGGTGCTGTTGGAACTACTCCAGAACTGGGGCCATGGCCAGCGTTGATTAGGATGGTCATTTGGACGCTTGCAACCGCGTCAAACACCTTGGAGTCGGAATAGCCTTCGAGCTATACCAAAACTGTGCTGGTTTCTACCGACAATTGGAAGAGGCAATTGAGTTCATCTTGTAGGAAAGAGAGGTGGAGCGCAGAGAATGAAGCACTGTTTGAGATGAAGATTCACTGCAGCTTGGAAGGAGCGTCTCTAAGATGAAGGGCTTTGCCTCAGCCATGTGAAATCGGTGAAAAGTTTTCTTGGACATGCCTTGTTCACAGGCTAGCGTCTGTGCATTGAGGGCAAAACAAGCTCATTCTTTTTGTTAATATTCGTTCCCTCTCTCTCTCTCTCTCTCTCTCTCTCTCTCTCTCTCTTAGCATTCTCTTTAGAGCCACTATCATTATTGCCCTTAAATTTATGAACATGAGATCTTAAGAAAGGACCCTTGTAGCCATGAGATTGAAGCTCGCGTGAAAGCAACAAAATTTCATGGAGTCGTTGGTCCACTAATAAATTAATTAGGTCAGGAGATGGATTTGAAGCGTTACAAATGATATTAGAACTGATTTGTACCAAAATTGATGTATAGAAAAAAAGTACTATCCATGAAATGGCATAACATAATGTAAACCCTATAATACCAACTATCCTGCTTGAAATAGATTCTCAAGATTTTTTTAAGGTCATGTGGATGCTGCCTGCTAATAGATTAATTAAATCAATGATGATTTGAAAAGTTATAACTCAAATTCATTTGCTATCAATTAATTTATACTTAAATTTTTAACGTAATATAAGTTTAATCCACTAATAAATTAATTGGATCAACAGATGAATTTAAAATATTATATTTAAAAAATATAAAAAATAAAAAATAAAGAACAACTCACTGGCTTCCAAGAGCCGCATGCCGAAGAGAGATCAGCGGACAATAGAGAATTCTCTTCGCTTCGGATCTATATGCATCGCACTAATGAAACCATCAGATATGGACTTTTATTAATTTAAAAGCTGATGCATGTGGCATATGTGCTAATGAAATCAGCTGAGTTGGCAAAGTCTCTAGCATCGATGCACGAAACTCTACACTCCCCTGATCTTGGACTAAAACACTTGCGTGGACTAAATAAAAACATTTCTTTCTCGGGTCAAAAAACCACGAATGGCTTGTACTGGAGTTTAATAGCAGTGCTCTTGGGCTACGACGACAAATTAGGTACAGCCGATGTGAAATGGCGAAGGAAAATATTCATGCAGCGAACTCCATCCCCACCTTGCTCCGAACGAAACGCGGATGAATAGCTCAGTATTCTACCGCTTATTAGAAGGTGCACATGATGGTCGTGATGCAACAAGATTCCACATTAAATAATATATAACTGCTCACCATGGCCTTCCAGACTAATAAGCGTTTTATTTGGAGCATATGTTGGTGCATGGGAGGCATAGCAGATAATCTTTGCTGACAGTCTATATATGCCATGCCCAAAGATAAAACCCGACCATTCGAATGGCAGCTCCTGCCCGCTTGGGGTCTAAGTAGTACGGCAATTCACTGAAGCACTAATAGGTCCTCGGTATGATTACAGAGTAGAAACTAGAAAGGGAGGTCCTTAATATTTCTCCGGGATTTATTATTCTTCAATTAAAGAAAATAATTATTTATTGGAAATTGGCAGAGTTAACTAGAAAGAATTAAAAAATTATGGAATTAGAGAGTTGGTGGAATTTGAAATGTAAAATAAGCTGAATGGGACAACTGTAGGTTAACCATGCCACCCAAGACTGTTTAAAGAGCTCAGCTATCAATTTTTTTAATTTTTTTTTTTTTTTTTTGTTGAGAGACTAAGCTCCAATCTCAGCCTTTCAACTTTATTCTTTAGTACTTACCGTCATTGCCTAATATCCTTAAATCTCTAAATTTTTTATTATTTATAGCATCATCCTCGTACAACTTAAAATAGAATAGAAAAAGCGTTATTTAAAATGAACTATTAATTTAATATTATGTATGATGGCAATAATGATTTTTAAACATCAAATTTTGTTAGTGTCATCGCCGCCGCATCATAAGCTTATGTTTGTCAGTTTTTCTGGTAGCGCCACGCTCTTGAGGTATCATATTACTGCTCAATATTTTCTTTTAAAGCTTTCTTGAGCGCATGTTGGGGGTGAGATCAGTCCAGCACATTGCAGAAGACTGGACAGGGAATTAAAAAAGCCGTTTCTGTGATGTCTTGTTTCCCGGCCTCTAAGATCATCCAAGTTTCATCAATGCCCGTACCATGCTTCAAAACTCGGTCACAGGGTCGGTGGATCTCTGCAATCTCTCAGCCCAATTTCCTCCTCTTTATATATATATATATATATATATATATATATATATAATTATATTCACATGCAATTTGAGCATCTCTTTTACTATTAGATCCATACAAAGCTCAAATTAAAAAAAAAATTTATTAATCATCATTGTTTAATTAAAAAAATATTTATAAAACAAAATAATACAGCTCACACTTGTATTATGAAAATACGTCACGTAGTAATATAAAGATATGAAATAACAGCAAAAAAAATAAGATACACGATATAAGATCTCTGCGTTGCTACGATGGGGCCTGCTTGAATAAATAAATAAATAGAAATTTGCACGATTGATGCAACCGGAAAAGCCTCTTCAACAATTCAGCAAGTCCCCAAACCAAATTGAAAGAAGATACTGCGAAATTCTTCTCGACATAGATGTAACTGCGATAGAACGATTACAAAATCAACAGTTAGATCAACTCACATTTAGAATAACCCTCATTACAGGAGGATTTTTCTATGTTCGGAATACACGAGCTTGAAGGCAAATATCTATCAAACAACGCTTAAGAGGCCCTTCTGACCTTGCCCTGTCTTAATAAATCTCCAGTCGCAATGCATCATTGCTACCTTTTAGTTTCCTCGGGCAACACAAAGTAAGCTTCAGCAGCTCCAATGAATTGCTGCCAGACCTAGTTATCACCTGAACATCAGACTACAAATTCTCATCAGCATCCCAACGGTTGCACCATAGTCTCGACTCCATGATACAAGAAACTTATAAGTACTGAAATGCATGGAAACTTCCGGAAAACAATTCCATGCTACCAATCATAATTTTTATTATGACCCCATACATAAAGACAGATCTAACTAGTGCTTTATACCATCTTTGACAAACAATTATGATGGTCGGCCATTGTTTGTAAGACCAAAACCATCAAGATAGCTAAACAACAAAATATACATGATCCAGCCTTCATTCTGTTGTAATAATCCAAATTTTTTGCCCTGTCCATTATGTAGCAAGGTTGGTCAATAAAGCTGATAAACCTTGCCATCTAGAGCATGCATGTCACCCAATGTGTTATTTAACAAATCATATGCAATAGTCCATGAGATGAGCCCACATAGAACTAGCTTCACCAAACAGATCCAGAGAGCGATGATTATACTGGACAGAATGAAGCCATCATCAGAGCAGGAAATCTATTCGACATGTATTGTTTCACTGTTTACTGATACAGAAATCAGCAGTCCAGACCATTCAACAACCCAAACATAAAAGCCACCATGGATGGCAGAATTTTAGCATACAGAGTGACTCCAGAGGAAATAACAAGCTTCGCTGCATCATTAATCAGAAGATTAGAGTTCTCAATTCCAACAGTACATGGAGAATGCACGGCCTTCAAGAAAGGAAATTATGACTCATCATCACTATCATTGCCAAAGATTGAGGATGCAGCTACTTTTGGTTTCTTGCTGATGCTGCTTGTAGAGGTCTTCTGGTAAAAAATGAAATAGTAAATAACAATAAATATCCAGGGAGACTAAACACATCTAAAAAAATTGATAAATGACAAATTACAGCTACACAAACATCTTAAGCATTCAGCATCAACATAATAACAACAACAACAATAAAACCTTAATCCTAAATTAGTATAACAACAACAACAACAATAAAACCTTAATCCCAGATTAGTTGGGGTCAGATCATGAATCCTTTTTTTCCATTTTGCTTAGTTTTGAATCATGTTTTTCGTAAAATATATAGATTTTAAATATTTTTTTATTGCTTTCTTTCATATAATTTTCGATCTACCTCTATCTCTTTTTCCTTTTATATGTATTAAATCACTCCTTCACATCAATGTATCCCTAGATTTACGCTACAAATATCCAAATCGTTTAAGTCATTCTTCTTTCAATTTGTCCTAAATTGATGCAACATCGATCGTTTTACGAATGATTATACTTCTTATTCTATCTTTTTTTATATTACTATATATCTATCTCAACATTCTCATTTCAAAAATATTCATCTTGTATAAATGTATTTTTCTAAATGCCTAACATTATGTATAATAAAAGCATGGCCAATCTTATGGCTATCTGATAAAATTTTTTCTTCAACTTAATAGATATTTTATAGTCACATAATATTCCAATTGCGCTTCTCCATTTCATTTAATCTATTTTAATTCTATAAACATCATCTTTAATCTCTTTTTTCTCATAAATAATCAATACCAAATATCAAAAATGAACATTTTTAGGGACTTTATAATTTTCAATTTTTACTCTACATTCATTTCTATTTTTAATTGTAATAAAATTATATTTCATGCGTTCTATTTTTGTCCTATTTAACCTAAACCTTTATATTCTAACGCATTATTCCATATTCCAACTTCTGATCAACTCCAGCCCTAGTTCCATCCACTAGCACCATATCATCTGCATAAAATATGTACCATGAAATATTATCTTAAAGATACCTAGTAAGCTCATTTATAATTAATAAAAAAAGATAAAGACTAAGCGATACCTAATATGAACCTCTTAGAATTAAAAATTCACTGGTATCACCGCCAGTAGTTCTAACACTAGTAACTAATCTATCGCACATGTACTGTATTACATTAAGATATCTAATGAGTACTCCTTTCTTTTCTAAAACTCAGCATTAACCTCTTAAAGAGAAAAGTAGCTTCTATAGCCAACTTTTTTGACATAAATTAATTTAATTTTCTGATATTTTTATAGTACATCTCAATCTATGCTTAATTATCCTCTTCTCAAATTTCATAATATAACTCACAAGTTTAATACCACTATAATTAGAACTAAGGGTGGCAAAATTGAATACGACACGCAAACACAACTCAAACGCAACATGGAATAAGTGAGTTCGAGTTGACCTTAAGTGGATTCATGTCATAAACGTATCGACATGATTATGACACAAAATAATTGTTATGCCACGGGTTGACTCACCAATTCGAAAGTGATCTATTTAGGACCCATTTAATTGATAACATATTAAGTAGATCATGTTAAACAAGTCATGCGTGTTCATGTTGAGCGAGTCATGCCATGTTACTTGTGTAATATTCATATCGTATTCGTGTTGATCCATATACTATTATATTTTAGCTTCAACACGGTATGAAAACATGAATTGCCACTCCTAGTTAGAATAGTTGAGAATTTCTTTATTCTTATAAATTAATATTACAATACTCTTCATTCATCGAGCATCTTCTTGGTCTCTAAGATCTTATTAAATAAATTTGTCACTCAAGTTACTCCTACATCACCAAAACATTTTCAAACTTTAATGAAAATCTTATCAGATCCCATTGCTTCTAGTTTTATCTTTTTCATAGCTTCTTTTACTTCAATGAAACTAGTTAGGTATTCTAAATTTTCTGCATAATTTTTATTTAATAATTTATTAAAATAGTTTTTTCATCTTTCTTTGATCACGTCTTCCTAAACTATTTGATTATTATCTTTGATGCATTTAACCTAAATCATATCTTTAATTTTTTTTCTCTATTTTGCAATTCTATATATATATCTTTATCATTATCTTTATTTTCTAACTTGCGATATAATTCTTCATATGTCTTGAATCTAACCTTCTATATTGCCTTTTTAACTTCATTCTTAGTATCATAGAGTTTTTATATGCTTTTCTATCCCCACATTTAGGTAGGTTTTTATAGTATTCTCTTTTAACCTTAATCGTTAATTGAACTTTATTATTTCATCACCAAATTTTCTTATCATATGCCCCTATTCCTTTTAACTTTCCTAGCATTTTTATAATTACTTTTTTGATACTATTAAATATCTCTTCCCATACGATATTGATATCTCCATCTAGACTTGCTTTCTTCCTTTGTCATTCTATCCTTAAAAATTATTAATATCCCCTTTTAAATTTCACCACCTAATCCTCATATTCTTATCCTTTTCAGTCCTTTGTTTTTGAATACAGACATCCATAACCATCAATTTATGTTGTATGGTTAAACTCTCACTCGTTATAATCTTACAATCTTTACAAAAAAAGCTCAATCTTTTTAGAAAAAAAAAAACTATTTAACTAACATTATATCCATTTTTAAAAGTTATTAGATGAGTCATTTTTAAAATATATGTTGACTAATACTAAATCATATCATTGCAAACTCTAAAATAGCATTTTCTTTTCTATCTTTGAAACCATGCCTTTCCTGTACCTTTTCAAAACCTATATTATATTTTCCTACATGTCCATTCAAATCTCCTTCGATAATATTTTATCCTCACTTAAGGAATCTCTTGAATTATTCCATTGATGTCCTGCTAAAAGCTTTACTTTATAGCATCATTTAAACCTACTTGAGGAACAAAAACACTAATAATAATAATTAACTCCTCTCTTAACATCAATTTAACCAAAATTATTCTATCTTCTATTCTCTTAACATCTACAACCTTATTGTTTAAACTCTTATCTGCAATAATTTCTACTTTATTTTTATTCTTATATTTATTGTATACCAAAGTTTAAAACCATCAATCTTTTATGCTTTTTATCCTACCCATTTAGTTTCTTTTAGGCAAGCTACATTAATTCTCCTTTTAGCCATTGTATTCATTAGTTCGATTAATTTTTCTGTTAATGACTATATTCCAAATTACCAAATGCATTTTTTCTTTTTTTTTCTTGGACTAACTTTTTTACCCATGTCCGTCTATAAAAATGTGAGAACCATTGCTTACTCTCCGCTACCCTCGGACGCCAATGTGATGCTTCACTTCAAAAGCACACCATTTACCCTTGCAAAACTTTCTACTACACCTGAAGTCCAATGTAGCAAGCACATCACAAGTAGAGGACATCCCAATGATTTTTTATTATATCATATTCACAGGGTGTGACTATAATTTTATGCTGCTTGTCAGTCTATCACAACCCTCTTTCTTTATTCGAACTTGGTATTGACTATAAATAAAACTTCATGCATAAGTAGAGTTACCAACATAACAGTTAATAATAATACTACAAACACAAAAGATATTGACTACGAAAAAGAAAAAAAATATAAAAAAGGCAACACAATGAAAAATCCTACGATGTAATAAACAAACACAGAGTACAACGCCTGCAACCCATTCCACACACTACCATAGAGAACAAAACATAAATTACTTGAAACTCTATCCAGCTCAAGGGACAAAGTGCAGAAATTAATAAATTCTTCATTCCTTTCATCAAATTGTATGATAGGATTAATGAGTGCTCTCAGCTGGATTGCCCTAAGCCATCAAATACCTTTAGATTTTCTTTTGGCAAAAAAGCTGCACAAGCTTTCAATAATCCACTTTAGATAAAATTATCCTTGTTCAGAAACTGATAACAAGACTAGGTCAACGAAAGATTGAATTATGATTGGTGGTATTGACAGATCCCACAAATTTCATATGTAGAAAGAAACAGGTTCAACCAAATGTAAAAATTATGCACACTGATATCTCCAGAAGTAAAGAAGAAAAGAAGAACACAGAAAAGGAGAAAGAGACTCAATGAGTTCTAACCTTCAAAGACAGCTCAGAATTGCATTGAACAGATTACCATATCCACTGCTGGTTGGAGCGTAACCAGCATGTTGGTGTGGGAGGACTAGTTGGTCTGGATGACCTCTGGTTTGAAATATTAAGTTGAAAAAGAAGGATAGAGTAGTTTGATGAAGGTTCGAACGGAGAAAAGTTCAAGATAATGATGCAGGTTTGAAAAGTTTGAAAAGTTGAGTTAGATAGTGATGACTTATCTAGATCTTCCCAATGACATTTCTAGATATTTCAAAATCCCTCTATTCATATGATATCTTTAGAGTACATTCTATTTTACTACTCAATGTATTTTTTTCCTGAGACTCAAGCATTTTTTTTGGAGCATTTTGAGCTCAAGTAGAGGAAATCCCAGGAACAAACTGCAGGTATCTTCATAAAAGTATAATGGGAATAAAGTTCAAGACACTTAAGAGCATGTCTCAAGTCTCAACAAAGTGCATCAAGAAGGTAATAAAATATAATGCACATTTCTAGAGATTTCATACAATTATCTTAGAGAGGACAAACTTCAAAACTATTCTAAAAGCAATCTAGAAATAATACTGAGAATATGCACCTAGAAATTATAGGATCCGAATCCAACATATTTTGTAATCTTAGCACCAATTCTTTACTAATAAGTAATTTATCAAAATCTCTCACAAAATAGTTAAGCAACTAGCATCTAAAAGGTTTTGTTTACTACAAAAGTTTACATCGGTATAATTTATGTAAAATCCAACAATCTAGTACTGCTGAAAATTGCAATTAAGCTATCATAGAAAAAAGGAATGCATGTAATGTAATGAAGACTAAAGAGACTGGGAAGCCCAGAGAAAAGTCACATTATGTTTAAAAGGGAAAAATTAGAAAAGACAACATTAAAAACAGCGATCCGAAAGTGGCAAACAGAAAATATAATATCCTAAAGGAAAACAGGTGGTTCCCTCTTATACCAAGCAATGCAAAAATGTGAAATATATTATAAGCAGTAACAAGACCACAGAATAAGATGCACCAATATGCTTTTTGAGAAAATAGCATGATAGCATTAGTCATAAACAATCTAAATAACAAATATGAAATACATACGGTATTTTATATATATAGCTGATTATATGAAGATAAAAGTGTCACATTTATTCCTCTTTTAATGCATAAGATCTCTGCAAGTCATCCTAAATCCTAATTTAACAAACCTTAGAAGCACCAGGTCTAGAGAAGCCAAATTTCAATGTCTGCCGCTGATCTGGAACCATAAGTTTGGAAGCACTCTTTGGTGCACCAATATCTGCTGACACTTCCAGCTGTTCTTGTTGCTGCTGCTGACGTTGCTTATGAGCATCAGCCCTAAAATGGCATCAAGGAAATTGCAGAACAAGTTGTATGGCCAAAATCACAGATGTTACAATAAAACTTAAAACTTTTCTACCAATATAAAAGATACAAAGTAACAGTTTTGCCAGAAATGGATACATTTGGGCAAATCTTGCCATTTCCTTCTCTTGGCGTAATTGTTCGCGTTTCTGCCTCTCATCGCGGCTGCTGCCCCCATGCATTTCTTTCATTTCTTTAAACCTCTGTAAATAAGATGCCAAGTTACGGAACCATGATTAGGTCATGAACCAAAGAACAAAATGCATTTCTAGCATATCTGCAAAGACTTTAGCACTAAATTTTTTAGCACGACAAATTAAGAAATTCAAGATATAGTAACAAAAATAAAGACAATAACAGAAATCTTTGGAGTGAGCTACTTTACTATGATTGCAAATATATAAGTTTGCTCATAAGTTTAACCAGAGAAGCCAGTGGATCCTTGGTCAACATGACAAAAGAATGAGACGAGAATACGAAGCAAATAGCAATAATCATTTATGAATAGTAATCAGACAACCAGTCATGATGCATGGAAAAGATGTAAATTACTCATGCAAACCAAGATGGGATATTCAAGCGGGATGTTCAAGCTGAGCAAAAGAATGAATATCCTACACTGTGCATGCAAAGCAAAGATAGGAGTGTCAACAAAAACTGAGACAGCCTTTAACTCATGCTTGGAATTGGAAGGAGGATTTTGAAAAGCGCATGCACAGGTGAAGGAGTGTGGGAATTCAAGAAAACTTGCTGCTCTAAATAGATATCAAAGCGCTTTCTATGAGGAATGAACTGATTTTGAAAATTTTGTGGATGAGACAAACAAATTCTAAAGTCATTGTTGTTACTTGATATGAAGCGCTATTGCCTGATATCATATATCATGGCTCCACGGTCCTGCTTATGTATGTACAGAGCTGAACTTTGACACAGTACACATTTCAGCAAAAAGCACTACCATAATGTGTGTGTGTGTGTGTGTGTATGTAGTATAAATAATAAAGAAATTTTAATCACATTTTAAACTAGAAACTACAAAAAGAAAACTTTGATACAAAAAATCTAAATTAAAATTGACCTACCTTTCTGTGATTATGATCATATGAGCTCAGATGACTCTCAAATTCCATTGCTAATTTGTACTGCTTGTTGCAAAGATCACAGAAGAAAACCTTCTTTATTTCCTTCACCTCAGTCTGGATTTTCTGCTCACGCTCTGCTATGACCTGGATTGTCATCATTTGCACGAAGCAGGCAGTAGAAGCCACCAGGTAATAAAAAGTGCACGAAATTCTCAAGACCCTCGAAAGCTCCCTTATCATATATCATTCCCGTCAAAAGCACGCTTATATGCTATATGCTGACTACTACTAGATGTAGGTTTTGAAAATGTCAAGCATCAACCCTAAAGGGTCAAATAATGGGTATGGTGGAAAGCATCCAAAGACATACCTCACGCTTCCTTACAAGTTCGTCAGTCTCCTCTAATTCAATATCAAGTCTCCTCCGTTGCACATTTTCTTCAGCTGTAAAAAAATCATCTTGTTCTTGTTTCCCCACACCTAACTTTGAGTCCCTCATATCAGTTTTTATTGGCTCAACTATGCCTGCATATCCAAGACAAAAATGATATGATCCATTAAAACAAAAAAGGGAAAACGAGGGTAAATAAATCAGAGACAATATAGTATGCACCAATAGAATACACCTTATATTTCCATAACATTATTTGCAATGAAACAACAGTCACAAACCTAAGCCACCGTCCAACAAAGCAGGCAGAGATTTATGAAGGCAAATCACCAAACTAAATGTTAATAAAAATGTATGCAAAATTTTACATATTTTATCGCATCAAGTAAAATAAACACTAGAGCACAGAACAATAAAATTAAAAACAAGCAGTGATCATATCATGAATGCGATGACAACTGAACCGAAGAAAATACCTTGCTCGTTTTTGCCAAGACCCTTGCCTTTCCATCCCATTTTCTGCAGAAGCCTAAAACCAATGTTTGATGATGTGAGTTGCGTATCTAGAGATGCTTGTTCCAAATTTTCGGTATTAAGGTTTTCTGTGGGACGGTGATCAATTGGCAAACGAAAATCTTCCCCCAAATCCTCAACAAGGGAATTTGAATATGCCTGCAGCACCAAACAACATAACCAAGACAGTGTCACACAAAGCATGGAGATGTCAATAACAAAAAATGTGTGCCAAGAAAAAGGATACATGACCAAAACAGCCTGAGTCCAGATACACCGTATTAAGTCTATCAACCAAACAATAAGCAGAAAAAGAAAAATGATTTCTACAATAAAATGCAACTAATTGGAATCAATGGAGAACTGAACATTATAATTATCTCAGGAAGGGGGCTCTCAGTTGTTAGGATCAAGCCTGTAGACCAAAGTAACATTTCTCCTAATCAAGTTAGAAAGCTATAGGAGATCAAAGAGAGTTTACCTCTTCCCTGTCTCTTTGTCGTTTATCTTGAAAAATTGCTTCATGTCTGCCACCGTAACGTTTGCCTTCCATTTTGCACCACCTGATATATTGGTGATCAATCTACAGGAGTTACAGAAATCATGCATGCAAAAGATCCAGAACTAAGGTAGTTTATAATATATTCAATAATAATGATATATTTACATGGCAAGCATGATACATGGGGAGTAATAAGACTGATAATGAATAAAGCATATAAAGCAACACCCAGAAACTAACTTCTCACACCTAGCGCGCATAAGATGGTCATTTAAACAACAAGCCACAAACTTGTCTAGAAGGTGAGAGAAAGATGCTAAAAAAATAAGACCGTAGATCTAAGGGCAAAAAGTTGTGACAGACAGAAGTGTTTGCATCTAGGCAGAAAGTGTAGTAATCATCTGGCGATCCAATTTATGAGATGTCAATGAAAGCAATGAACCACATCACACATAGACAGCAAGCTTGCAAATGGATCAGGTCAACCCATGACTAAACCAGGTTAGGACTGGTAAGCTGACTTCTAGACCCATGAGGGAGTCAGATTTGGTCTAAATATGGGCCATTTAAAAGACCATGTGGGGTCTGAGTTAATTTATTCCTAAACAACCCATTGACTAATCGGATCTAAAATAATCAAACATCAGATGTCTCTACGGGCTTCATGTCAGCCAAAATCTCATGGCGTTGAAATCCCCAAACCCTTCATTACTCACTCATAGCCATGTTTGGGTCTATAGAATTGGTATTAAGGCTATTCAGTTGCAGGTCAGAGGCTCAATTAAGGTTGAAACATGTTGTTGTTGATGACATTAGAGGTATCATTCGACACCAATGCCCCTTTTAGTTCTCTCCCCTTGTTATTCATATCACTGTTAGTTTTCCTTCTATGCACAGATCAAATAAATACTTTCCCTTTATCTTGCAATGGACCTAAATCTAGACTTGACACAATCTCAAACTCACTGAGTTGGGTTCGGATATTACTTGACCAGGACTAGATAGATCTAAAATACTTTGCACGGACCCAACCTTATCTGGCCTAGTTGGTCAATGGGTTCCGTCCAGTTCTAAAATCATGACCTAAAAGGAAATGAGGTCAGGTTTCATCACACTTAACCTGGTCAGGCCACCTGGTCAGGCCACTGCTCAATTGCAGATCTGATAAACAATTATCCAATAAATAATCATCACCCAATTCTCATCTACCAGTACCACACAGTTGGCTGCATTGCAAATCTTAACCTCGACAGAGCACACAGGTAATGGTCTTAGCCTTCATGGAATGGTTCTTAGAAAAATACTATGAGATTTCAGCAGCCATCTCATAATTGTTAGTTAAGCAATAATACTCAAGTCTATAGGCGAGTATGAATTAAAGAACAATATATTTATTGTTTATCTGGTTTAGTAGAGAGTGAGCTGAAAAGGTAATTTCAAATATTTTAGCAATTACCATACCCAAGTACAGTCAACATTGGATTGAAAGGATGACAACACAAGCATAGACATAAGGACTGCTGAATTCCTACCTGTATAATGGGATACAATGTGGCAGAAGAATGCAAGTATCATAACAAAATCGACTCTAAGCCCCACAACCATCATTTTACCTTTCCAGGATTTAATTGATTGCCATTAGAGCTGAAAAGTTGGGCCAAATTGACAGAAATAGGCTAGGAGTTGAATCATGACAAAGAAATTATCAAGCCCTTGTTGAGTTTCTTACAAGGTTGCTTATTGTCACTCTCAAGCTTTGCTCTGATGGCTTTATATCCAAGAAGTGCCACACCTACATACATATCATCAAAATATCTTTAAATACCACAAGGTAGAATTTGTAAAATCCTATCCTGGATAGCCTAGATTATATTACCCCTTTGTACATTTCTATAAAAAAAATATCATATACACTAATTGATATAACATGCATGCCCTTTTTTATTGAATTGCTTTTAAACCAAAAGGGTGTAGAATTTGCAAGATCCTATGCTGGATAGCCTAGGTTATATAATTATGCCTTTGTATGTTTTTATCAAACATCATATACACTTATTTTTATAGCATGCATGACTTTTTTTTGTCATTTTTTTTGAATTGCTATCAAAGCAAAGGGTCTAAAAGTCTTCTCACAAGTGCAGTTACTCGATTCTAGACACCCCAAAGAGAGACTAAAAGTGTTACTACTAACGATCCCCTAGACCTTTGTACTCCAATGAAAGGGTCAGGCTTTGCCACACATAGCATTCAATTTTATGGGGTGAACAAGAGCCCTAGGCCTTCTTGGAGTCAACCTACAGAGATATTATCCCGTCAATATGCTACTGATGGTATGCTCCTGCCATCAATACTCTACCAATGCCATGTAACAGCCGTCAAAATTTCTGGGTTTCTAGAAGGAAGGGACCATTGACCATCGATTTCCTATCAGTGCCTAGCTAATTGGCATCAGTTGCATATAGATGGCGCTGACCCTATGGTCAATAGGCACCCAACCTCTACATAAACTCAACTCCCCAAGTTGGTTCCTACTTAGATTTTTACTCGATTTTTTTGATGAATTTAGGCAATTTTTTCACAAATTCTTTTCGTTCCATATTGAATGCACAAACTCTAGACCTCCACTAGAGGTCTTATATAAACCCCCACCCCCAAGAGGTCGAGAACCATCAAGCAATCACTAAGGATCAAGGAATCATTGAAAGTCTCAATGCCTTTGCAAAAACACGCTTCATGAGACTAAGGCTTTGCTACATCAAAGAAGGTCATAATTTCTAACCTTTTGTATTCCTGAAGAGTATAGAGGATTCCACTGATGCTATTAAAAGCATTAGGCGCACTTAAGTGCAAAAGGCACTTGGAACCTAGGTGCAAAGTGCAAAGTACAGATGCACACCTGAATGAAGTAAGGTGCATAATTTTGAAATAAATAATAGTTTACATAAATAAGATTTATAACACATAATAGAAAAAAGCTAAAAAAAATATAATAGTAATATATTTAGTCTATTAGCTCAATGGAGAGCCTCCTCTCTCTTAGTTAAAATCTGAGTCTCTTAATATCTTTCCTCCTCTTTCTCATATAATAATATAATTTTTTGTGCTCCCTCCCTTTATCTTTTAATTTTTAGCTTTTTTTATAGAGTAAAAAAACAATATGCATAGGATAATGCATCATAAAATCAGCATAATCTAATAAATATAATAGACTTTAAAAAAATTACAAATATAGCTTATAAAAAAAAGATGTACTTTTCTTGCATCTCAAATCAAACCAAAAGTATATGCTTTTTTCACCTCATGTGCACCTATGAAGCCGCATTGTCTAGAGTATAAGAAACATCTAATTCTTAGTGCCTCAGGTCTCGTACCTTACGTGCGCCTCAGAGTATAAGAAATGCTTAACCTTAGTGTCTTGCATGCCTTGCGCCTCGTGCATTAAGCACGCCTTGGACACACCTTTGACAACATTAAACTCAACAAGGCTCGTAGAAGGTCTAACTTAAAGCTCAATGCTACAAAAAGGGAGGTTTGTTTCTTTTCTCTTCTTTTCTAGTTTTGCTTAATTTTCTGTATGAGCATAATTTAGCTTAGTTCCAGCATACTGGCATATCTCTTATTTCCTTTTTCAATAGTTTAGAAGAAGGCAAGGTATTTTGATACCTCCCCTCCCCACAAAACCTCTCATATTAACATCATAACAATTAGTTTCCTTTTCAATTTCTAGTTTAAATTCATTTGTATCACCCAAATTAGTCCAAACCTTTTAAGTCTTTCTTTTCTAGGAACTTTGAAATTCCTAGGCAGGTATACCCTTGTCCTATGGATGCTGGACCTGTATCACACATATCCCGTGAAAGTCATCTTGATATCTTGGCAGCTCAAGAAGCATCAAGTTGTGACCATGAGAATGCATTCATAGAGGTGGGATCCTATGGGTGGATCGAGTACTACATAAAGCAGCAAGCCACCAAAAGAAGCAAAAGGCAGAGCAACCAAGTGCTACCGCAAGGAGAGCATGAAAATGAGGTTTCACATGGTGAACTAGAATTAGATGACGTTATCCTTCCTCCTAAAGTGCATTGTCACAATTTGTCCATGCCATCACAACCATTTGGTGATAATAATTCTTCCAATTGATATGTCAAAAGCCAATGGTGAAATGCCTATATAGCAGAAGGAGAGGGATGATGAAAAGGAGACTTACAGGTATAATCTAGCTGTTAGGAAAATGAAAACGTATGGTATGTAATTATACAAACTTCTCCGTCCTCCTCTTCCTCCTTATATCCTTCCCATAAACTGTTAAATTATCTGAACAGGAAAAAATAATGGACCATTAGAATACAACGAATAAATAATAGACATCATAATAAATCAAAAAACTGGAAAACAAAGAGAGAAGACAGGAGGTAAACTTCTTTCTCTATACAGTCATCATGAAATCAAGATAGACGGAACCTGCCATGCATCGAATACAACCAAACCTTTACAAGGAACTAAATCAGAACAAAACTTTAAGGAATTAAATCAGAAGAAAATAGCGAACAAAAAAAATTTTCTCTCCAAAAAAAATAGTTTGGGGTTTGCTTTAGTGGACGAATAAATAAGGAATAAATAAGGAATTAAACGACGAAGAATCCGAGAGAAAGAAGAAGAAGAAAAGGAAAAACATTGGTTCAGCTCAGAGAAAGGGGAAGATCTCCGTCAAGATGCCAACGGTCTGCGTCAGAGGGAGTAAAAATCGATAGGAGAGGGAGAAGAGGAGAGAAATCCGGACCTGCCGCCGCCCGAGAGGGAGGAGAGGAGGCGATGCTACCGGCCGATCGGCGCGTCGGCCGCCGCTGGCGCAGGTTGAAACTCGAGAGAGAACGGAGGGGCGGTCGTTAGGGTTTTCAGTCCGGGAGGCGGCGAGATGGCATTAAAAAAATATACATTAGCTCAACCTACTCAACCTAGAAGGAGGCTCCTCGGTGACCGCGTCCAATTTGAGCTTAGAAAGGTAAAAATGGGTACAGGTTTGGAAATCGGACAACTGGAACGCCTTTGGCTGGCCGTTCCGAATCATTAAAACTAAGCATATGCCCGCGGGGTTTGATAAGAATAAAATTATAGGCCTATATATTTTTTCTTTAAAATTAAACATTATTAAATTTAAATTTTAAAAGTATTATTTAAAAAATAAAAACAAAAATAAGATAAATAAAATATATGTATTAGATTATTTGCAAAAAAAAAATTTAAAAAATTAATTGATTTGAAATGATAGATTAAGAAATAGATGAAATATTTTTCTTAAAATCAAGTTTTAAAAAAATATATATAGATAAACATCATCCAAAATGAAAAGATAAAAAAAGAAAAATATAAATAAAATATAAATTTATATAATCTCTTTAATTTTATATTATTTAATTTAAAGTTTCAAATTATTATTTATAAATTAAAATTAAAAATATTATAAAATGTGTATATTAGATTACATTATTTTTAAATTTTAAAATAAAATTAAATGATTTGAAATTGTTAATCAAAAAATAAAAAAGATAATTTAAAAATTAAAAATTAAAAATAAGATAAATAAATGTATATATTATATGGCATTATTTTTAAATTTTAAAATAAAATTAATTGATTTCAAACTATTAATCAAAAATGAAAAGATAAAAAAAAAGGAAAAAGAATGTGTACATTCAAGGAATTAAACCCAATACTACTGCATCATATATAAATATATAAAAAAAAGAAAGAAAGTTTGAAACTGTTGACCCTGCATTGATTTTGATGATCACAAAATAATTAAGTAGGTTACTGATGATTTTGGTGTAGATTAATGTGACTTGCAGGTATACAAGAGTCACCAAGAATATCTAAACGGATTTCAAATGTCAAAATCAGTATGTGGTTCAAGAAAGAGAATCACAGTATCTGAAAAAAAAGGACTCAATGTCAGATTAAGTAAAACTCATATATTTGATAAAATTATCAAGTGTAGAAAGTTCATGATTCAATGGATTTCCAAGTCCGTGGAGCGAGCAATTTTTTAAGTTTTGAAGACTTTGGTCAACTCCCACGGCAACTTGGAATGGAAGAATGAAGCCATTGGCCGACTCACATGTGAGTTATCAAGTCAAAATGTGTCACAGAAGCTTTTATAGAAGAAAACCTTGGATTAGTCGGCTCTAGAGCCGACTACTGTGACCACACAGTGGTCTGGCACAAGGCAGTCGGCTCTAGAGCCGACTACTGTGAGACTTACAGTGGGTTTACCCACGTTAGTCGGCTCTAGAGTCGACTACTGTGGTGTTAGTCAGCTCTAGAGCCAACTAACTCAGCCTGGGATAGGAAAAATCCCAGGTTAGTTGGCTCTGGAGCCGACTAACGCCTTAGGAACTTGCCCAACGGCTAGTTGTGATATTCCAACGTTCGAAACGGCCATTCCAATGGTCCAATCCCTCAATCAACCATAAATATAAGTTAATGGGATGGATTAGTAAGAAGTTAAGTAGATTTTTGAAGGATTACAAGTGAGAAAAAGAGAGATTTATCAAGCCAAATCTAAAGAATATTCAGCTTGCTCCAGTTTTCAAAAATCACTGTAGCTGAAGTTTGAAAATCTATTGAAGCACATTCAAAGCTCCCACCAACCACTCCAGAAGCTTCATCAAGTGCTCTTAACTCCAGCATTCAATGGAAAAATACTTCAAAACTGTAAAGTGCTCTTTATTATATTTATTTGCTCATTAAGGAGCTATTCTTGCTGAACTTGTTTCTTATTGTATCTTGTTGAGTTTCAACTTGGTTGAAACTTGTGAGGGATGTGCCAAACCCTTAATTGGTGGTTGTAAAGGCTCCCTTGTGCCTGGAAACAAGAAACTAGCTAAGTAAGCTAGGTTGTAATCGTTGGAGAACGATTAGTGGTGAAAATTCTCAAGGGGTTCTTGGGGAGTAGATGTAGGTGCAAAGGTTAGCACCGAACCATTATAAACCTTTGTGTTTATGTGTGCCTTCCACTGTTCTTACTGTGTGTTTCAAGTTTGACACTTCACTCACTCTTATAACTTTACAAGTATTACACATCATTGTTTAAAATTTTAAAAGGAACCCAATTCACTCCCCCTCTTGAGTTACTTAGCTGGGCAACAGAAACAAAGAAAATTTTGGGTGAGGAAAGACTTATTGCATTAAAAGTTATTTGATGTAACTATATACATGACATTCAAAGACTACACTGAGAATATTTTATGCTTTATTATATTATATTAGAAAATAAAATCCATTGATTTCAAACTATTAATAAAAAAATGAAATTTTATTTGATTTCAAACTATTAATCAAAAATAAAAAGGTAAAAAAAAGAATGTACATTTTTGGAATCGAACCAACCCTGGCCTTATACTATAGAAAAGTCCTACAATACTATTGTACCATAAGCAAATGTGAGAAAAATTTTGAAAGAAAGAAAATTTTAATTTAGGAAAAACTTACTACATATACATGTAGCATTAAGAGAATACAAAGTTAAGAATATCTCAGCTTTACTATATTACATTAGATAAGAAATATTATTTGTGATATTATAAAATATAAAAATCTCATCCAGTTTAACTTAGTCCATGCTCGCAATGTGAATCTTGTAAATATAGACATATTGTATGTATATCTTTTTCTTCCTCTAATGTCTTATTTGGTTGTAAGAATGGAACCAAAATAAGAATAAAATACAAAAAAATGGAATGAAACGAGTACAATGGTTCTAGTATTTGTTTGGAGCAAAGAATTGAGCACAAAATGCAAATCTAATTCCATTGTTAGCTTATTATGTGCAATAAGATTAGGAGAATAAAATCAGTTTTATTATAAATTTACTATTTTATTTTATACATAGAAAGTGATTTAAAATGTTAATAAACTTCATTTTTAAAAATTTATAATATATAATATGGTATTAATGAATTATAAATTTAATATAACTTGCATGATATTAATATAACTTATGGTTATATTAATATAACTAAAAAATTAATATTATATTATATTATAATGAAAGTTGTCATATTAATTTTTTTTGGTGATAATGAATATAACATTAAATTTAATATCATAACATTAAAATATAGCAACATTCATATTATAATATTATAACAATTTTAATATTATGAGATTATAATATGATACAATTTTAATATTATTATAACTATTATAATATTATAATCAAAGTTTTTATATTTTTAATAATATTATAAAATTAAATTTAGTATTATAAAATTAGAATGTAACATCTTTCATATTATAATATCAATTTTCATAATATTATAATATTAAATTTAATATTATACTGATAATATATATTATATTATTGAATTTATTTCATATTGTTAATATTATGTAATTTTATAATATTATTATAATAAATTTAATATTAGGAGTAGTATGGTTCTTTAGGCATAACATAAAGGTAAAGTTGGAACAAAAAAATATGTCGCGATGCAATGGAATGGAATTATGATTCCCAAGTGGAGGTGGTGGAATGGTTATTCCCTTTAGTAAAAAAATTCTTATTCCAAAGGAATAATAATGTTGGCTTCATTTTAAGTAATCAAATAATGGAATGGAATTAAGATTGGAATCATAATTCTATTTTCTAAGAGTCTATGCTGGTGAGTATTTAATTATACATCGATTATACAATAAAAAGATCATGGATACTTATATAGAATTAAGAAGCTCAAATAATATTTTCTGATTAATTTTATTGGGTGATGTCTTAGGTTGTGACAAATGATATTACATCAGATCCAATCTATGATCCATATGGACTAAGGTACAAATAAACTCTATGTATTTATGATTGGATTTGAATGTACATTTAGATATAGACCCTTAACCTAGTAAAGACAGCAAGGCTTGAATGGGGAGAGTCTATGAGAGTCCATGATTTATGTGAATTAAAGGATATTGCAAATGGACTATATAAGTTTATGATTAAATTCAATTAGATTTGAATATGAATTTGGATATAAATCTCATAGCCTAACAAAAATACCAAAGATTGAATGAGAAAAGTTTCTGAGAACTCATATTGATAAGTGTTTAGTCTCACATTTGTTATGTACTAAAACAATCTTGAATATTTATATAAAATTAAGGAGCTCAAATAATACTTTCTGACTAATCTTTTTGTGTAAAGTTTTACGATATGATACTTTCTCTAATTTCACATCAGTTCTATACTAGAAAGATCTCTAATACTTATATAGGATTAAGAAGTTCAAATAATACTTTCTCGCTAGGCCTCTTACCTAAATAAAACTCTTATAGGTTGTGTCACTTTTTCTGTGTGATTTCATGCCTCATGATAAAGAATGATCTCATACCTTATGCAAATCTTTTTAGGTTGTCTAGGTTACCTAAACAAAATTTTAATTACTAAAATATTTATGTGTTACAATTTTTTCAATAAGGAATACAACCTATTTTTATCAAAACATTGCGGTACAAAGTAGATTTTGCTAAGAAAAATGGTGGATCTTGCACAAAAAATTCTCATAATTGATTTGGCCAGATATATATATATATATATTACGTAAAAATATAATTCTAGTATCTTATCGGTTAATCATTGTTAGCATTGCGTTACACCCTAGTACATTTGATTCCATATACACAAGCAGATGAAGACTAGTCATAAGATAAGTTTATACAAGGATCAAACGTTTATGATGAAAATAAAATCCTTGCAGACCATCCAAAAAGAATCCCTGTTCACTTATGAGAGGCTCCTAATGGATTAATGGGAGAATAGAAGCATTTAGGCTGTTTGATAGATGGGGTAGAAACAGTGGCTTTATCAGGCTAAGTTTTGATTTATTCGGATTAATTCCCACTCGTTAGAATAAGTTCTAATGGTGCATTTGATTCCGAACAGGAGAGTCACGGAATAGATCGTGCCTTTGTGCCAGAAGCCAATCTTGCCCTTTTCCTTTCCGAAATGTTAAGAGAAAAATACTAAAATAGAGATGATTTGATGAGATAGAACTTATTCCATGGGATGATTCTAGCCAATCGGAGAGGCCATTTGACCGTTTGCGAGGTTATCCCTGCAATGAGGAATAACTCGGCCTAACGCGTCTTCTAAACACTTATTTTAGTAGAAAGCTTCAGCTGCCAAGAATCCCACGAAATAAATTATATAAGACCCAACATTGCAGTGGTTCTCCGAAGGAGAGGAACGCATCCGCTATTCTTTTAAGTTCTCTATTTAAGTTGATAATAATTTTTTACTCTTGCTTGAGTAATACCAAGGATACTTCTCCTTATCCTGCTCAAGGTACGACATCATTATTTATTTCATTTTATTTTTTTTTAAAAAAAATATATTTATAAAACAATAATTTAATAATATAAAATTAGAATATATATATATATATATATTTTTTTTTTCTCATCAATGCATCATAGTAAACTTACTATATATAAGTAAGGTCTAAAAATCAGCTACCTTTTTTTTGATATTACTAGATATATGCTCCTACGTATGTGAACGCTAGTTTGGTTTCAACTCTAAAGATTAAATGTTTGAGTTTAATATAAATGATAGCTGCAAGGGGATACAAATGCACTCCAATTTCGGATTAGATGCATGAAACAAAGATCATCCAATGGCATCACAGACCTCTTATGAGAAAAAGATTCTTCATTATCTCCAAGACTTTGTCTCAAACATCAAGTACTGAGTCCTGAATATTAGAATCAATGTTAGCTCTTTAAACCCGATCATGGTCCAAAGATTCCAGCCAGAAGAGCAATAAGAATGGTTAAAATAAAGGAACGATCGATTGAAGTGCATTTTTGGCATGGCGTGTTGAGGAATGGAGAAGAGGGCGAAACCCATGGGTTGTTCCCTTTCGAAGCCAATCTGAGATGCCTTAAATTTTTAAGCTGGGAATTGAAAAGAAAGGAAGCCCAAAGCAGAAGGATTCCTCTTTCTTTAAAAAGAGAGGAAAGGAAGAAATCTACTTAATTTAAAAGTAATAAAATGACGAGATGGATAGTTGCGTTGAAATCTACTTAATTTCATGTCAAAATCTACTTAATTTCATTTTTTTTTAACATTTTTTTTTTTTTTAAGACGGAAAGCAGAAAGGTTAGAGAGTTGTGCATGTGAGAAAAGAACAAAATCTGATCATGGATTTAATACGATTGACACTTGACGCATTTAACCCATTAGATATATAGCAGATCATTAAACAAAATGTGTCACATAATATAAGCGGCTAGCTTTTCTTATATATATATATATATGGATGAATGTATTAAATAATTTTAAATTTAATGATCATTGTTGCATCCGCTACCTTGAACCCACCTCCTTTAATTGGCATGAGACACCGCATCAACATTAGGTGCCATTTAAGATCCTTTTGATTTTTTTTATTTTTTTTTTTTGGGTAAAAGAAAGAATACTTTTGAAAGTTGGTCTATGAAATGAACACTAGATTTTAAGTAAATGAATCAAACATAAAACCCACCTCAATATATAAAAAAAAAAAAAATCAAGCTACAATTCAAAATACATCATCTTAATATATATATATATATATATATATATATATATATATATATATATATTAATTTTATAAATAAAATATCCTTATAGACGATCATATTTCTTTCTTTGTGGATATGTAAGATATATATCATTCTACCGTTCTAGCAACCAAAGGATCCTACCATGGCACAGGTGCATGATATCAAATTTTCAACGTTTAAAGTGTTAATGGCTCTAATGCATGACAGAATGGTACATAATAAAAGTATTATTATTTTAAAATTTATATTTTTTTAAGAAAATAAATTTTAGTTATTTTATTTTATTTTTATTTTTAAAATTTAAATTACACCAGCGTGAAGCGTCCGCGCAATGCACGGTGTTTGCTACAATCGAGGGGCATCTGAAAAGAATCGGCAATCCGAATATTCCCCCGCCAGCCTATCCCTCCACCGATTATTCTCGGAACCACGTCTGCCTATTCCACCCACCCTGGAATAAATTCTCGGAGATTAAAAGCAGAAAACCAAAGGAGTCCGCCGTCCACACCACGGCCTCCTACGCTTGGAAAAATTAGGAGACCACGGAGTTTATTCCCATCGCATAATATTCCGCTCCTTATATTTACCCCTCCCCAAACCATCGGATCCTCAAAATTCTCAGAGCGAAGCATAGCATCGCTATTCCAAGAGGACTCGCCAAGGTTTTCTCCGCTCGATTCGATCTATGGCGGGGATCGTCGTGGTGTTCGACTTCGACAAGACGATCATAGACGGCGACAGCGATAACTGGGTCATCACCGAGCTCGGCGCCACCGAGGCCTTTGAGCTCCTCCTCCCGACCATGCCGTGGAATTCTCTCATGGTTTGTCCGTTGGCATCACACGCACCGCTCCCTCATTCTTCGCAACTCTCCCAACTCTAACTCATCTTATCCTTCGCAATTCTTGCAGGATAGGATGATGAAAGAACTACACTCAAAGGGGAAGACCATTGAAGAAATCGCAGATTGCTTGAAGAGAGCTCCATTGGACCCTCGCGTCGTCGCGGCGATCAAATCGGCTCATGATCTTGGGTATGTTTTCTTGTTTTTTCGCCATGGATAATGATCGAGTCGAGACTTTTCCATCGTCTAGGCGTTGGATTGATGTGTTATGGTTTTGGTTTAGGTGTGACCTGAGGGTGGTGAGTGATGCCAATGCCTTCTTCATAGAGACAATTCTCAAACACCATGGGCTTCTTGGGTGTTTCTCGGAGATCACTTCCAATCCAAGCCGTGTGGATGAGGACGGGAGGCTTAGGATCTTTCCTTATCAAGATACCACCTCTTCTCATGGCTGCAGCCGCTGCCCTCCAAACATGTGCAAGGTAACCATTTTTAAAGAAAACCTTCTTCGTTTAATTATTTATTCAAGCCATAGCTTCAATGTTTTTAAAATCCTATAATTTTCTCTGATATTTAAGTGGTGACTTTTACTTCCTCCTCTTTTTTGCAATGTTTGAGGGGAAAAAGGAAAGAGTAATGGTATTGTAGAACAATTTGGTTTTAACTTTGATTGAAAGTCTAAAATAGAGTTTACTCACTTTGCTATTTTAGGCCCCCTTGTTTAGCAAAGAAAACTGAACGAATCTTAGCTAAATACATCACAAAAGAGTTGACTTAGAAGTCCAAGACATTGTAATCTAGCTTAGAGTCCTCTTATCGAAATTCCATTAATAAATTTGCAACATAACTAAAACTAATGTATTAGGAACAATGGTTGCCATAGAAGCTAACAGTGTCTTGAGTTGCTATGGGTCTTTTCTGACTCTTGGTTCCCTTATCTTTTTGGCTGCCAATCCAATCTTGGATTTTGCCTAATATAGGGTAAGATCATTGAGCGAATCCAAGCACAAGCTTTTGCAGAGGGAAAGAAGCGATTCATCTACTTGGGTGACGGGAAGGGAGACTACTGCCCTTCTCTCAAGCTACGTGAAGGAGACTATGTGATGCCAAGGAAGAAGTACCCTCTGTGGCAGCTCATCCGGGACCAACCTCAGCAGCTCAAGGCTGAGGTCCATGAGTGGAGCAATGGCGAGGAGCTTGAAAGAACCCTCCTGCAGCTCATCAACTTGTCGACTGCGGGCCGATTATTTTCAGTGGATTGCAAGTTCAAGACAATTCCAGTTTCACCCAATGAAGCCCTTGGCCTGGCTCTCAGGGTTCCTCACTAACCATGCCTGATCTCACACCACCCTATTTTTTTTCTTTCCTTCCTTCTTTTAGTGCGAATTTAGCAGTGGAAAGAATGTCAGAGAAGTGGATAAATTTTACTGATGTTTGAGGTGGTACATTTTTCATGGAAGATCCTCTGGATTTGCACATTGCTTCATAAACTGTGGAATTTTTGCAGAAGGCAAATGCATGAGTGCTTCATTTAGTCTTTGGTGTTCAATTGAGTAAGGTTTCTGCAAGGCAAGCCCTGTTTGACCGTTATATCATGGCCACCCTCGGGCTGGTTCTCTGCTGCCAATTTGATGATGATTTGCCAGTCAAGTTGATTCAAAGTCAAATTTGATTTTGTGTTGGCATTTTTAAGGGGTGTGAGGCGTGCCTCAGCTGCAAAGAAGAGAGTACAATAATTTGCCTTGGTTTTTTCCTTCTCTCTCTGGCAGGTTGGTAACAACTTTAAACAATTCAAGAGGAAGTAAGATTTCAAGTTTGAATTTGCTGGGTGAGGTGGGGAAGGGGAGGATTATGTGTTTAGTTTCTAGAAAATACTATTCCCTATCGAATACAATGAGTCTTAAGTTAAAGCTAGGAAATTGATGATAGGAAAGAACAATTACAGGACGCCTACCGTAGTGTTATGACATGAAAATTTGGATTAGCTATCTCGATGTTCATATTTCCTGAATTTAAAACTATTGAGAAAATTCTTCATTGGTAATACTTGACATAAACTAGAAGTAATGAAAATCAAACCTATATATCCCCAAAGAATATGAGATCAACTTGACGTTGTCTCAAAAAACAGAAATTTTTGGCAAAAGAGTATGACATCCTGAAAGACACAGATCCCATGATGCCTTTTTGTTTCAAAGTTCATCTAAATATCAGAGAATGGTCAAAGTTCAGATGATTTTAGTAATTATATAATTTTGATTTTGATCTTTGATAGTCATTTCAAACCAATGTCATCTGTTATAATTGAGAATAACAGTTAATAACGAAAAAAAAAAAAAGATTTTTGCTTAAATCACTACTCATATAATAAAATATACATTATTAAACCATTCAAAAATAAGATTTTTTAAACCCTTAAATGACTACATTCAAAAAATAAGATTTTTTAAACCCTTTAATGACTACTGTAATAGGATAGATCGAAATTGAGATATCACTGTTCAGATGCAAATTCAACAACTACATTACTAGATGACACTCCAATCATATCCAACCTTAAAGAACATGGGAAAAAGAAAAGAATAAAAAAAGATAGAAACTTAGTCTTCACTTTAGAATCAAGAAAGCAACTAAGCTAGGAGGCGATTGTAATCGAAGAAGGAAAGAAGGAAATTTAGAGAGAGGCCTGCTAAATCTAAAGATGAGAGAGGAGAAGGCTGCTGTCTGCTAAATCAAGCTAGAAGAGAAAGATGGAAAATTAGAAGCAATAAGAGCCCTATCACATAACATTTTTTTCAGCATACTGCATCACTGGTTGTTGAATGCTTCTTTTCTCTTTATGTGAAAGCACTCCTTAATCAAAGGTTCAACAAGGAATACTGAAATTTATCTCAAAAAACATGCAACACTTGAATATATTTCACGTCCCTTGCGGATCAAGAAAGGCAGGCAGTTTACACTATACCTAGAGATGGGTGAGAGCTAGGCAAGAGGAAGGACATCCACTGACCTATGAGAATTAGGCGAGCTATCCGCGTGTCCAACTGGATTCAGTATTCGTGGAATATCCCGAACTATCCTCCCACCGATATTCTCCGAAGCGGTGGCAATAAAAAAGCGAGAGATATCTAGGAAAAAGATTCCACAGCCTACGTTCGAACTTATTCTCTCTCTTTCCCAGAGGGAATAAAAACAAGCAGCAGCTAAATTTTGATCCGATGCGATGGCGGCGATTGTCGTGGCATTCGGTTCGACTTCAGAAAGAGATTGGCGACTCTTCACGACCATGCCATGGAATTCTCTCATGTTTTGTAAATGGATATCCGCTCGTTCCTCTCTTGTTCGCTGGGTGTAAGATTGTTTCATGTCTATATTCGTCATCCTTCTCGACTCTTTCAGAACAGGATGATGAGTGAGCTGCATTGCCAGCGGAGGAGGACCCATTGAAGGGATTGCAGCTTACCTTAGGAGTGCACCATTGTTCTCTCACACCATGCAGGCCATTAAGTCTGCTTATGCCTGCTAATAGCTCAAACAATTTCTTTCTTTTTGCCTTTGTTGTGGTGATGGGCTTCTTGTTTTTAACATCTATTGAGTTGTTTTTCTGATTCAGGTGTGAGATGAGGGCGGTGAGCGATGCCAACCTCTTCTTTGTAGAGACAATCCTCAATCACCATGAGCCTCATGAGTATTTCTCAGATCTCAATATCAATCCATGTTATGTGGGCGAGGAGGAGAGGCTTAGGATCTTACCTTGCTGTGAATTCACCATCTCTTCTCATGGCTGCAACCTCTACCCTGCAAACATGTACTTAAGGTAAGGCTTGTTTGTCTTCTTGTCTGTCTCAAAGCCTTAAAATAATTCCAATAACAAAGGAAACCTTAGAATATTTATGATTTTTTGCACCATCAATGCAAAGGATTGATGCTGATGCAAGGGGTGGCCATCTTCTCTGGGTACGAAAAAATAATTATGTGAAAACCTTGCAATGGAAGCATTTTGACTGAGCTATTCTTAGTCAGGTCCGGTATATCATGTGGCTCGTAGATTAGACCAACCACATATAGGAGTGAAGCTATGATCTCAGGGAGGGGCCACTATAATATGCAGTACTCATTGATTGACCTAATTTACAAATCACATGATGGACCAAGTTAATCCATCTTTCTAGATATCTTTTGTTGTTTCTCATATAAATGACCTGCCAACAGTTCTATCATTGAATTGGTCCTGTTTTTTGTTTTCATAAAAACACAAGCAAAAGCAGTGAGTTTGTTGAACAATTGGATCACCTAGAAGGCTACCTTTAAGTCGCACCCACCTTAGGTGCTTTTGGAATACATCCATGGAACTTATAACCTTTGGAACAGGTTTTCTGCGCTTGATGGCTGCTTTGAAGGCCTGAACAGCACATCTGGGATGAATCCATTATAAGAGCATCGATCACAGAATGGCAGCACATCCAAATCCTTGCACTCTATTTTATAGACAATATCAAACTTTCAGAATGCCAGAGTGCACTACAACCAAGATGATTAGTTGAAGGAAAAAGGGACCGTTTCATTCTTTCCTAAATTTTAACTCTTGGTCTAGTTAGGTACTTCGCCAAATACAGGGAAAGATCATGGAATGAATCCAAGCATCTGCCTTTGCAGAAGGAAAGAAACAATTCATCTACCTGGGAGATGGCGAGGGAGACCGCTGCCCTTCTCTCAGGCTAAGTGAGGAAGATAATATGATGCCAAGGGAGAACTACCCTGTTTGGGAGCTCATCTGTAACAATCCTGAAAACCTCAAGACTGAGGTCCGTTAATGGAGCAATGGCGAGGAGCTCAACAAAATCCTCGTGCAACTCTCAACAGGTTGATCAATGCTGATCACAACAGTGCTTCCCAATGACTCTCGGTAGATTGCAAGCTTGAGACAATCGCAACATCCCCTAATGAACCCTTCTGCTGGCTTTCAGTGTGTTTCTAAGTAACCACACCTGACTTGATCTAAAATATTTGACACAAGGAATCAAATCATTTCAATGTTGGTCAAGGCCATGTTCGTTTCTTCTTTTTTGTTTTTTGTTGGCCCCTGGGGGAAGGCAAAATGCGTGAAGTAAACAGATAACAAGATATATACCTCGTAAGTTCATATGCATGGTACCATATAAGCATCCTCACTGTCATGATTCTCTTGAACTTCCTCTAGGTCTGTTGTTGTGATGTGCATCCAATAACACCAAAAATTTTCCTATGATTTGTGGTGATATGGTCTTTTAATCTGTTGAAAGTCATCTGGGGATGGAAGTAAAGAAAAGTGATGAATAACTCTTGTAACCACAGAAATCTGTTACAAATTTGCTAGAGGTCAGATGGCATGGGGTCCTTCGAGTTTTGAATGAAAAGAATGATATTCTTCCAAAAAATATCTCAAATAAAATATGCTCATCTTGAGTATTGAACAGAGTATTGTGCACCCAAATTCAGCTCATCATACATTAAGTTTTCATCCAGGATGCAGATCGAAAACTGTAAACACAAAGAGCCAAGCATTCATACCATGAAACACTGCCAGATGATAGCCATGATCCAATTCCTTGGTGAGCCTTGACATTATTTCACCCATGAGACAGGCATAAGAAATTTGTAAAGAGAAGATTATGTTATACATTAAGAGAGACCGAGAAGGCTTCACTTGCCACATATCATGGTGGATTCAATCCAAAAATACCCTGCAAGGAAAGCGTGGATTCAATCCAAAAATACCCTACAAGGAAAGCAAAACATGGAATCCTTAAAACAATGTCATAAAAAAAAAACTGAAAACCATTAGCAGCTGCACTTTATCTATTATTTTTTCAGTCATGATATCAGGCATCTATACCCTTGCGCTAGGAGAATTACATGGGCAAAGTCACTGCACCTGAACTTAAATTAGACATTATCATAAATAAACAACACCATGTTGCTTTTTGAGAACTTCATGTGCAAAATCACTCCTCCTGCCACTTGAATTAGCCATAATCATTAATTGACAGTACCATATTGTTCAAGAAATCCATAACATGTTTTATACCGTGAAAAAAAAAAAAAACCAAATGCCAAGAACAGAATAGGTTTTCATATATTTGAAGTGATGTTAATGAAACTATCTACATGCCACATGAGTCATAAGACATAAATTTAAGGAGAGGGTTACCCCCAACCCAACCACCATGGTATAGAAAAGATTTGAACCACCACAATCCAAAGATTTTACCTCCTAGTTGGAACCCACCATATCAACATGAATTTTGATTCACCTTAATGGTAAAATTACTTAAAACATCCACGGTCATGGTGAAATCACTTAAACATCCTTGGT
Organism: Metroxylon sagu; assembly: GCA_017589505.3. Taxonomy (NCBI): domain Eukaryota; kingdom Viridiplantae; phylum Streptophyta; class Magnoliopsida; order Arecales; family Arecaceae; genus Metroxylon; species Metroxylon sagu. Next base: position 863,606 of record JACVBY030000601.1, read on the forward strand.
CAGTCCTTGAATCACTCATAAGTCCTAAGTTAGGCAGCCTTCTACACTTGATCCATTTAGCTTCAAATCAAGCTTCATTGAAGCTTTTCTTGAACAAAGCTTGAGCTGAGCTCGAGCTGTTCGATTCATTTGACAGCCTTGGTTACAAGTCACACCCCTCTCGTCTTGACCCAGATGGATGGTTAGGTGTGGCTGGTCACCATTTAGCCGTAGTTACGTCATGATGACCAGATTTATTATGATAGTTCTCAGTGTATAATTAAGCTTATCTATGTTAAGCCAAGTTGTCTCTGCCACCGCTCTCGTCCCCTCGTGAATTTTCTAGGTTGGTAGTAGTCGAGCGTCGGCTTTGTGGTTGCCCCAACTAACCACTCGGTGACTTGACGCTGGGACAAAGCTTTATGAGAAAGTGTTGTTGATGCTTTCCAAGGTGTCGCACAAACGATGGCTTTCTTAGCGCAGTCCATCTCGATACACTCGATTTAGCACAGCCTACCGATGATGATATCCACAAGCAGGCTTGATAGCGTAGGGACCAATAGTATGCCACCACCAACAAAGCTATGGGTGAAGTCAATTTAATTTAACAGCCAGAAACAATGGTGGTGATGACCCTTATCCGATATGAATGCAACAAGACAATTTTATTTTTTATTTTTTTTTAAGTCATAGAGTCAGCAAGTGCAGTGTTGGCAACCTGGTGCACTGCAGGTGTCAACAATTTTGGCCAGGACCACATGACTCTCAGTAACAGCCTTGTCAGTGAAAATATTCTTATTCTTAATAAAAATCAAGAGTATAGTGACCTAGGGATAAAAAAAAATAAAAATAAAAAGAAAGGTACAGAAGAGTAGATCTAAAGCAAGTGTATCTAGATTAAATAATTTATATTTAAGCAATACTAGATTGGCCACGTTAAAAATAATCGTTCTGATTGGTACATCACCAAGAAAAACCACATCTCCACTGCCGTCCTGCACGTTACTCTGCAGAGAAACGGAGAATTCCATAACCAGCCACCCAAACTAACGGCGAGCCCCGCCAATTGACGACAAACTGTGAATCCAGCACTAAGCATATTGTTTTTGAAATAAATATAACTCAAAACCTAGGATCTGTCTTGGAAATCTAACATCTACGCTGAAAAGCCATTCCAGAGACAAAAAAGTGTGAGACGCGCGAGATTAAAAGATCCAGAATAAAAATAAAATGTATAGCTCCAGGGTATTCTGATCATATAGCTATAAATAATGAGAACTGAACTCTACACAGCTTTTTAGATACATTCAAGATATATCACTAAATAAACTACTCACTTCTTCGTAACCTTTGGCCACGCCTAAGCTCAATTAGACAAGCAATGCCAACTCATCATTGACAACAAACCAATCTCTCTCTCTCAGATCCTAATAAGAAACAATTAAATGTAAGTATGTGCCAATAGAGCTACGAATCTAGTAATCATTAGGATGTGGTCAGAAAGATCACAACAACTTCATGATTACTGACCTTTCCTTTATTTAAACAAAAGATTAAAGTATATGACAAGGTGGACTCTTCAAGTGGACTCTTCGATTGAATACGAAACCATCAAGCACAAATCTATGACTGAAGACACCATAATCTCTTGTCGTTATTGGTTTATCATAAATAATGAAGATCTACGGGTGACCATGATGCCTACAAATGAATGGAATAGACTCTCTTCCCTATCCATCCCCCTGCCACCAACTGCAGTAATCATTAGGATGTGGTCAGAAAGATCACAACAACTTCATGATTACTGACCTTTCCTTTATTTAAGCAAAAGATTAAAGTATATGACAAGGTGGACTCTTCAAGTGGACTCTTCGATTGAATACGAAACCATCAAGCACAAATCTATGACTGAAGACACCATAATCTCTTGTCGTTATTGGTTTATCATAAATAATGAAGATCTACGGGTGACCATGATGCCTACAAATGAATGGAATAGACTCTCTTCCCTATCCATCCCCCTGCCACCAACTGCATTCTTTTCCTTCTGTATCTACCCAACCAAAAGAATTCCATCCCAGGTGCCAAAAGAGCCTGTATACACGTTTATATATCGGCTACAGCTTCAACATTACAAAATGTTGGGAGATATCTTAAATCTTCTAAACTCCTGACTCGCCACCTGTGCCCACCACTATCAAATGTCAAGCGACACCCTCGTCTTGATGGGCTTTAGCTTAACGCCCATGCTTTCAGGTGACAGCAGGTCTGGGGAGATGCATGATGGACTGAGTGGGCTGCGAGGGCTTCCACTAAACTGGGTAGGTCTGCAAAGCCCGTACCCCATGAAGAAATACTCCATGGGAATCAGCATAGCATGGGGTTGCTCCTCTGTCACCACTGATCCACATGCCTGGACCTGAATTGTGTTCCCACGAAAACAAGTACAATGCCAGCAGTGAGACCGATAACAATCCTATCAAATGGACATTACCCCACAATAAAGATACGCATCCAAGACGTGCTGATTCAGTATAGTACCTCGACCAAGGCGCTGTATCTTCTGTCCAGTTTTGACGCCATGTGGAGGGCTTCAGAATAGAATGGAGAGTCTTCACCAACAAATATAAGTGTGCGACACTGTAGCCAATGTAATTCTGCTGTGATGTCATATCTCCTGCTTATAAGTAGACAAAAAATTAATATGAGAAAAGATCTTTACAAGCCCCCCTCTTTTTGATTGAAAATTTTATAGAACCAAGGTGCATGGAAATACCCATCAATCGATTGAAGAAAACGCCAGACATTTTTACTTTGCCTCTCATCCAACAACTACAGCGACAAAGTAATAAGCACCATTGCAAGTTTTAAAACATTTCACCAAATGATAGAATAATGCAAAGCAACAAGAATAAGTCAAAACTCACACTTCTGCAGGCTTGTACAATATCTGACTCAGGGACCTGTGCACTGCCACGGACTTCCTGCCAACAGAGTTAGAAAGAAACCATCAGACATCAGACCAGATGGTAATTTGAAGCAATAAAAGCTATGAAAACCGAAACTTACTTACCTTACTAAAGTACCGCTGAAGTAAGCAATCCTTAACCAAGCCACACATCCCATAGAAATAGAGCAAATTGGACACCACCTGAGGATATGAGAATAAGATTTTACCCATCAGCCTAAACTGAATTATTTTTTAACTTACAAAGGGGATCTGACACAATACCTTATTATACAACCACTCTGTCCAAGAGGGAGCTTTACATAGAGGAGAGACAAGAATCAGACCTGCAACACGCTCCCTATATTTTATCTGGAAGCAAGGAGCAAAAATTTAGTCATTTGAAACAATAAACACAGTGACATCGACATCAAGATCGACATTTTAAGGTGGTACTGGCGATATACATACAGCAAAAAGGGTAAGGATGTAAGCACCAGCCGTAACCCCCAAGCACATTACCGAACCTAACCTGGAAACGACATTAAAAGGTTATAAAATGTTGGATTTCAAATTGTCTTGCACACATCTTCCATCCTAAGCTTCAATATTACATACAAAACAGATACAATACTGACTAATAAGTATTACCCAAAGATGTCAAGAACATCAACAATCTGATCTGCCAAATCATCGACAGAAGCGATGGGAACATGGGAAGAAACTGGAGCACCACCTAACTGCAGCAACTCTTGAGGAAGATGAGAGTGTTATGTAAATACCATGTTTGATTTGATGCGCAGCCACCCATACTGAACAATACTATATGAAATGTTATTTAATATGGAAGCTGAAAACAAACCACCGACCTCATGTCCAGGAGGACTAATATGATATATGCAGAAGTTGTGGAGAAGCAAAGATGCAGCTTCAGGGCAAAAAAATAATCCTTGGAAGCATGACGCGTCTGTTTATTTCCATACAAAAAAGACAGAAAAAAAGGAGTAAAGAATCCCTGAAAAACTGTCAGGAAAATGTGACAAGAGGTGTAACACTGTAATTGAGTGAACAAATTAAACTAAATCAAAAGGGAACAAGCACATTGATTGCATTCTGAAACAAACCTTTAAACACATACATTTTGTTATCACTCCTTATGAAACATTATCAATACAGACATTTGGAGAATAAGAACAAAAATATGTTCTCACACCAAATGTGTCACTGGCACTTACGGTTTAAACCCACATCTGGATAGGTGACAAGCGCAGGCCTTTCCTGATCTCCAAACACAGCAACAGACACAGTGCCATGCCTCGTTTTTATAAAATGTTCCTGCAGGCCACCACAGAAAAAGCAGTTCGTATTTAGCAAGCAAGAGGGCAAAACAAAAATTGATTGAAATGCATCCTATTAAAATGGGTGCAATAAAGACTGTTTAAATAAGGATTAGTGCAAAAAGAAAAATCAAAAAGGCAAATACAATATGAGGCACGTTTCAAATTAGTACGGCCGTTGCGATAGGATTTTTTTTCATAAAAAACTATAAATTATTGTTTTATTGTTTTAAAATCAAAGCCAATTAAATTGTTATATACAATCTTCCCTGATCTGTTGAAGAGTAAAGGTATTCAACATAGAGCAATCAAATCAATCCAAACAGTTCAGTAGTGACAAAGCATGGTAATAACACCAGAATCAGTCAATATAATATATTAGAATTCTATTTTACCAACCACCAACCATGCCATGGAGAAATTAAAGCATCACCCTCCTGATATTATTTAAGGCATGGCATATAAACTGAAAAACATAAGTCATCAAAAGCAGATGACTGCAAACGCTCAATGGATAAATAACAAAGCAGTTCTCAAAAATTCAAGTTCAAAAGGCAATCTGCTGGAGCTTGGAAACAACAGAAGATTGAATCACAACAGTATTGAGATTTAGATCTACACACAAAAAGCATCAAACTCTTGTGTTATTCGAGAATGTGGCTTATTGATAACTTTTATGCTATTTTGTCCTAAACAAGGAAGATTTCCCTTTTTTTTCTGTACTTAATATAAAAATATATTGGAATATGGAGACATGTCTTCTTCACTTTTGGCCAGTTTAGCAGACTCAATCTGTAATCATGCAATGATAACCCAAATAATTAAAATAATACCGTGCTGACTCTAGAAGAAAGGAATCATCTTTTCTTCCAATTTTCCAAAGTAACAACAGAACTCAAGCAATCATCAACTTCTCTCTAACTCTAACATCATAAGGTCTAAAACAAAAATCCATAATTAAATCAACATATATATTAAGAAAAAAGGAAAATTTTTCCAATCGAAAAGCACGACCGTATGAACAGATAAATTAAGCATTAATAAATCAAAGATAAATCTATCTCTTTTCGTGATTGGAAATGCCAAATATCTCCATACGTTGAAAGAATTCATGAATAAAAAAAAAAAATCAAGAAAGGACGACTACGTTTTAATTTTTACGCAAACTCAATGAAAAGGAAACCAGACATGAAAAGCAATCTAAATTTGTCCGAGATTTAAGCTTCCAGCACTTTTCTTTAACCCCCCCTCTCTTCTTTCCCACGGGAAGAAAAAAAGAAAAAAGCACTGAAAGGTGATTACAAGAATAAAGCACTCCAGGAACATCCTTGAATAAGAAAAACTACCGGAAACATTCAAACTTTAAATCCAAAACAAACCACTCCTTGTCGAAACAACATTATATCATCGTAAATCCGAATAATCGCACAAGAAACTCGTCAAAATCAACAAAAATCTCCACAGAAATTCATAAACTCAAACATCAAATCAGAATACACCTCAAGATCATAAACTTCTAAATGAATTCCAGAAGACAGTCGATTGCAAATGAATCAAGAAACCTTAACCTTTCCACTTAGAGAGATCCTCTCCACATCGACTGAAACCGAGCCGCTCGATTCACCCATTGGCCACCGAAGAGGTTTCACGACCGAGAACGGAGACCCTCCCCTCCCGATCACTTCCCCTCCTCGCCTTTGCCTCTCGCCCACTCCCCTTCCCCCTATCTCTCTCTCTCTCTCTCTCTCTCTCTCTCCCCCTTTAAAGCTCCCCAATCCCCCCTATTCTGTCGATTATATACGAAGCGCTACCTCCTCTGATTTTTATTTTTATTTTTATTTTTAATTCCCCACCGACGCTCTTTCTATATACATTATATTTATTTATTTATTTTCTCTCTCCTCCTCTCCAAAGCCCTTTCCTTCCAGCTGGCAGCTAGAGTCTTCCCGGGCCCCACAGCCAATTAACGGACGTGACCTCTGACGTTAACAGAGCGTTAGAGAAACCGACGGTCGAATGCTAAATGACTAAACTGACCCTAAGTGCCTCGAAAGAGACGCGATTTTCACATAATGGACTAAACTGCCCCTCCACCCCGCTGTGTCCCACGAATACGGGTGGCATCCGAGACATCGATCAGAGCCGTTCGATTTGCGATGGCGAGAAGTTTGGATGGTGCTGACCTGTTGACTGGTCGGGCACCGAAATGATGATGCGCCAGGGTTTGACTGTGCCGGAGAGGACCACGGGAGATTGCGGTGGTCGATGGAGGCCCACCGTCTGACCCCGTTGTACACCTGATAAAGGGCCGAGATTTGACGTTTGTTGGTACGTGATGCCACGCGCGGCGTGGTTGGTTTTTTTTTTTTGGCCGGCACCGGTGGTTTCGGATCCCTGAACGATACGGAAATTCGCTGAAGGGTATTTATTTTGATTTATAGCTATAATTTAATTCTTACGTAAAAAGAAGACACCACGAGCGGTCGTGTAAGAAAATTTTTGTATTATGACACGTTTCAAATCAGACGGTTGATAAAGAACGGAAAAAAAATTTTGAGGCATGATTGTTGTCACGGGATTAACCTTTGATCGAATGAAAGGAATTTTGGGATTATTAGGGAACGGCGATCCCCCGCTAAAATCCCGATTCATGGCCATTTTTATCATCACCATTAAATTTTTTTTTTAAGCAAAAATTGAAACGCGTTCATTGCACCAGCGCTGCAGTATCTGATAAAATAAATTAAAACAACACAGACTTATATTTTTAATTTTATATTATTAAACTTAAATTTTAAAATTTTAAAAAAAAAATCTGGTCAATAAAACCGAGGAGGAAAGCAAAGTACATTAAACATAAATTTAATTGAAACCAGGTAGGGAAGCAAAGTGCATTAAATATAAATTTAATCGATCGCTTTTAGTGGATATTAAATGGTAAGATTTAAAAATTTATTTGCTGTATTTATACGAGCAATTAGTTTTGAAAATAAAAAATTGCTCCACGAACAAAGGCACGCTAGGTGGGATGCTCGAAACGGAAAGCAAACGACGTCAAATATAAATCTAATTGTAAATGATAAGGTTTAAAGTTTATTTACATAAAATCCTTTCCGCTCTACTTAGCGCCTGTGCAATTGATAAGATTAGATAAATTATCCCCTCAAAAAATATAAAATAAATAAATAAATAAATAAATAAATAAAATATGTTTTTGGGAATGTTAATAGAGCTTCAAGAATGAAGGGAAGATACATGGATAAGACGCTCGGAAAGCAAAGCGCTTGGACCATGGATTCACTTGGCGTTTCACCGGTCACATGGCTTGTGCGTTGCTTGAGTTATGAGAAGCCATGCGTAACACTCAAAGCTCACGTGCAAACTAAAATTATGAGACTCAAAAACTTAAATAAAAATTAACTACATGCCACGAATAATTTTAAAACGATTCAATTAACTTTGTTAATAAATTAAAAATATATAATCTAATATTTTAAATAAAATTTAATAAATAATAAGTAAACTTAAGTTATAAATATATAATATTTTTTTATTTAATATAAAATTGAATTTAAAATATTATACTATAAATTTCGTAAAACGTGTAATATAATTGATTGCAACCAAAGAAGGACGAGGCTTTATGAAACACGGCAATATATTTCTGTCATAGTCGTTGGAACGCTGCGTAAACTGGAGTAAGACCGTTAAATGAGCATGTGACAACGCCTCTAGTCATTTGTCATGCTGCACTGGTTGTCATCCGAAAAATAAAAATTATATCTCAGCTGTCCAACCACATCATACCTTTTTTTTTTTCTTCATTCGACGGGTGCATTTTCGATAATCCTCGTATGATAGGAAGAGAAATAAATAAATAAATAAATAAATAAATATCATAAGTCATGTTTAGAAAAATTTAAATAATCAAATAATGCCTTATTGATATGTTGACGAAGAAGATCTATATGCACATGAAAGTCCAAGAGTCATCATAAGAAGTTACCAGAACTTGCCCAGATAAATATAAATGGTTGCTATTTTTATTCTTCGATTCTTTTGATGTCATGTGCTAGACCTAAATGTTATGTATGTGAATCAAATAAACAATCTAGCTAGAAGCGAAGCTTTATGAAATGTGCTAATAGAATCATCTTTGGTTCATTGGGTGAAAAATAATGGTGCAAAGCCATGGAATGTGACATGTGGTGAAGAGTCATATCATAGTCATCCAAAATTTTTTCTTTTTTTTTTTTTTTATATATAGTAAACATGTGGGGGCAGGTCTTGCCACAATCATCAATTTTATATATGTACTAGTTGCATGCCTATGCATTGTTCTGGCACTATTAGAGCTATAAATGGATCGGATCAGGTTAGCCAAGTTATGCTTGATTCTAATCTAATTTGATTTTATATTTGGATCTTAATTTTGAACTCGGACCCAACCATTTGTTGATTGAGTCGGGATGGATTGAATCTATAGAGGTAATTTTAGACCTAACAAAAGATTCAAGCCTATTTAGGTCCAACCCAAAATATTACATTTGAGTCAACCATCTAACTATTATTTTATTATTAAAATCTAGTAATTAATAAATAAATATAGATCCATAAATAAGATTAAAAAGAATCAGCTTAAATTTAAATTTTTATTTAAAACCTCTTAATTCTATTCAAATAAATAATTATCCCTAAATTTATAAATTATGATATCAAAAATATTTATTTATAATAAATGGTTATTACTTTTTATTTTTATTTAAGGATAAAACTTAAAGAAGCATCTCTTAGAGGTTTGTCATTACGTTTTATCCTTAATAAGTAACACGTATACAATATTATACTTCATGAGATGGTTCGGTTAAAAAAATAATTATAAATATATATCATTTATTAATGGTGATGAATATACTTATGTCATTTATTATGTGCAAAATGTGATGACAAATGAATATATAATAAATTATACTTAAGTTTTATCTTTAATTTAATTTCAAATGGCATTATTATTTTTTATATTTTTGTGATCATAGATAATATAATCTTAAAAAATAGTTAAATTTATGAAATAAGACTGTCGTTAATTTCATTAAAACAATAAATAATAATTTTGAGAGAGAGGGCATTATTCTATAAGAGAAACCTTACATAAAGGTCCCGGATGGGAGATGAAGGAAATTTCAAAGGAAATATATACCAATGAAAACCACATTTTGCTTGATCACATTGAAGCCTATGGAGATAGGAGAAAAGTTCAACCACTAATCTTGAGGTTGTAGGTCATATGATTTTGGCAATAGATGAAGTTGCCCTAGAATTCCATATGAAAGAGATAAAAATTTGATTCGACCCATAAATCTGATCTTAACCCATCCAAAAAAATATGGTTAGATTTTTTTCTTTTTATGCTAACAAGATTTAATAAGTGATGAAATTAGAAGTGTGCTTTTTTAAGTTGAGCATTATTGAAGGATCGATATCAACAATTTCAAATACTCTCGAGGAGAAGATGAAAGAATAGAGTAGAATTTAAGTACATTTCCAATATTTTCTCATTTTATTTTGTGATCTTAGTAACAATTTGATATTAATTTTTGTTTAATTTTAAAAGTATACATTTATGAACTACCGCTTAATAATATTATCTTAATGCTTTATGATTTATAATTATTATTTTTATTAGTATCTAATCATGTTGCAATTTTCTATCAATTGCTTTAGCATTTAAAGTAACAAATAGATAAAAGGAAAATAATGGTTAATTGATCATTGATAAATTATCTAAAAATAACAAGAAAAATGAAGCATGCATTAGATTCTTTAAAAAATAAAAAAAAAAGGAGAAAAAGACTTAGCCCACTCAAAATGATCCATCGATTGATTCTAACTCGATCATTTAGGGTTAAGGTTTAACTTTAATGATTCAGATCCAAAAATAATTCGAACTAAAATGATCCGATCTAAAATAATCCAACCCAACCCAATTACAACACGAAGTCTTCGCAATGATTGGAAAACTGGCCTATAAAATAAAGCTTATCGCCATACCAACCTCCAACTCCATGGGTCTAAATGAGCAAGAAGAGCCCCACTGATCGAATGGTCTAAAAACAAAGTATGCCAATAGATAGATGTTGATAAGATCATTCTTTTAGGAGTTGCGACCCTCGCTAGTTCGCATGAGAGCACCATACATGGATCAGCTCATCGGCGAGGTCTATCCAACCATAGCCATCATATGAATTACAGATGACCAAAATTAGAGAGCCAATTCTTTTCAATCTCTATGCAAACTCTTATCTAATTAATTCAGATCCGCTATATTTAATTTTTCAATCATAGTCATCCATGTTGTAAATGAACATGCATGATAGCAGTGATTGAATGAACTCCTCACAATGCCATAGGACACATCAGCTTCATGTATTATACAATGAGTCACAAATGTCATGCAGTACACATATCTATGATAAAAAAAAAGGCTCAATCTTTCCTGTTCAATTTTTAAAAAATAAAAAAATTAATTTTTACTGTTTGATAATAAATTTGTAAAACCCAACACAAGTGTGTGCGTGTATACGATTCCAAATTATAGTGAAATTAGGTTTATATTTATTGAATAAATTTTAGGAAAGAGATGGGGCATACAGCTATTCTAAACCAAGCCATTAAACTACTTTCGACACACTCAATTATTTCGGGGTAATCTAACGTTTTAGAACTGGTCCCCATCCATCGGTTATTGAACGTTAATAGAAGCTCTTCTTAGAGTTACCATGGAGGACGTTATGCTTTCCAAAAAAAAACTAGTACGGCTGGTTTTGTAAAATGAGCCCGTGACGAATCGTGGGACCGAGAGTTGTTTCCCGACATGGGACTTTTCACGCAGGTGGCTTTGGATGGCGACGAAGGGCTGTTGAGAGATAAATACCGCTGAGCAGCGACCTCAAAGGCCCTGCCATGCGTCCATGTTCTACCGGACGACGGAGTTGGTCGAGTTGCTGCCGAGTCCTCGTCGCAACCTTTTGATCGGAAAGAAAGCAAAGTACTGACGTTGGAAGCATGATAGGAGCTGGCCAGCCTTTTCGAACCTCCTTGAAGCGAATAATGTCCTCCTCGGCTCCCTTGGCTTACGTCGCTTCTCTCTCGTTATGGAAAAATGAGCAGTATATACCTCAAACTTGCAAAGATAAGCCAGTGGTCAATTTTGATAAGTATATTTAAAAAAATAATAATAATAAAAATCTAAATAATATCTCTTTTTTTACTAATTTTTTTAATAAAATATTAAATTATAATAAATAGTATTAGAGTAGATTCACCTCATAATCCATATGAATCAAGAAATATTACAAATAGATTTGGTGTGCGCGTAACTGTCTTTGATTATGAATCTTTATGCGGATTTTAAGTGAGAACGCATGCTAATGACCATTTATTTCCATATTGATTATATATTGAAAATTTTTTTAAGTATTTCTATATGATTAAGAAATTTAAATAATAATTTTTTTATTAACTTTTTTTTGAATGAAATCCTGGATCGTGATATGTTTGAAGCTAGAATTGCCAATCCAGCTATCAAGCCAAAAAGAGCGTGTGACATAGCAGTTGGATGGATTGTTTCAGGGTACCATGAATGGATTTAAAAGGATTGATGAAGTTGAAATAAAGTAGTTGAGAGGATGCTTGATCTTTACATAGCTAAGGTTATAGATTTATGAATGGTATGCCTTTCTCTTTTTTTCCCCCCCTTTAATGACATTTGAAGCCATGTGTGGTTGGACTCCAAGCTTAACTATTATACAAGAAATAAAGATAAATTATTTGTGTCCAACATTTAGTCTCTTTACCAGTTCTATAAGTTATTTGTGTAATATTTATGGTGATTAATTGTACGAACATATTTAGTCTATGCTTGCTTCTTGCTTTTTCTTCCCTTATTGAGGAAGCTGGCGGCTATTTAGCCTATTAATGTCATTAAATGGCTTACATTTTAGCTAAGATACAAAGCAAGCAACCATGCTCACCTACATGCATTGCAGCAAATGTGCCAATCTTATTTAAAAAAAGATGGTTGTAACAAAATAATTAAAAATTCAAACAAAGTTGCCAAACTTTGCTCACTATACACAATATCACTTTATCTTTACTCCATAAATCTTTGACTTATAAAATATTAAAAATTGAATTGCTCTAATAGTGTGACCTTTTCAAGTGGGAGGACTTGATATATATATATATTAAAAAAGTCTCTACATTAACTTTCTTCTCTTCTTACTAGTGTGGTTGATCTTGGCTTTTTCTCTCCTCTCAATTTTCTTGCTAATTAAAATTTTATATTATAGTTTTTGACGTGAAAAATATCTTTCTAATTTGATGACTTTTCAATCAATTTTTCTATGGGAGAGATTTGAGTCCATATATATTTGATAGATTTATGCATGACCAAGTAGCAATTATCAAGCTACCACTAATGCTTTCAAAAGCTTAGACGTTAATCATATCAGTGAAAAATAAGATCAAGATAAACTAAAATTCTGATTTATCTTTCAAAGATGGGAAGGAAGTGGAAAAAGTTATCAAAATGCTGAGAATTTTGAAGGCATTAGATAATATATCAGAACTAAAACATTAAAATTTTAGCCAACAAAAGTACAACAAGACGTAGACTTTCATAATTAGTATGGCTCTGCTTTCAAATCGGTCCTTCCATCCGTGCTCCCATGTTTGGCCGCGTGCGAAGGCATTGAAAGTTAATTTTCATCATTACTTGTGGGCACATGGAACTCATGCGAGGTAGGTAAGATATCAGAATCTCTCGTCTAAACACGCTGCACGCATTGCATCCAAGAAAATGTCAATAAAGTTAGTTCTTTGTACCAAAATCACCATGGCCTTATGACCTTTGGCTAATGCAGTCCCCCTTCATTAGTTGGCATCTACCACCGTAGGGCCAGAGCAACACTGTTAACTTATTATAACCATTTGTTTAGAGGCTTCCTAAAGGATTCTAGTTATGCCCCAAGTTTTTTTAATCAGGATTTCATATTCCAACCGAATATTTTTTATCATCCATGTCTTAATATATCATATCTTAACTATCGGAGGGTGACAACATGTTTGATTTCATTAAAAAAAATAAAAAATAAAAAAAATTTAAGGCTATTCTATGCCACGAAATTTTAACTATTTCTTTTCCAAGGACTGTATCGTTTCTTTTTAGGTGTAATTTTGGCAAAAAGGATGGCTACCTACTCCTTGAGGGAGTCATCCAAAAGAATTGAGGATTCCCAAACACTACTTCCAGTGAGTGAGGGAGTCATCCAAAAGAATTGAGGATTCCCAAACACTACTTCCAGTGTGGTCAGCTATTCCTTGAATTTTTTTTTCCTTCCCTCTGAGTTGCCTGGAAGCTGTTTAAGAATAGCATGACGAAGAATGCATTGGTAACTCAAGTACGCAACTCAAAGGTGACGACTCAACTGCTGTGGTGCGTTCTCATTGCTTCCTTTGAAATCCTACTGAAGAATTAAATGAAACAAGTTGATTAGAGCAAGACATGCCAGCGATACTTTGGAGCCACTAGCACATATATTGTGCAACATGTAGAATATAGTATTTTTTTTCCTTTTTTTTAAATTTTTTTGAAATATAATATAGGAATGTAAAATATCGTTCTGCACATTGAGTAGAATATGATAATTTTTTTTATTTTCAAAGTTGTTCTTAAAATATAATATAGAAATATAATAAATAGAAAGCTTTAGTTGGTTTTTTTTTTTTTTTTTTCTCTTTTTGTACATTAAGTAATAAACTCAATTATTCTTAAAATATAACATGATAATATTAAGAGATAACTCTACATATATTAAAAACTTTCATCACAAAAATCAACCTTGCAATGCAAGAAATATATATTTTTTCTCACTTTTAATTATTATTGAAATGCAATATAATAATATAATATAATAAATAGAATATATGAATAATCTAATTTCTATTATTCATTAAGCTATAAAATTTAACAATGACCAAGCATATTAATATTGATGTTATTAATATTTATTATACATTTAATAATGAATTTTAATAATGATTAAACGCATTAATATTACTATTTGCATGATGAATGAATAGCTCCTTGCAAAGGAATCTTTTATTTTAAATTTAAATATGCATAATAGATTCTCTCAAGTAATTGTAGCATTGCATTTATTATTTACTCCTTTTTGAATTGCCTTCATGAATTGTGCCATGCGATGAAGCAAGGTGAATTGCGCATAATATGTATTTGAGTTTTCTTTATCCTTGTAACACTGCTCTAAGGTGATATCCGTAGCCTCTTGATCTTGTTTCAGAAGACTCATCCTTCTCGATGGTATTTTCATTTACTCATGCCTGTAATTTTAGTTTCTATTTAGGTTGGCTGCCAAATACTTTAGAATTGTCAGATACCTTACAACTTTGTACTACTACCTTTTATTGTGATAGAGACATGGGTTTAGGTTTTCTGCGAGTTAATTAAGCATATTTTACGATGTGATCCATACCTAATTCCTGGATTTGGATCATGTCTTGTCCATTGTTAGGCAAGATTTATTTGTGGCACCTTAGCTAAGATTTCCGGCCTCCATTGGTTGGACAACGATTTGGATCGCCGCATTGCTATCCTACCACCACCATTGCTCTTTTTTTTTTTTTTTTTTTTTTTTTTGGTCCCTTGACGCGACCTAGGTTGTTTTCACATCGATTGCTATACTTTGATGGATATTTAACGACCAATTGGAGCCTTGGCACAATGCGAGGGTTTCTTTTTGGCATGACAAGATTGTCTGGCTTCAACCTTGGCCTTATCGGATGAGAGAGTTGGCAACCAGCTACCGTAACGCTGAAGCCAAAGCTGCGAGTGCGTTCGAGCCACACACATAACGTTAAGATGGCCCAAAGCATGTCGCGGGGTCGTGGGATGGCGGTAAGAAGAACATTGGAGTCATTGAGACGGCTCCTCTCCATCGTTCAAAGTTGTTGGGATGTTTGTTAAAGTAATTTAAAATTTTTAATCTCGTATTAGATATTTACTATGAATTGAAATATAATTTTTAGTTTTCATAAGTGTAATTTTTAAGAATGTCTGGTCGATAAAAATTAATTTTTATTAACATTCATTCACATTCATTCTTTCAAGTCTAAATTTGATCATTTTTTTCATCCTTATATGCACATAGTTCATAAATCCTAAAAATAAAAAAAAAAATAAAAACTATGAGATGAATCCTAAATTTGATTATATTCGAATGTAGTTAAGTTTATTTCTTTATAAAAAGAGAATTACATCATACATCTAATCCATTAAAATTTAAGAGATTACGTTGGCCTATGTTTGAGCACATAAAAAGAGTCGATGAGCCACATAAAATAAAAATAAATATTTATTAAATTATTTTATTAAATTTTATCACTTTTGAATCGGGTTAGTTTAGACTCATCTATATTCTCTTATATTAAAGCGAACGAATTGCAAGTTTTCATGTTTTGAAAGTAGACCACTATCAATGATGTACAGTTGGAGAGAATGAATCTGCTTGGAACCCAGAAATGTTGGTTTTTAATTATTTAATTGTGTTGTTTGCGTAGACAAAACTACTTAAAAGTAAGAGATAACGTTTCTAACATTCTAACAAATCTTACTCTATGGAAACAAGCAACGGCCGTCCGCCCTTGAGCTCTCTACTCCTTCTTGTGTATCCCTCTCCTCTCTCTCCTAAAGGAGTCCGTCCTCCCTTAGAGCTCTACTCATTGTTTCTACTATAATAATAAACTAGAGTTGGGCGAGTGCGACCAGAGTCCCTGGTTTTATCTCTTTCATGCTAACCTTTATATTGAGTGTTGTTTTGAAAGGCGAAGGTTTCAATGTCTATGAGACCATAAACACTATGATCTCGTTTGATTTCCAATAAAAAGAACCAAAAAATTTTATTTTTTATAAATTAAAATATTTAATTCATATTTTTAGAGTTTATCCATACGAATACTCTATTCTCATATGATTTAAATTTTTGTATTTTATAGAAAATAAAATTTCATTAGTATAGATTTATTTTTCCCTTGCAGCGTGTTTCTATTTTTTTTCCAACATACTCTTCTTTTCCATCGTATACCCTTTTTCCCAAATCATTGGACGAGAAAAGAAACGCGAGGTAAGAATTAGTTAAAATCTTTTCTACAATGCTTGTTGTTGTATCAATTTTGTTTTTGATCCTCGATTTTTTTTTAGCTATTACGTTTTTTTGAACATATTTTTTCTAGAGAGTTATAGAATTTTAATATTTTGATTTCTTAATCACTTTTTATAACCTCATATAAAAGTTAAAAAAATTAGATGATAAAAAAAGTTTTAAGAAATAAAGGATATAATTGATATTTTACATAATTTTTATAAAAAAGAAATTGTTCAACCAAATGTCATAACTTCATTCTTTTTCAGAAAAATATCTGTTTTTTATGATCAATCAAACGTGATAATTAAGATATTTTATGCTTAAAAAATTAATTTTTAAACATTTTATTTCTATTTGAAAGCTAATTTCTGTCGATCAAACTAGCCCTCTGTATATTTTGGAAGAACAAAGTGCATAAAATCGTTACATAGATTGTTATTAATAATAGCTGCTACGTTATAACCGCTGTCGCAGTTAATTCTGGGCTTGAACTTGATCAAGTTGGCCCAATTGCACCAAATCTAGACTCCACACCGGAATTAAAGAACCGGATCCGGATCAAGCACGTCTTGGGCTTGGGCCCAATCCATGATCTCAGGTCCACCAAGACAAATCTTCACACTTTCCCGACGCTATGACACCACCACAAGCTCGCAGCCAGACGGCCAGCCAGCTCCATGGAATGGAGCTCTCAACTCTTCTCGATGTCCCGTCTTCTCCTCCTCCTCCTCGTCATCGGAGGTCACTCGCTCCTCGCCCTCTCCACCTGTGCTTCCGTCGAACACCCAAACTCATCCAATCCCCGTTCAAATTTTCCGCCACTTTCCCTCTATCCTCTCCCACTCCTCTAAGCTCTTCTAGCGCCTCTCTGCTTCCAATTGTCGACACGGAAGGCGAATTCCATGGTTCCTGTAGCGCCGATTCTTCTCGCGACGCCACCCTTAGGAGCTATTCCCAAATGCTCCGGAACTGCGCCTCGAGAGGCGGTCTCATCGATGGGAAAGCCGTCCACGCTCGCTTGCTAAGGACCGGAGTAGAGCCGGATACGCACCTTTACGATTCCTTGGTTCATCTGTACTCCAAGTGCGGGAGCCTTCGGAGTGCGCACTACTTGTTCGAAGAAATGCCGCACCGTGATGTTGTTGGTTGGACCGCGCTTGTTGCTGGGTATGCTTTAGATGGCAATGGGGAAGAGGCCGTTAGATTGTTTTGTGAGATGAAGAGGGAGGGAGTTTGGCCGAATGGTTTCGCAATTGCTGCCGGTCTGAAAGCCTGTTCGATGTGCTTGGACTTGGATTTTGGGCAGCAGTTGCATGGAGAAGCGATGAAGTTGCTATTTTTATCAGATCCGTTCGTTGGGTCTTCTCTGGTTGATCTCTATGCGAAGTGTGGGGAGATGGAGCTTGCTGAGAAGGCTTTTCTAAGCTTGCCCGAGCACAATGTTGTGTCTTGGAATGTGCTGCTCAATGGGTATGCTCAGGTGGGCCAGGAGAGAAAGGTTCTGGAGCTTTTGGGGCAGTTGATGGAATCAGAAATGAGGCTGAACGACTTTACTTTGTCAATAGTTGTCAAGTGTTGCACGGTCTTGGGTGATGTGAGACTAGGTCAGTTAGTTCATTCTCTGGTGATCAAGATTGGTTTGGAGCTTGATGAATTTTTAAGTAGTAGTCTTCTGGATATGTACTCAAAGTGTGGATTGGCAGAGGATGCCTATAAAGTCTTTGTTAGGATTACCGAGCCTGATGTGGTGGTTTGGAGTGCAATGATATCATGTTTGGATCGGCTAGGGATGATGCTTGAAGCCTTTGAACTTTTTATAGACATGAAAAGGAGGGGAATCAGGCCAAATAAATATACTCTTACAAGTGTTGCTAGTGTTGCCTCTGAATTGGATGATAGGAGATTTTCTGGTAGTGTTCATGCTTATATCTTGAAAAGTGGATTTGGAACGGAAAAGGAAGTTGGCAATGCTGTTTTAAATATGTACATGAAAAATGGGGCTGTTCAAGAAGGTTGTATGTTGTTTGATTGTATGATGGACCATGATACTATCTCTTGGAATGCCCTTTTGTCTGGATTTCACAGTGCCAGTTATTGCAAAGAAGGGCTTAAAATTTTCAGACAAATGCTTGCTGAAAATTTCACACCAAACAAGTATACATTCATCACTATCTTAAGGTCTTGCACCAGCCTGATGGCTGCCAGTTATGGTACCCAAGTTCATGCTCACATTCTGAAGAACGGCCTAGAAGAAGACTCTTTTGTTGGAGCAGCGCTGCTTGATATGTATACAAATTGTGGTTATTTTACAAATGCACGCCTAGTCTTTGGTAGACTGAAAGAAAGAGATGTCTTTGCTTGGACTACGATTATTACAGGGTACACAAAGACTGATCAAGCTGAGAAAGCTATAAACTGCTTTCGCCAGATGCAGCGAGAGGGTGTGAGTCCCAATGTGTTCACCCTTGCAAGCTGTTTGAGAGCTTGTTCTAACTCAACATCTTTAGACAGTGGTCGCCAGTTTCATTCCTGGGCCATTAAATCTGGGCAGAGTGATGCATTTGTCTTGAGTGCCCTAGTTGATATGTATGTAAAATCTGGTTGCTTAAAGGATGCTGAGGTAGCCTTTTATAGCTCAACAGTACGAGATGAGGTTTTGTGGAACACTATAATTTGTGGGTATTCTCAACATGGCTATGGGGAGAAGGCTCTTGAAGCCTTTCAGCAAATGATAGATGAGGGAAACAGACCTGATGAGGTGACCTTTATTGGTGTCCTCTCAGCTTGTAGCCATGATGGATTGCTAAATGAAGGGTGGCAACACTTTGATTCATTGACTCGTGTGTATGGAATCACACCTACAATGGAGCACTATGCTTGTATGATTGACCTCCTTGGGAAAGCAGGTAACCTCAATGAGGTTGAGCATTTCATCAGTGAAATGACACTGACACCTGATGCCTCAATATGGCAGACAGTTCTTGGGGCTTGCAGAATGCATGGAAATGTTGAACTTGGGGAAAGGGCAGCAGAGAAATTGTTTCAAATAGACCCACATATTGCCTCCACTTACATACTGTTGTCCAATATGTATGCAGCTTCTGGGAGATGGGATGATGTTGCTAGGGTTAGGAAGATGATGTCCGATCGTGGTATTAAAAAGGAGCCAGGATGTAGTTGGGTCGAGATCGGTGGTCGGTTTCATGTGTTTCTGGCTCAAGATGGTTCCCATCCTATGCCTAATGAATATATATGAATCTGAAGGAGTTGACACAGAATAATTTTACAGGTTATATCCCAGATACGGATTATGCGCTTTGTGATTTGCTGAAGGTGAGGAAAAAGGAAAGCCTTTTTTTGATCACATTGAGAGATTAGACCTAGCGTTTGGTCTCATAAGCACCAAGACCAGAAATCAATTCAAGTCTTCAAGAACCTCCGAACATGTGGAGACTGGCACGATGCCATTAAAATCATCTCAAAGGTCATGATAAACAGAGAGATCATTATTCATGATGGCACACATGGTCACCACATTCAAAATGGCTCTTGCACTTGTCAGGATCATTGGTAATTTTGTTGGTCTTGAGACTGGCAAAAATGTGTAGAAAAAAAGAAAAAAGATGAAAATGATGCAGAAAAAGCAATAGTTTATACTGTCACAGACAATGAAGTGGAAATCGAAATTGATTCTACCAAAAGTGGGTTTCTATTGCTCAGAATATACAGAGATGTTCTCAAGGTAAACAAGAATTGGACTTCCAGTGGAGGCCTTAACATCAAGCTTTATTGTGGTTTATACATTGTATTGACTGCACTATTTCCAGTAGTGAACATTTGCTGAGGGAAGGCAGTATTGCAATGATATCTTGCCTTGGCTGAAGCTTGATTCAGGCTACTCTCCCTTGTAGGTAATCTTATGTTTCATTGGTGTCAAAAATATTATGATCGTTTTCTATTGTTGAAGAAATTAGAATTGAATGATTTGCTTGTTATTTAAACCTGAAATTCTACCAAATGGATGCTTTTGATGTTTCGTTGACTACATGACCCAGGGAAATTGGGTAGACTTTTACAGCTGCTTATATTCATTGGCAAGCGTGGTCTAAGGAGAAACTGACAGACGGTTGATCTGTTTTCTTACAGGACAAAGGAAGTAGTACTATGATCAAGAGAAAAAGGCGTTTCAAGTCTCATCATATCTCAACAGCAGATATTACTTGCCTGTTATGAATCAATGGGCAACAGGTCGAAAAAGGTGGCTACAAATCTATGATTGTACTTGATGGCTAGCTCTCTCACCATGGTGATTCCATGACGAACAACCTCTGTTTTATTGTGCAGCAGCTTGAAGATTTCTCGCATTGCATTTCCATGCAGGATTGCGACTACATGGACCCAGTCTTGTTGGACTCGACTTCAATGGATTCTTCAATTTTCTACTCACATTTCTCAACTACGATTTCTTTCTTCCCCTTCTCTCTCTCTTTTTCCTATTGAGTAAATAATACAATGGTTGGCCTTTAAAGAACGCTATACATTCTATTAATTTAGAATTACCAAATAATTTTCATCCATATAATTCTATATGGAATTTCCTATCAAAAGAAGCATCTCTTCTGAACATGCTTTGGTTTGTGGACGTGTTTCTTCAATTAGCGACATATTTTGTCTTATAAAAATTGAAAAACAGTTGCTTTTGAGCATCTCAATTTGTAAGGAAGCACAGTGTTCGCGGAATAATATTCTTACAAATTCTCATTCTAATTGTTGGACGAAGTTATATTGATTCCCAATGTTGGCATTGACCGTCCGCAAAGCTGGCATTGGTTATAAGCATCTAATTAATAAATTGCTAATCATATTAAGGCTTGTAAATTGGAAGCAAAATTTGCTTGCCCGAGCTTGGCCTTTTTTTTTTTTTTTTTTTTCGTAGGGAAGGATGCTGCTTCCACACGATCAAGTTATTAGGGATTGGCGAGGTGTCAGTAAGCAGATGCGAGGGAGAAGCTTTTTCCATAAAATAAAGGACATTTTTCTTATATTATAATTAAAACAACTCTTGATCAGGTGTGGGTATATTTTGACATGCTTACATTCCGAGCCGCTCGCATTAGCTTTAGCTGGATCAAGCCAAGTAATTGCATGCATCCTTTATTCATGCAAGGTGGACAGCAATCAGTCCAAGCGGCGCTTTATCATCACAGGAATTTCGCTGCTTTCTGATTGCAAAGGACTCTGGAATTTGGTATTCTTTTCTCACGCTTCATCTCAGAATTGTCTAAACCCTGCCCCTAGATAATTGTTCAGGAAGACTAGCTAATTATTCTTTAAGACCCTCAAATCGTTCAGCCTTGCTCAATGGTCGTAGCAAGCCAGCCTCCAGAATGCAAGTGAAATTGCACCAGAGAAATACGTGTGGATAATCATAGAGGGACGTAGGCGGGCGGATGATTGGAAATATTTCAGAATCCAATCCACAAGAACTACCATGGACCATTTCCAATTGATTTTGATGTGCTGTGCAGCCATTTTACCATGGTTTTAATCATCCACACATCATTTCATTTCTTCTTTACCATTCCCCTGCAGTTTGAATCACACATTTCTTCCTGGCTGGAAGCTATGACATAAACATTCTCTAAACATAAAGAGACTTGAAAAACTTAGCAGAAGAGGCCAAATAAGCATGAAAACTGCATCCTGCGTTAGAAACGTTTTCATTTTTATCTTTTAAAAATTGTTTTCTTTTTTATCTTTTGATCTCTAAAAGATATGTTCGATAAATGAAAATAAAAATTATTTTCTATTTCTTATTTTTATTATAAATAATAATAATTTTAAAATAATAAGTAAAAAAATTAAACAAAATACCATCAACTTCTACAATATACTGATATAATATATATTATATAAATTATAATATTATATAACATAATATATGATATGTAATACTATATTATTACATAATATTATATATTATAATAATAGCACAATATTATATTATCTAATGATACATATTATAATCTATTATAGTCTTATAATCTTATAAAAATTATTATTAATATATTACATATAGATTAGTTATTATAATCCTATGGACAACATCATCCTCAATCTTTTATTTCTTATAAATAATCGATCCTAAATACCGATAATGATCATTTTTAATAACTCCATTAACCCCAATTTGTACTCTACATTCATTTTCATTTCTAATTATACTAAAATTACATTCCATATATTCTGTCTTTATCCTATTTAATTTAAAACCTTTATATTTTAATGCATTTTGGCATAGTTCTAACTTACGATTAATTTTAACTTTAGTTTCATCTACTAGTAATATATCATTTATAAATAACATGCACTATAAAATATCATCCCAAATATATCTAATAAACTCATTTATAATTAAAGTAAAAAGATAGGGATTAAGAGTAGATTCCTGTTATAAGTCTACTGTAATAGAAAATTCGCTAGTATTACCGTCGATAGTTTTTACACTAGTAATTGCCCCATCATATACATCTTTTATTATGTTAATATCCTAATAAATATTCTTTTCTTTTCTAGCACCCATCATAAGATTTTTTTAAAGATCCTATCATATATTTTCTTTAAATCAATAAAAACCATATAAAATCTTGTTTCTTTACTCTATACATCTTTATTAACCTCTTAAGAAAGAAAATAGCTTCTACGATCGGCCTTTTTGGCATAAAACTAAATTGATTCTCTAATATTTTGTAATACATCTCAACCTATGTTCAATTACTCTCTTCCAAAGTTTCATAATATGACTCGTGAATTTGATACAATGATAATTAAAGTAGTTTTGAATATCTTCTTTATTCTTATAAATTGATATTGTAATGCTTTTTCTCCATTCATTAGGCATCTTTTAGTTTCTAAAATCCTATTAAATAAATTTATCATCTACTTTACTCTAGCATTACCTAAACATTTTCAAACTCTTATAAAAATTTGATCAGGTCCTATAGCTTTTCCTACTTTTATTTTTTTTTATAGCTTTATTTACTTCAAATATCTTAATTCTACGAGTATACACTGTAATTTTATCCTCAATAGAGCTAATGGAGCATCCTAAATTTTTACATAATTTTTATTTAATAATTTATTAAAATAACTTCTTCATTTTTCTTTGATCTCTCTTCCTAACCAAAAATTTTTAATTATTATCTTTAATGTATTTAACTTGAAACATATTTTTAATTTTTCTATCTCTTACTCTTGCAATTCTATATATGTCTCTCTCTTCATCTTTAGTTTCTACCTTATGATATAATTTCTCATATCTTACATTTAACCTCCCGTACCGTCTTTTTAACTTCTTTCTTAACAATCTTATAGTTTTCATATGCTTCTCCATTCTTACATTTAGATAGTTTTTTATAACACTCTCTTTTAGCCTTAACTACTAATTGAACTTTCTCACTCCACTAAATTTTCTTATTATATAGTATGTTTCCTTTTAACTCTTCTAATACCTCTATAACTATTTTTTTAATACTATTAGCCATCTCTTCTCATATGATATTAATCACTCCATCTATATTCTATTTTCTTTCCTTCATCACTCTATCTTTAAAAATTATTAGTTTCTGTCCTTTTAAATTTCACCGTCTAATCCTTGAATTTTTATACTTTGTAATCTTTCTCCTCCATTTTTGAATACATATATGCATAATCATTAATTTATGTTATACAGTTAGACACTCACTTGATATAACCTTATAATTTTTACAAAATACGTGATCAATTGCTCTAATAAGGAAGAAATATATTTGATTAGCATTATATTCACTTTTAAAAGTTATCAAATGAGTCTTTTTTTTAAAATATGCATTCGCTAATACTAAATCATATGTCATTGTAAACTTTAAAATAACATTTTTCTCATCATTTCTATTTTCCATCATTTTTATCTTCAAATCCATAATTTTCATGTACTCTTTCAAAATCTATATCTTACTTTCCTACTTGTCCATTCAAATCTCCTCCAATAAATATTTTTTCTCCAAAAAGAATCTCTTAAATTAGTCATCCATATCCTTTCAAAAACTTTGCTTTATCGCACTATCTAAACTTACTAGAGAAATATAAGTACTAATAATATTTATTGATTCCTTATTTATCACTAATTTAATTAAAATTATTTTATCACCTATTATTTTAATGCCTACAATTTCATCTTTTAGGCTTTTATCTACAATAATTTATATTTTATTTTTATTTCTATCTTTGCTTTAAAACCATCATCAATCTTTTTACTTATCCACTTAGTCTCCTACACGCAAGCTACATTAATTCTTTTAATCATTGTATCTATTAGTTCCATTAATTTTTTTTGTTTATGATCCTATATTCTAAGTTGCTTAACATATTTTATTTTATTTTATTTTATTTTTATTTTTATGAACTAACTTCTTTTTCCGTACCCATCCATCCATAAAGGTATAAAAATCGTTACTTATATTTCGCATACCTAAATACTAATATAACGCATCACTTCCAAAGACCACCCTATCCTTCCTTATCATTTTCACTACATTCGAAATTCGATAGAAAACGCCTTATCTTTATCAATTTATTCTATTGGATTCATATTCATAAAATGTGATTATAGTTTTATGCAGACTGCCAACCTATCGCAATTCATCTTCTTTATCCATTCTTAAAACCAACCATATATAAAAAACTTAAAGGCAGATATGTAAATTCAATATATTTAAAAACATAACTAAAATATCCAACATGGCTGGGATCATGGCCCCAGCGGTTGGAACTCCTATAACCAGCTGTCTGGAAGTTGAACAAGCATACAGCAACCAGCAAAACTGGGTGTCGCCATAATGAATAGATGCCTTTCGAACCTGCTTCCAATCACCCAAACGATAATTCAATAAGTGAAAATACCACAGCAAATGACCGCCTGTTTTTTGTCACAGCCTGAAGAAGTTTGGTTAATGCAGTATTCTTGGTCCTCACCATGACCCAAGAAGACAAGAACCTGAACTGAGCATTAACTGATGCAAAATGATCGTTCTCATTACAAGTAGAAGTGCCACCAACCACAGTCAACATACCGTTGTTCACCATGAACAAAATCTGACTCGGCTCATTAATCTGTGTCCTCCATGTCATCATCAGATGCTGGATTTTCTACCTCACTACCGCTACCCATATCAGGAACATCAGAAGGATCAAAATTCTCTTTCCCTGAACTGCCGTCAATCCCATACTTGACAAATTTCATCTGCACTTCCCCTTCTTCAACTTCCCATCCTTTACGTTTCTTCTTTTCATTACTTCTTGTTGACTTCATGGATCGAGCAGCAGCTAGAAAAGTAGCATCCATTGTTTCCATTTCCTCATCCTCTGCAGCCTCCTCAGCAAACTCCCCACGGTTATCGACAAAGAAAAGATCTGCATCTGTTTTCTTGCCGTCCGTATTGAACATTGAAGCATCAGATCCTACTTTGGTCTCATCAAATATCAACTTACTATGAAATTTTGATACGTTGTCTTCAAACAGCCTCAAACCTTGTTTTTCAAGATCCACAAGCCATTCTGTCAAAATACAAGTCTCTTGTCACTAAGAACTCTTTAGGAGACATTAGATGGAAATATGGAAAGTTACAAAGCGAAAAGGGGGATCTAGAATACGCACTGAGAAGAGCTTGAGGTGTAGTGGCAGTTGGTTTGTTAAGTCTCCTCTCCAAGCCAACTCGTTTTGTGACCCAGTTAACTAAGCCATTGGGAATAAATGATGCCGAAAATGCATTTATATAAGAAATAGCTTTGCCCTGATCTCCTCTGCTTCTGTTGCCAAACAGTGGAGATGAGCACCAAAATATATATACATCCACAAGCATCTTGAAGTACTGTTATAATTATTTCCTTACCTGGCAATTTGGATGGCTTCATGGGTAATAATCAACCTTTTCATAAGAAGATTCATTATAGAATCATCAGATTGTTCCACCTTAAATCCAGGATTAATGAAAGAATAATCTACTAATACAACAGCATCACAGAGAACGTCTCTCACCAAGCTTTCATCCATAGAACTCTGAGAAACACAACCTTTAGATTAAAAAATAATCTTTACATCTGACTGTGTTAAATGGATAAGACAGGGCAAATAAATTTTAAAGGCAAGATCCCATGTTAATACCCATATATAACCTGAGAACCGGACACCACTTGCAAGCTATTCATGATATAGAACAACCAATAAAACTTCTCATCCAAGTGCCAGGAGAGTGAACGAAAATTTTAAACCACAAAATAGGATCACAGGAATTCCTTTAGTTTTTCCAAATAAATGACTACACAATCTCTAAGTCAAAAAACATGCACCAGCCTCAGCCAAGGTAACAGGCATACTGCAATTAAACCACTGGAGTTCCACCATCAGAACAAGACCCCTTGGGAAAAGTCATCACTTGAAACTTCCATATTATTTGCTTTTTACAGCAATTGATACCTGACCTATATCATTCTGTAGAGAACACAATCTCGAGTGACATAAATAATGACAAAAAAAGCAAATCTTAACCACCTTAATACCTAAAGGCGTTAGGCAAATATCAAATAGAAACCCACTCAAATCAGAATCATTTCATCAATTCAAGTTTCAGCTTATCAGGCTAACCAAAAAAGATGTAATATAGATGTCAAGGAAAGCTTATAAATCACAAATTATGGACTGATCCATCCCGACAGATTTTTTTTTTTAATTTAGAAGAAGTTCTATAACTTTTAATAAAATTATATTCTGCATGCCATAGCAATATTCATGATTTTTCTAAAAAGACAGTAACCAAAATTCCCTCCAAAGGAAAAAAAAAATTGGTAAGGTCACATATGGTTAGGAAGAAAGCAGGAGAGAGGCTTGGAATAAGGTTTCTTCCTGTTATGAAGAAAGGAAGAATAATTATTCTGATCAAGACTTTTCATTCATGGATAACTGCTCCAAAAAGGACCTGGGATGACTTTATTCTTGGAATTAAACCCTCTTCTTTTCTAGTCTCCTTTTTTATGGATTAAAAAACTCCCAGATTTATCCCAAAAAATACTTCTGTTACTTTTAAAGTAAAAAAAGGTACTTCCTAGGGAAAAAATGAGTTTGTTTGGTAACAATATCTAAGAAGTGCTTCTAAAAGAAGAAAAGGCTGAAAAAGTGTTTCTAGGAGAAGGTAAAACATTCTTCATGCATGAGAAATAACTTTTTTAAAAAGTAGAAGCAACACTAAACACACACAGATAGAGAGAGGTACAACTTTTGGATTAACTATGCCAATCCACATTTCCTAATTCTTGAACCACACATCCTTAGAGTCTCTGGGCTCGCTAAAAATACTTTCATTTGCTGCTACAAAAGAAAAAAGAAGTCCTTTTTTTCTGAAAGATGTGAAAAACATGTCCTATCCCACTTGCAACAATGTTTTCCTAGATGCTCTCTTACATAGTCTCCTCTGTCAACATTTTTCCCATCCCATGCATTTAACTGCTTATTCACAAGAACCTACCAAAGAGATGAAAACTGTTCCTTCCTGGAGCACTGTCACGGAAGTGCTTTGCATGAAGGCCTTTTATATGAGTAGAAGTGGTACGATGCATCTTGAACAAAAATAACAAAGAGAAACAAAATAGTGTACTAATTGCTCTCAATATCCCATGCTTGGGGCTGACAATATGTAATTGATATGTACATGCAACGGTTCTATTATTTATACGGTTTAACATGTCAGGAGGCTACTGGACCTAAGGAAGTAGCCACTCAATGTGTTAAGATATAACCGACATCTAAGATAACAAGGGAAATGAGTTATTATGGTATCATTATAAGGGCATAGCCACTCAATCTAGAACATACCCTTAGTCATGAAAACTATGTTAACAAGAGGCATATCCACCAGGGTAACCCAAACTTATCAACCCGTACAACTCTAGATAAACCTTTGGCACCCAATCAGACAGCTTAGTTTCACCTGTATTGCCCCATCAGCAAGCTTTATACAAGACCAATACGCAGAGAAAATCTGAAACAAGTCATTTCGTCATGATCATCAATAACTGCACATCAAAGATGATAATAATTTCTGGCATCACGTAGATCAACTAGCAAACTATAATTTGTCAAGATGCAATTGGGAAAAGTTGGTGACTTCATGTGAGAAGATTAATGGGATATCGTGCTTTGTGCAACTGCTATAATGAGTTATAAATAAATTATGGAGTCAACTCTTCAAAAAGCTGTCTGAATGGGAATTGGCATTTTCCAAAATGCATAATCCAGTCTGGTCCACTTCATCAAACATAGCAGGAGGTTAAGCATGAAATTCACCACGAACAGATGTTCAATGATAATTTTGTTGAGAGTGTGCAATTAATATTTACTTACTAATAGGACACCGACAGGCATAGGTGGATCCAGCAGCAGCCTCAGCAACATCTCTGATAAAGACAAAGAAGAAATCAGAATCTAACCAAACTACACAACAAAGATATTATTAATTAAAAAGCAGATGCTAAAAGATAAAAAGAAGACAATTTTATCTTCAATATATCATGCTTTTTAACACCAGGGCATTCATCTAAGAGAACTGAATGTCTGCATGATAAGTTCTACATTAAAACCAGGTAATGGGATAGGCTTAAGCTGCTAATCATGGTTCAAGCATTCAATCCTAAATTGGTAAGTTTTGCAAATCAAGGGGAAAAAATGATCATGTGAAAATTGGCAATGGCATGGTTGCTTCACAGATAGAGGTATTCAATCCTTGTAGCTAGAATGAATTGCAACGCATGATGATGTTGATCAGCAACATATATGGCAAACAGTAATGAAATAAATCTAAAGGGGATAAACAATTACCAAAGAAGACACGGTTCTGAAATGCAGTTATCGAACTAACAGCCCAAATTCTCAGCTCCTTCTGTGACTCAGGCCTTGGCGCCGCAGCTGCTTGGACTTTCAAGCACAACCTCAGCAAGAAAGCCTCGGTAACCACAACACCAGCCAAATAACTAGTACCACATCCTTCTTTTCCAAAGAGTCCCCGAATCTCATCACTAACCAAGGGAAAAAGAACTCGCAGACTGTCTTCTCCACAAGAATGCTGCACCGTCCAGACTCGAACAAGATCAATAAAACAAGGAAGCAGGCAGCCATCGGAGAATTCTCCCACTTTGGAGCTCTTGCTGCTACAAATGCTAATGAAACTCATTATCCCATCCACCAAAGCCTCGATCTCCTTCCTTACCTTTTTCGCCACCTTCCTGGAGAGCTTGTCCACCTCCATCACGCATCGATACAGCTCTGAGACAGCAGGAGCAAGCAAAGCTATCGACTTGAGGCCACCATATGAAGCGGAGCAAGCAAAAAGCAGCTGGAGGAGGTCCTTGACGACCATAACGCGCTCAATGGCCTCTTTTTTGGACGCAATGGCCTCGTGGTAGCCAACCGCGGAGTACAACCAGACGATCTCGAGAGGGGGATCGGCGCTGAACTGGAGCAGGCGAAAGAAAATGGAACGGAACGCGGAGAAGTCGCAGGACTCCTTCTGTACTTCGATCAGGAACCGGTCGATGGATTCCTTGAGCATGGATTGGAAATTGGGGCCCGCGAGAGGGCCGAAGGCCGGGGGTTTCGCGACCGTCGGGGATTCGAGGAGGACGGCATCCATCTCGAAGCCGATGGTTGTCGAATCAATTGATCCGACGGGGAGGAAGAGGGGTGAAAGACGCGGGGAAACCCTAACCCTAATTTCTTCTCGATGATGGGGTCCTCGTCGTCTCGGATAGGTTTAGGGGGAGTTAGGGTTAGGGTTTTGCAACGGCTCGAATGCAGGAGGGGTTTAACAAATTGGGAAGCAGCGGGGGGCGTAGGAAACGCTTGCTCTCCTCCGCTAGGCCACAGGCGTATTTAAATTTCAAACCACCTGGCCCCCGCACGGGGTCCGTCTTCACAAACTTTGACATTATTCATTAATCACTACCTGCAATGGCCTTCTTGATGAATGAGTTTTTTGATTTATTATCGTAGTGGTCTCGCATGGATACCCTTTTCCTGTGGCGATTAATCTTAGCACAAAGTATAATGTTCCATGTGCTTCACAAACTAATAAAAATTCATTCAAAGTTATTTCTATTTTGTCATGCATCTAATGTGTTCACTCTTGCTTTGCATGCAAGAGTGGATTGTATATATAACAAAACATATGTTACATTCTTTATTTAATAAGCAGCACATGCACATCTTATATTTCATTTAGTACTTAAACTCTATTAAAAATGCAATGATAAATATTTATCATTTATTAAGAGTAATGGTTATACGCATATCACTTGTTAAATAAATAATCTGAAAGCAAATATCTAATAAGCTGCACTTAAGTTGTTTTGTTTATTTTTTTTTATTTTTTTAAAAAAATTCAAATAACATAAAATGGATTCCTATATAAAATATTGTATATACTATTTTGGATTTGATAATTACACCAATAAAAAAGGATTAATAATGAGATATTATATTATTGGGACCACTAGGAATCTATAGTTTGGGCAATTTACTAGGATGGATAATTTTATGAATCTATTTATCGTATACTATAAATTGATGATAGCTAAATGGGATTTATAAAAAGCTTTCTGATTATTGATATTAATGTATTTGATCATTATTAAAGTTTTATTATTTAATATATAATAAATAATTTACTATTAAAACTTTTTATTTATTTTAATTTATTATATTAATATATTGTATTTCGGTTATATTAAAAAAGGGACAAACCATAACTCATGCATGGCATGACACCATCATCGATAATGTTAGTATTAATTGCAGAAGTAGAGGTAGCAAAATTGAACACGAGCACAACTTAAATCCAATATAAAATAAATGGGTTTGAATTGACTTTAAGTGGGGTCATGTCATAAATATATCGATACTATTATGACATAAAATAATCGCAGGTTGTCCCACCAACTTAAAAATAATCCATTTATAACCCATTTAGTTAATAACATATTAAGTGGGCCATATTAAGTAGATGAAGTCGTATTTTATTCATGTTAGACAAGTTATATCTATTCGTATTAAGCGAGTTGTACCGTATCAATTAAATATGATTTATTTATTAAACAAGTTATGCATGTTATGTCGTGTTATCTATTTAATAATCATATTTAATTTGTGTTTAGATTTTTGACATGATTAATTATTCGTGTTGTGTTCATATTGATTTATATAGAATTATACCTTAATTTCAATACGACATGGAAACACAAATTACGATCCTTAAACAAAAGTTTTGGCATAAAGATTCAATTTATATAAAATTCTCCATTTACATTTTTTATTATATTTTGATTTTTTACCAATGAAAATAAAATAAGTTTCAATTCCATATTATTTAGGGCTAGCTACATAAATTCTTTTCCTCTGTTTTGCTCAATCTTAAGTCATATTTTCTGTAAGATATAAGTATCTTAAATTTTTCTTTATCACTATCTCTCCTATAACATTCAGATTATCTTTACCTCTTTTTTTTTCTACATATATTAAATCATTTTTTCGCATCGATGCATTTCTAGGTCTATATCGCAAATGTCCAAACCATCTAAATTATTCTCAATTGATGCTACATATTTCTTTTTACAAATGACTTTATTTTTTATTTTTTATTATATTATCATATATCTATCTCAACATTTTCATTTCAGAGCTACATTCATCTTGTTGCATATAATTTTTTAATTATCTAACACTCCATATCATAAAGCATAATCCATCTTACAGCCATCTTATAATTTTTTTTTATTTAGATGGGCATTCTATAATTATATAATATTTCAGTTGCACTTCTCCACTTTATCAAACTTACTTTAATCCTATGGACAACATCATTTTCAATCTCATTTTTTTATGAATAATCAAACCTAAATATCAAAAATTATCACTTTTAAGAATTTTATGGTTTCTATTTTTTACTTTACATTCATATTTATTTCTAACTGTACTAAAATTATATTTTATGTATTTTTATTAACTTAAAACCTTTAAATTCTAATATATTTCTTCATAATTCTAACTTACAATTAATCCCAATCTCAGTTTCATCTACCAGTACTATCTTTGTATTTGGGATAGTTGTTAGCCAACAGCTATCTTACATAGCTACTGAGAAACAATTGCTAAAATGCCTCCGAACGACTAATCCAAATAAGGCTTACATTATCTGCAAGTAACATGCATTATAAAATATCATCCTATATATATCTATTAAGCTTATCCATAGTTGATACAAAAGGATAAGAATTAAGAGTATATCCCTCATATAAACTTATTGTAATTAAGAATTCACTCATATTATCACCAATAATTCTTATATTAATAACCATTCTTTCATACATTTTTTTATTAAATTAATATATCTAATGAATATTCTTTTCTTTTCTAACACTCACCTAAGACTTTTATAGAGACTTTGTTATATACTTTTTAAAATTAATAAATATTATACAAAGATTTTATCTTTTTTTTTTTATACTTCTCTATTAATCTTCTAAGAGAAAAATGACCTCTATAGTTAACATTCTTGGCATAAAACTAAATTAATTCTTTGATATTTTTATAATACATCTTAATCTATGCTTAATTAATCTCTTCCAAAGTTTTATAATGACTCGTGAGCATTATTTTGAATATTTCATTTATTCTTATTATTCGATACTATGATATTCTTCTTTCATTCATCAAGTGTCTTCTTAATCTTTAATATCTTATTAAATAACTTTGTTACCCAAGTTACTCCTAAATTACCTAAATATTTCTAAACTTCAATAAAAATTTTGTCATATTATACTGTTTTTTCTATTTTCATCTTTCTT
This sequence comes from Metroxylon sagu, assembly GCA_017589505.3. Classification (NCBI taxonomy): domain Eukaryota; kingdom Viridiplantae; phylum Streptophyta; class Magnoliopsida; order Arecales; family Arecaceae; genus Metroxylon; species Metroxylon sagu. Next base: position 897,019 of record JACVBY030000601.1, read on the forward strand.
TAACCTTCTTATTTCAAATATCCTAAATCTATTAGTATATGTTGCATTCTTATCCTCAACAAGACTAGTAAGGCTTTCTAAATATATGCATAATTTTTATTTAATAATTTATTCAAATAGTTTTTTCATTTTTCTTTAAACTTTTCCTTCTTAACTAAGTTTTTTTAATATTTATCTTTGATGCATTTAATTTGAATCATATCTTTAAATTTTTTTTTCTCTTAGCTTTGCAATTCTAGATATATCTTTCCATCTTCAAACCCTATTTAAAAGCGGCTATTAGGTAGCTATTCATCAATAACTATGTGAGATAACTGTTGGTCAATAACTACTCTCAAATAGGCTTTTAGTTTCTAACTTACGATATAATTTTTTATATACCTTATATTTAATTTTTTATACCTTCTTTTTAGCTTCTTTTTAGTTATTTTAATATTTAGGTAGTTTTCTATAATATCATCCTTTAACCTTAATTGCTAAATACCATCCTTTAACCTTAATTGTTACTTGAAATTTCTTATTTTACTATCAAGTTTCTTTATTATATAACTCATTTCCTTTTAATTCTCCTAACATCTCTATAACTATTTTCTAATATTCTTAGTTATCCCTTCTGTATTGATTTCTCCCTCTATAGTCCATTTTCTTTTTTTTTCATTATTGTATCCTTAAAAGTGATCCTTTCAAATTTTACTATCTAATCTTTAAATTTTTATACACTTTAGTTTTTCTTCTCTATTTTTGAATATATACATCCATAACCATCAATTTATGTTAAGCGGTGAAATTCTCACCTGATATAACTTTACAATTCTTATAAGAAAATTTGATGAATCTTTTTAATAACAAAGAAATTTATTTGGCTAGCATTTTATCTTAAAAGTTATTAGATGAAAGTTTCTTTTTAAAAAAAATATATATTGACTAATGCTAAATCATATACTACTGCAAACTTTAAAATGACATCTCTTTCAATTCTATCTTCAAAACCATAACTTTCACGCACTCTTTTAAAATCAACATTATATTTTTCTTATATATTTATTCAAATCTTCTTTGATAAATATTTTTTTTCTCATAAATCTCTTGAATTACTCCATCCATATCCTTCTAAAAGTTTTATTTTGTAGCATTATTTAAACCTGTTTTATAAGTATAAGCACAATAATATTAATTGACTCCTCTTTTTATATCAATTTAATAAAAATTATTTTCATTTCTATTCTCTTAATATCAATAACTTTATCTTTTAAACTCTCATTTATAATAATTCATACTTCATTTTTGTTCTTATTTTTATATGTACATCAAAGTTTATAACCACTAATCTCTTTTACTTTTTCTTTTACCACTTTATCTTTTTGTAGATAAGCTACATTAATTCTTCTTTTAATCACTATATTTACCGATTCCATTAATTTTTCTATTAACAACTCTATATTCTAAATTACTAAATATATTTTATTTTATTTTAAATTTTTTATTATTAGATTAAATTCTTTATCTTCATCTGTATATAAAAAGGTATGAATTCTTGCATGCTTTTCATCACATATGTAGTATTGATATAATGTATTGTTTTCAAGAATATGAAACTGAATAATTTTTTTATTAGATTTATATTGATATGATTATAGTTTTATGTTGGTTGGCAATCTACTATACATTGGTAGTTATGTATAAAATTTTACACATGTTAAAAGAAAAAATTATTCATACATTATGTGGATTACATACTAAGAAATATATATATATATATATTGTTTTTTTTTTTTTTTCCCCTTGCACGACACGAGAAATCCTAAATTATTGGTCGGCCGACGATATGTTCGACTGATTTTTCGGTCGGGCCTTGTCGCTGATTCGCTATTCGTCACTTCCAATTCGATCCTCGACCGGCCGTTCTGGGAGCCGCTGATCGTCGATCGGTCCGCGTGATATTTCGCTACTTCACTGGATATCGGTACGCCACAGGCGCCGAGAAGTGAATTGTCGGTATCAGCTTGGTGATGCCATGAGCTGCTCCTCATCTTCTTCTCCTTCTTCCTTCCTCTCCCTCCTTCCTCCTTCTGCCTCAACCGCAAAACCAACATTCGTTTTCTTCTACTCCTCTTTGTCGACTTCCAGGAGATTCTCCGGCCTCCGCGCGTCCAATTCGGCTTACCTTGACTCCCTTTTTTCCAACAAAACGGTATGGCGTGCTCTTCCTTTCTTTTCAGCTTAAATTCATGCTATTATTGGGATGCCTGCATGGTTATTAGTCCAACAGCGCTACCCAGCGAAGAATTTACATCTGGAGAAGGAAGCCATGCAGGCATTCGGACCCTGACTTCGTGTCTTTGATGTGCTCGATTTATTGCCTCTCTGAGTTTGTTGTTGTTATCTTATGATCCATTTATGGAATGCAAATCTCAGTATTGTAGTTCTTTTGTTTTCTTTTTCTTTTTTTTTTTTTATCTGCAGATGATTTAGTTTTCAAAAATGATGATTTCAATTGAATGTGAATATGTGATTGATTAGGAAGTACTTGTTATGAGGAAGGAAAGACGGTAAATCAAAGAGCTCAGAAGTAGCTCTAGCATCTGTGCAGCAAAGGGAGGACTTTTCAATACGGTTTAACCTTCTCAGAGGTTTGCCAAAAAGATGATAAGAAAGTGTCTCAGGATCATGTGGAAGACAAAATCTAAACTCTAATGAGAGTTCAATGAAAATAATGAGCAAGAATTGAACTTGGTGGTGAACTTGGGTGGTGAAAAAGAGACAGAAAAAAGGTGGCATTGTGTTTTGTTTCTAGAATTATATACGAATGCCCTAGAATATGAGAATGAACATGTTAAAAAAACCAAAAGTGAAGTGTATATCTGATGACTAAGAAGTTCACATGCTGTAAAATGTCCATGAATGCCAATGACTAAGCATTATCATTTATGTCAAGACTATCCCTACTACAGCTAGAAATTCATTATGCACGGCTCCTTATTTTTACTTCAGGGAAAATTATATGACTCAGATGCAACCTTGGATATCATTGGCCATGCAAGATTACTTTTGATTTCTTACATGCTTGTCTTTCCATAACATGTAAAAAGTTATCTTCTAATAGCTTCCTTCACTGGTCCTCTGAAATTTCTGATTATTTAATAAATTGTCGTCTTACCATTACACGCATTCACAGATCAAGAAACAACTAAATCTGGATGCGGTTCCTGTCAAGGATGCTCGTAAAGGTTGTCAGCATGTCAGGTCAGTTTGTTTTTCTGCTCACATGAATTGTGTAGGGTCTTAGCTAGAGTTATATGATGCTTCATTTCTGCTTTCAGGTCATAATAGCATGGTTTCGAAAAAGAATCATTAGACCTAAAAATCATTCTCATTGCTGTTCCTCTTTGCTATATGGATCTGATGATCTACATAGTGCTGTAGAATAGTTGAAATGAGCAAGCCCTTGATTAAGCTTCAATTTCTGGTTGCTCCTTTTGCAAAAATAATTTAGCTAATTTTTGAGATTGCTGAATTGTAGCATTCATAACGAGATCCTAACTAATAGACTTCAATGTTAATGGGAAAATGGGTGGCATAGGGAATTCTTGAACCTACTTGTTTTTATTTGATGTATGCACAACAAGTTAAAACAGGGTGTTCCAATAAAGTCATTATTTTGAAGTATGTGATGCAGTTCACAGTTTTGCTGCAAAATTACTGGTTTAATTATGTTTATATTAAAGCATGGGTGGAAAAGAACACTTGCAACTCCGATGACTCATTTTTCAGATTAAGTGACTTGAATGAGTTACTTATCATCTAGACTGAGTCTTAACTACCAATAGTAATCTGGAACATACATCATTAATTATTTGAATAACTGCATGATTCCATTCTGAGTTCTTTAGTTAATATGCTGATGATGTTGTCTACAAAGTAGAGTGGGGAGCAAGGTCTGAAAACTCAAGTTCAGTTTCAATTTTGAAGTTTCAACACTAGAATTTTTGCCAAACAAATTCATGAATATGTAAAATCAGGAGATATCAAAATAAGAAGAAAGCTAAAGCAAGTCAAAAAATAAATTAGACATTTTTTAGGTTATGATGCATTGTTTAGGACCTATGAGTGGCTGTTTATTCATTTTTGATGATCTGTGCTGAAATTGTCAGAAAAAGAACATTTCTGAAAATTGAAGATCAAAAATTTTTTTCATGTTGTTTTAGAGGATAACATGTCCTTTATATTTTGATGAGAAAGAATCTTACACTTGCAACTCTAGATCTCTTCAATATTCGAGCTCTAGACTGTCAGCATATTTCGTTCTTTATTACTTCTGTTAACCCAATATCAAAACGTTTACAACTCATTTCAGAACTGTCAAATTTTAAGTTTAATTTTGTCAAAATACTGGTTGAAATTTGAAAAAAATAATGAAAGATTGACAAAAAAAATGATACAAAACCTGTCCATATGTATAATAATTTTGGATCCATTAATCAGTTTTGGCTGCAGTGCAACCAACCTGGGTTTTGAAGCAGTTTTGATGAAACTGAAATGTTCTATACTTCAAATGGTTTGGGAGTTTGCCTTAAAATCTGTCCGATACATTGCTGATCAACCTGTAATTGGTTGCTGATCAACCTGTAATTGGCTTGCTATGGTGGAGCACTTGATTAAATCATGTGTAAAGCCATAAGTTGTCCAATCTTGTTTTAAATAATTGAACAATCTTTTTACTTTACCACAAAAAAAAAGAATAATCTTTTACTGAGATATGATCTTGTTTTCAAAGTAGAATGAGAAAAAAAGGCATAACTCAACAAATTGGTAGAATTGATGACCGGGCCTAGTCATCCTCAAAACCTGGCTGAGTCATTGCATACTTAACCAACTAGAAATATTGTCAGGTTTCATAAATAAATCTGATTAATGCTTCTCAAATTATTTTAGTCCCATGGAAAGAGCTAACTAGGTTGATTTTTACCAGTGATGTGATGTGTACTTTGAGGGAAAAAAGAAATTAAATATGGGATTCTATATTTGACTTGTGAGTCAATAGCTAGAGAAGGATCAGATGTGCAGATTAATGGTTCTTTTTTACAAGAATGCACAGTTCGTATGCCAAGTCAATCCAGTTGAACAAACTGATGATATTGTTTTCATGTCCTGTATGCTTTTCAAAAAAGTTACCATGGATAAGATAAATGTGATTGGAGATGTAGAGTGGAAGCATTGCCATTTTTAGGTCTTGGATTCTGGCCGCATGTGCATCATTGTTAGTTTACTAAACATTTTAAGAAGATGTTCCTTGTTGTTTTTCCCTGCATATGATCTTTCAAGTGCTTTGTTTCTTACACAAGACTAATCACTGGGGAGATGCTTGGTGTATTTCGTTCTTATTCAAGGACTGCTTTAGTTTTATGGAAATATTATATCAATTTTCCTTGAACTTTTGTGTGACCATCATGTTTTCAAGGTGTTTACATATAGAGGTTACAATTTTGGATACAACCCATGAACACAACTCAAACTCGACACGAATTTAGTGGATTTAGGTTGAGCATAAATGGGTTCATATCAAAATCGGGTTGGCCTATTAAGCATGATTAACAAACAAACCATGTCTCGGGTTGGCCCGCTAACTGAAAATTGACCTGCAATTATCTCGATTATTAAATGGATTAATTCGTATATCATGACCTGCAAACCCGAATACGAGCCACCAAACTTGTTTTAACTTATCTAATTAATTTCACCCTTTAATTTTTAACTGCCAAGATCATTATTAAATTGTTTTATGATTGGTTGATGATTGTGGATTATAAATTGTTTTATGATTGAATTAAAATTAGATGGTTACACGGGTTATATAGGTTAAATGGAGTAAAATCTGATTTTAAATTACTCTAATTGAAGATAGTTCATGCATTGTTATCAATCCAAACACGACCTAATTATTAAATGGGTTACATGGATCGTGTCGTATAACCCATGTAATACACAAGTCGAGTTTGAGTTTAGATTTCTGACATGATTAATAAATAGATCAGGTTTAGGTTGACCCTTTTTTGTTTTATTCTTAAGTTGACATGACCCATTTATAATCCATTGACACAATTTGTCACTCTTATTTACATATGATATCCTAAGATACTAGATCAGCCATTTGTGGAATGGTGCTGAGAAATGTAAATGTTTGTTGATTTTCAGACTTCCAACTCAGCATTTTTGCCAGACCTATCCAAGTTCTGTGATAGTCAAAAGCAGTCACCCCCAAAATGCTGATCTTCCGCGCTATTACTCAAGGAAGGAGAAGAAACCCTTTCCTGTACCCATTTTGGAACTGAGGCGTGCAGCAAGAGAGAGGATAAAGAATGCCAGAGGAAAGCCCAGGAGACCAACACCACCACCAAGAAATGGAATGCTGGTTAGAAGCCTGATACCAGTTGCATATGAAGTGATGAATGCAAGGATTTTGTTGATAAACAATCTGAAGAAGCTTATGAAAGTAGTGCCAGTGCAAGCTTGCAAGTATCTTTCTCCCCTATTCCTCTTCTTTAAAGCACCTTGCATGACATTGACATGCATACTTCAGTGTTGCATTATTTAATTGAATATTGCATGCTTGCCTTTATTGTTGCATTGCCTTTCAGCACTGCTGTTATATTAATATTTCTACACAACTTTATAGATAACGAATGATCCAGGAAACCATAAAACTGCATTGACATTCAACACAGCGAGTCCATAAATGTAATAAATCATTTTAAAAAAGGATTTATATAGCTTCCCATTTATATGCGACTCTTGTTAAAACCATAAATAGTCTGTTAGCCTATGTAGAACTCATTATGTATGAAGATGCTGCACATGCACAGGTGTATCTTTTCTTCGATACACACTGGTTTCAGAAATTATCCCTAGTGAGAACTGGAACAATTAAAGTGCAGTTCTTGTGATAAGGCCAACAAAGGCTTAACTGACATTTTAAAGTGATTCATTTGAACTTCAGTACCTGTTTGACACTCAATAAGGCCAAACAGACCTAAATGCTCTTAACTGATTGTAGCCTCTCCATGTGTGGTCAGACTATGTCGCAAATATCACCAATATTTTGCTGTGTATTTACCAATAACAGATGTGTCTTTTAAAACCTTTAACATTTTCTTGCCTATAGAGTTTGGTTGACTGTTTCTTATTTGTTACATTGCCAAAGCAGCTAGTTGTAGACTTGCATATTCTTTCTGTATTATATTAATAAACAATAATTTTATTTTCTTTTCCACTTTTTCAGGTATTGCAATGAAATTCATGTTGGCCAGAGCGGGCACCCATTCAAATCGTGCCGAGGCCTGCATGCAGATAAACGCAGGGGTTTGCATGAGTGGACCAATGCAACAGTGGAGGATGTATTTGTGCCTGTTGAGGCCTACCATCTTTTTGACCGCCTTGGTAAGCGGATCCCCCATGAGGAGAGGTTCTCTATCCCCCGAGTCCCAGCTGTTGTGGAGCTTTGCGTCCAGGCTGGTGTTGACCTTCCTGACTTACCCACCAAGCGGCGGAGGAAACCTGTCATCCGTATTAGGAAGAATGAGATTATTGATGCTGATGAAGATGACTTACCTGACCCCAAGCCCAATAAATTTAAGAAGCCAATTCTGGATGAGATTCCTGATTCTGATGCATTTCCACCATCCAGTGCCGAGGAGACTGCTTCCCTTGCTGAGGCGACGCTTGAAGCATGGGACACTCTTAGGCAGGGTGCCGGGAGGCTGATGAGGAAGTATGCGGTGAGGGTGTGTGGGTACTGTCCCGAGGTGCATGTCGGACCCAGCGGGCACAAGGCACAGAATTGTGGGGCATACAAGCATCAGCAGAGGAATGGGCAGCATGGGTGGCAATCAGCAGTGCTTGATGACCTGATACCGCCGCGGTACGTGTGGCATGTGCCAGAAAATGCACCAGCACTGCATCGGGAGCTGAGGAACTTCTATGGACAGGCACCAGCTGTGGTGGAGCTATGTATTCAGGGTGGAGCAAGAGTTCCGGAACAGTACAAACCTACCATGAGGCTGGATGTTGGTATACCAACAAATCTGAGAGAGGCTGAGATGGTGGTATGAGTTTTGCTTGATCCTGCATGTAGAAGGGCTGAAATTTACTCACAGAAGAATCTGTCTTGCATTTTAAAGCAGATCTATCATTCACCTCAAGCTCTTCCTGTACGTCCCAAAAATGATAGCACTCAATTCACTTTGGATTTGCTAAATCAGAGCTAAACAATTTGATGTTATTTGGTGTAGAAATGAATATTTCTCAGTTCCTAAGCCATTGCTTGTTAACTGTGATGGTTATGGCCACTGGGTGTTTGGACACCCAGCTCTAATTTCTGTTGAGTATCTTGTATGATAAAGTGAGATGCAGATGGACTGGCCCGTCAAGGTTGCTCCCCTTTATGGGTTGTTCAGTTGAAGCTTCTATCTGAAGAATGTCACTAGCCATTTAAAAAGGTTAACTAGCGGAGAAGAGATTGTTACCTCTTCATTGACTGTCCTTCCATGTTGTGAAAATAGGAGACTTTTTTCCCAGGGGATATGTTTATATTATTCTGATCATCAATTTGTGATGGTTATTCATTAAAAACCCAGAATTCAAAAAAGGAATCTTCAAGTGCTTATTAAATCTTGGCTTTTGTTTATGAATCTTAATCAGCAGCAATCCACTGATTTAAACTCTGATGAAGGGTCTGGTTTATAAGAACTTAATATCTTGCATAAGATATTCTTAGTTTAGATTCACCTCCCTTTCAGAAAACACTGGACTATTATCCAATCTGTTCATAATTAGGTTTTATGTGTCCGTATTCCTGATCTCACAGTGATTGGTACTCTTATTTGTAAATTAAAATTTTCCGCTCTATCCAGTTATATTCCAGTAATAAAACAACATATTTATCTGGACCTCGTTCCCCTCGCATAATAATAAAATATAGCAAGCTAAACAAATTATTTCCTTTATTGTTCCATTCATTCTTTGCTTCCACTTTCTTTTGCTTCAATGAATTAACCCCCGAGTCTAATCCAGAACCCTATCCCATCCCACCAATCGGGTTTAATGGACTCGAACTGGATCCCAACCTCGAGAGTCGTCGACTTGGTGTACGGTGTAACTCATAGTTCAGCCTAATCAATGAGATTATTGTTATGATCGTTGTCTTGTACGTTGTTACGGTGGTCCCGTTAATCTATGCTCATTGATCGATTTGATAGAGAGTTGTTTTTTTTTTTTAAAAAAAAAAAAAAAAAACTTCCACCCAGGCCGCAGAGATATACATTTTAGATGGGTTGGATCCGGGTGAGAATTTGCTTGAACTAGATCCGACCCAATTGGAGTTTTTCCCCTCGGAGCAGCCAACGGGTCGGATCTCGTCACAACCGACCCGTTTTCACCCCTCCGGACTCCGGAAACCTCCTCCGTGGTTGGACCTCTCGCGCCGCCATCGTGACGTCTCCTTCGAGGCACGGCACTGGAGAGACCCTTCAGGAATAGGAGCAGGGAAGAAGAGCGGAGGAGGCGAGCAATGGCGAGGCTTCTCCAACGAATCTCCGCTTTCTTGCTTCTCCTCTTCGTGTCGGCTCTTCTTAATCCCGCCCTCGCTGCGCCCAAGAAGCCATCGCCTGCCGCCCGGAAGGAAGACATCCCCTTCATCAAGTGCCAGGTCTGCGAGAAGATCGCCCACCAGATCTACCAGCAGGTCAAGAAGAAGGAGGCCCAGATCTCCCCCAAAAAGGTCCGTCTTTTCCTCCCTTCTTGCTTCCCTCCTTGTCTTGTGAGATTCGAAGTGGTTATGTTTGATTGTTTGATCCTGTGAGCAACTTTTAGTTTGATCTCTTTTTTTCCGGTTTATGTGGTCGGGGTGGGTATAGGTTTCGGAATTTCAGATAATTGAGATAGCTGAGAACGTGTGTAATTTGAAGAAGGAAGAGGCGGACTGGATTCTCCAGATTGATATAGTTGAGAACGGAGATAAATTGGAGGTAAAAGAACGATTCTTTTCCGAGTTAATTTGTGGATTTCGTAGTCCAGCTTTTTTTTTTTTTTTTTGGATTCACTTTGATTTTGGTGCTTTGCGTTAACTAAATTATCATTGATGATGTGGATCGTTGCATTTGAAGCTAAGAGAGTCTTTATATTTGGTTGGCTTCCCTCCATGTTACATGAAAAAAAAAAAAAAAATCTAGTGCCATACTATGATTTTTTTTTTTTTTTTTTCGGTACAAAATAAACAAAAGCTGTTTTGGTAGTATAGGCCTCGTAATAAGTAATTATGGACCCACTGTTATCAAAACAATTACTAGGTCTCTTGTAGAATATCTGTGGCTTTGATTGATAGAGAAACTATATTGTAGCATAGGAGTTGTAACATGGGCTCTAGTGGACCCAGAAAGCATGAAATTTTAGCAAATGTTCTGGAAACTTTCCTCTCTCCTCCTCCAGTGAAGGGGCTTAAAGCTATCTAGGTCTTCCATTTTCATGGATTCGCTTCACTTACTATGACAGATTCTTGGTTCATCTTTGAACCCATGATGCACACGCTAGAAATATACACTGGAGGCACAAGATGAGTCATTACTGATATACTGGAATTTTTTTAATAAAAAAAATATTTTTTTAATAAAAAAATTGTCTTTTTTTTTCTTGTGGTATTATCGATTATATTCTGTGACATATATCATACAAGATCATATAAGCAGATATACATTGATGGGATATAAAATCTAACCATTCCTAGAGTAATTATAATACTTGATTCTTGGTCATTTAAAATTTTGCAACAATGCCCCTATTTGATTTCAATATCATATCCTTTGTTTTTTTCTTGAAAGATCTTGAAACTTATTTTATGGATGTTAATAGGATGTTTGGAACGAGAAGAAATCTAGAATATTTGGAAACGAAAATCTGAAATTGATAATTTAGTGCTTTATTACCTTATATTATCTTTTCATGGATTTAGATCATAGATTTTGGTGAGTTGAGACTTTGATGAGTTCTACTTATTCTCACGTTACATATCCATTCTTGGGAGATATGTCCTTTTCCTCTTCTATATGTTCTTTTTATTTAATGAGTTCTACTTATTCTTTGTTTTCTTTTAATCACCATGTGCCTTCATGTTGAAGTACTTTATCCTCTTCATTAAACTTTCAATCCTAGCTATAAATCACTGTGTTATAAAAATAAGGAAAAGACCTTGATGACAATCACTGCCTTGAAGCCTGTGACATATAAGACTTGCTGGTCATGGTTAGGTTTTCTTGCACCATACTTTTTTTCTGATTGATATATTCTATTTGGTAAGAAAGCATGGCACATGCAATTTTCAAGAAAATGTAGATCTTTCTTCTTTTTTCTTACAGTGGCATACTGCTCCTATACTATTATTCTTTACAACCTTATGCCACATGTATTCTTTTTATGTGTGCTTGGCAACTATTCTTTATAGCTTTATTTCTTAAATTACTCCTTTTTCCCTTCCCAGCTTGTTGAGCAAGGCACTGAAGGACAATGTAATTCCGAATGCAAGACTATTGAGCGTGCTTGTCAAGAGGTAAATTTGCATTTGTTATGACAAGCGAAATTTTGATTCTGTGTAATTCAGGGTAAAAGTATGTATGGTTACCCTCTATTTGTTATCTTTATATCACATACAATATCCAGAGTTACAAAGTTACTTAGAAGAAGTGATGGCATAAAATAGAAACCTCATGCTCGAGTTTTAGTATAAACTCTTAATTAGTTTGGAAAGGAATGACCTATCAAATAAATGAGGAGACAATATGTTTGCAAAGCTTACTGGTCTTTGAAACGTCATTTATTTTAGATACCATTTCTCTATAACCTGTTTAAGAATTTAGAATCCATTTAGGAGCTTGGTGATCACTGCATGATTGCACGATTATATCCATTTTGTCTTTTGCCTATTAAAAAAACAAAATCCTATCTTCCTATACAATTACATCTTTCTGGACTTAGGCTATCAATTTTAACACTATCATGTGGAGGAAAATCACAATGATTTTTTTTGTGTGTGTGTTTTTCAATGCTCAAAAAAAATGAAATAAAATATGGTTATTGACGTCTCTCCCTTTGTTGATGAAATACTATGGAAGCAGTTCAGTCCTGAAACCCAGTGATGAAGCTAATTGAATTCATGGTTTGTCACAATAGTTTGGCTGCTCTAGTGAGTGAAAATGTTCAAGGACCAGTTCAGGTGTCCATTTTGCATATGACAGTAATACCTCATTGCTGGTCCTTGACTTGCTTTGCATGAATTGACTGAAATCTTTTTTTGCTTGTAGAATTGGCAGACTTTGATGTTGTGACAAGATAGAGACACAATCTAACTGGAAAAAGATTCCTCCTTGGAATGCATGTTACCCACCAGATGTTTTTGCTTTCTAATTGGTCTAGTTGTATATGTGAGAGAAACTTATTTTATCCTTCTTGGTTATCACACAACACTTGCTTGATATTTAATATCACAGATTTATCACAACAATTACTTGACATTTAAGATCACAAAAAATCTATGATGGTTGATGATCAACAACCCCCTTCCCCTCTTTTCCCTTTTGCCCTTTTCTACTTTTTTGCAGGTCATGGGTTACTCAGATACTGATGTTGCTGAATTTATTTATAGCACAAAGCCTTCAATTGATTCATTAGTGAATTTTCTCTGCAATGATCTTTCTAAAGCATGCTCTGTCAAGCCACCACCCGTTCCTGAGGTAATCACAGTACCATATATAAATACAGCAATAACTTTAAAGAAATAGCTCACTTATCCAAATCATTAAGAAGCCATAATGCCTTTTTTCTTTTTCCTTTTCCATTAGACAACCCAAATTTATTTTATTGTCAGCATAATCATGTCATTGTTGTATGAAAGTCCTCCCGTGCCATCAATCCTCGGACATGTTAGAAGATTGTAGTGCTTGTATTGCATTTTAAGTACCATAGCACAACCATTTGCTATGAATGGTTTATTGGAAATCTGCTGCTTCACCATGAGGCGAAACACCTAAAGGCTTACAAGTCAAATTATATAAAGCGAGATGCACACCACATACAGAGGCCACTGTGAGATGCATGTAGTGCACCTTATGTTATACATTTTACAGAGAGTATGCATATCGGTTTTTAATGATTTCCACTATAAATGGAAGGGAAGAATTTGTCCTTTAGTTATTTCTGTATGTAATGCATGGGTCCATGCCAAGCACAACTCTCTTGTCCTTGATTCTTGTTAACCAAAATTTGGTATTAGCAAAGTCCAATCATGGCAGTTATATCCTTGATCTAGCTTTTTCTTTCACATGCTTTTTCATATTTGTAATAATTTCCTTGTCATAAAGTAAAAGCCAGTTTGGTATGAAATGTAACTCCTCTGTGCTGTTTTGGTCAATTCATTTCCCTTAGTAAACTATTAGACCCTAGAAAACAATTTAATTGATGAAGTATATTGCACAACCATACTAAAATCTACGTGTCAATAGAAAAAAAGGCTCACTGAAAACTAAACTTTGATGTTAATATCTAAATTTATTTTGTTTGTTCCTTCTTTTTACCTGCTCTTGTTTGGGCACATGTGGCTTCATATCTGAAATCATGGCTTCTTATGGTTTACAGGGTAGGATTCCTGGAGAACCTTTTATTGCCAAGTCCACTAAGGAGGCTGAAATGGAAAAGATTTTGAGATCCATGGAGGTAATTCTCTTTGGGCGGTCAAACATGTAGACTTGGCTATTTTATACTTGATTTGATGATTTAAGCTGTCATAATATCAGGGTATGCCAGGAGCACCTAGTATGAAAATGTATTCAAAAGAAGATTTGATGAACATGAAATTTGGTAATGAAGAAGTTGATGATGATGAAGATGATGATGACAACTTTCCTGGAAAATTGGTACGGTATCAATTTCTTTCTTTTTAAGTTATCTGAGCTTTGTTCTTTTTCTGCTGTCTTAGTGGTTTGATTCTTTGGGATTTCACAGGGAAAAATTCTGGAGGAGAAAGAATCTCCCAGAAAAGATTTCAAGCAGAATGTATTGCAAAGTATTACAAAGACAGGAACAGCCATAAAGAGACACGTGAACAAGGTAACAAAACAGGTTAAGAATTGGTGGAGGGGGAAGAAAACGAAATCAAGTTCTTCAAAGCCGGTTAAGACTGAGCTATGAGAATGACGAGCGATCAGTTAAACTGGAGTCCAGTTGCCTTTTTCTTGTGCATGTCTACTGAATTGACATTGACGGTGGACAGCCTCTATACCAAAAAGTAGGGAACAGTTAGTGCCCACCAGCATATTAGCAGCTACTTTTCACATTCCTTTTGTTACGAATGTATTAATTGGTTCTGATTGAGATGTTGTAACTTACGGAATAGAAATTGAGAAGCTGACATTATAGAGTTGCTACAAAGTAATTCCTGAGCTCATATCCTTTGAATGGATATTTATTATTAGGACACCAGACAAACTGTGTGATAAATAACTGGTTACTAGGAAAGTCTGCTTAAGTATGTGTGTTGGGAGATGACAGGAGAGTACCAGAACAGGAAATGGCTCTGACGGTGCAATTTGATACTGTTAAGGGAGATGGGTTTCTTAAGGTAACAAAAATTTGAAAGCTCAGGATCAGAACCTCCCAATTGTAAGCTTACATTGACTTCAAGTGGCTGATAACTTGGAGCTATTGCTGGATGTAGTCTAATTAAATAGCTCTCAACAGATGAGCTAAGCTGCGACTTTGAAGTCAAGGTCTCTGAGCAAGTACCTTCCCCTATGCTGTTTCATTGCCGATGCTAATGCTGTATATTGGATACAGCTAAAGAACCATACTAGCTAAAGAACCATACTCGTTGAGGAACAATTTGCAGAATTACTAGCAGTAATTATAGACTACATCCCTAACGTTATGATGTGAAAGCTTTTCATATCAATGCTAGTCACAGGCATCATCTGCTATATAATTGCATGCATGATCTGCTATGTCAAAGAATCGTTAAGCAACTAAAGCAAATAAATTTTTATTAGTTTCCAGAATAGCATAATTATGAAGAAATGGTGCAATCTAGAACAAAATTATATATGTAATTCAGGCACATGCATGTCTTAAAATCAGCGGATCTTGACATCTAACATCTAGCACGTTTCAGTGACCCCTTGTGTTCTCCAGTTTCATTTTCTTTTCAACTTTCTCTCTCCTCATGCGCATCATGCATGGCTTTTGCCTCGACCATGTTTGAGAATAGATGCAGGAGAATTCCGACTTGAAGGCTGAGCCTACCTCAACAATACCGGCTTTTAATCCAGGCAGCCCGCACCTCGTTTCTCTTTCCTTTTCCCTTTGTAATGCAATAACAGCTCTTACTTGGAACGGGAATTAGATTCATTCCAATTTTGCTTGGTCCAGTAAAGTGGCTGGTGCAATCAGCTTCCAACCCGAGCAAGATGGTCACCAACCTTGTTTCCATACCTGAACCATTTGAGGGCAAATAAGGCCACCTTCACAGACAGCCGGAGCTCAATAGCGCACATGCTTCTCCATGATGCACAATCCTCACAATTTCTGATTGGTTAGCAACGTATCTTCAATCCTCACAATTTCTGATTGGCTAGCAACGTATCTTCAAGGACAGGACAGACCACAATTACCTGTTTCTGTGAAGATAAATGCTAGTCTGAAATATAGCACCAACCAAGAAGTTCAGCAGCTACTTAAGTTTAGTGCTATGAACGATTGCCTCAGGTAAACTCGTGATAGTTCCATCAGGGGGCGACGTCAAATTTTGGATTGAAATGGCATACATATACCTTGTGACTTTAATGGTGATTCTTTTGTTGATGGAAAAACATGTTCAATCCGTCCAACATCATAACTTAACGTTAATAACAAATTACATGTATAAGATCTCTGCAGAACCAATTCTGTACTCCAGCCTTACAAAACAAATTAGAACTCAAAAGCTTGCTAATATTAATACGTGCCACTTTGCACAAGAATAGCAATCACAAGTTAACGCATTTTATAATGTTGCGTTCTGGAGACCTGGCAACGCTGTCCGTTTAATGAATACTTGAGCATAATATCAACATCCCGAGGATTTTTCTTGTTGGGCTCCACAGTCATGCTCCCAACCAACGCCTCTCCCTCACAAATGGTCAGAACATCTTCAAGATAGAGGACGGTTTGCTTCCAGTGGGTAACCTTTGATTTTGGCCCTGCAGAAAAGAGTTCATCAATCATACGGCATGGTCTATTCATCAGTAATTATCAAACGTAAAAGAAAAGGATGGCACAGCCGTGTAAAATTAAGAACGTGCAGCAGAGACCTGACCATCTAATTTTCTGAACAATGAGAATGCTATGATCATGATCTTTAGGGAGGATAATGCACAATTGAGCTTACAATTTGCATCATTTTTTTTTTTCAAACTAGTATATGATGCAGCATATTAACCAAGGTAAATAATGACAAAACAACTTATATACCAAATGAACAACAGCTTATTACCGTGTTTGATAGTTCTAAAAACCATACCTGTGAAATATATCTATGACATATACCACCTGCTCACCACACTACCTCAAAACTTGTGGGTAACTAATAGCTCATTTTTTTGAACTAGCTTCCAGGCTCCAAGTGGTAGGGACATTGTCAAAGATTCAATTTAGTAAACAGGTGAATTCCCATTTGAATAACAAAGTTTATAATCGACAGGAAAATTTTCATATCTGAACATGATTTTCAGTTATAGAAGCATTGCTCTTAAATGTATTTTACCTATTTATATAAGAGCTCTTTCTAAAGCACAATGATTAGCATTATTTTCTGCTGCCAAGTCCAGTGTAATTCCTGGGAAGTGCAGTTTGAGTAACGAGTAGAAAGCAGCAATTGTAAAATTCCAAAATGTATAAATAAAAAATTGACATGGCAGTCAAAATTCAGATGCCTTTTCATAAATGCAAAAGCTTGCACGCAAGATGCTGGAAGCAACATTACATGGTAAATCCAGAACACAAAATCTTCCAAAATGATTCACAATTATAGCTAAGATAGAGAAAAAGAACCTGTAGAGAATCCCATCATCTTGTGACATTTGGTGAATGAGACATCGAAGTAAGCCACAAGAGCATGGATGTAATCATTGCGTTCTGCCACAAGTTTAAATGGTGCTGTGAAAGAGACATCCCCTGGATCCATTTTTGAAATATCCATCGTCTGAAATTAATAACAGGGAAAAAAAAAGTAGCAACCTGTTAATCAAAGGAAGAAATAAGGAAATAGAAGCAAGAGAAAATGATCAACTAAATCACCTTAAGCAACTGGCAGTTAGTGACTATTTGATTTTGGTCCACAGTATCAACAAGCGGTTCCATCATGGCCTGTTTCTTGATGCAACTCATGTCAAAGCCATATACATTGCTCCAGACTGCAAAAAAGAGCGATGATATGCCATCAGAAACAGAATTAAGCATATGGATAAACAAAGTCTTGACATGAACAAACTTCAGACCATGTTTGAAAGGTACAAGAAGTGGGATATAATGGTCACATTTAATCTTGCCCCCGCACACACACACACACACACAGAGAGAGAGAGAGAGAGAGAGAGAGAGAGAGAGAGAGAGAACTCACATTCAATCTTGTCTTCCTTATATTCAGCATCCTCAATTGCTGTCAAATATAGAGAGGCTTTGTCCGGTAGCACAATTCCATCATTAATCTGCATGAGAATAAGGACAGGGAGAGGCTAAATAAGCAATACTATAACATTCCACTTACTCTCAGATAAGTAGGGTTCAATTAGTACAGTGATCAGAAATCATGAAATAGAGCACTTAATCCACAGAAGATATTGACATGAACTGGCACAAGTAAACATAATCAAGTAACCAATCTACAGCCATAAAGATTCAAATAATTACCATCACTATAAATTTTATTGATTATGCAATGGTCAGTTTTCAATGGTTGCGCCCTAGTCATTATGTGAACATAATCATATTTCACCATGGTTTCAAGCATCAATGTCAGTAGGCATGGTGATCACTGGCACAGTACATGCAGTGCTGTGATGGTACACATGCCCCATTGTGCCAAAACAAATAAAAATTGATCCCTTTGTAATTTAAAAAAAAAAAAGAAAAAGTATACTCAATGATTTAAGTCTTCGTGGGACAGGGCCATCTTGCAATCCTACACCTCCCAGAGAGATTTCAAGACTGGTCTTAGCCATTCCATCTCAACCATAATATATTATAGTATCAATTTTAAATAGATATGATTTAATATAAAAACATAACTTTTGAAGTTCAAATATATTTAAAAATCAAATAAAACATCAAAGTAGCAATATGATATGACAATTTTAATACACATTGTCATCATGTGACAGAACCAGCTTATCATATACAATTAAACCACAGAGAATTTAAGTGAGTGACTGAGCTACACCCTCATTTAATTAAAATTTCAGCTAAGGTCAGCAAATGTAGATGCTCAACATCAGCTCCTGATAATTTAGCAGTGATGTCCTACACAACTGCCTCATAAATGAGAAGCAATTTCGTCCACTTATAGTATCACAATCTTGCACAAACTGCTAGGATGGTGACAAGCGAAGCACACAACTGCCAAAACCGACTTACATGTTTATTGGGTCACTCCCTTCAACAGACTACTACTTTGTTAAACTATATTTTTGATATCATTAACGCATAGCAATGTCTACCCTATGTTTAGTTTTGGCTGAATTTGGCCAGGCCTAAAGCTTCTCACACACACAGGACTCGGTCCTAGAAAGGCCAGCTGCTAAAGACACATGGCAAATCAACCATCAGCAGGTTCGGATCAACCTAATTAAACCACAACAATCCATAAGCACATGGCAAAATCAGATGACCATTGCAAGTTGCATGAAATTTGGACTTCATGTGAGACATGAAGAAGAAGGTAAAATGAATGTGAAGCATCACTTACAAGCCATTTATCACGTGCATACAACACTGTGTTCAACATATTCTCAAAGAGCAAGAAATAACCCATCCATTCAGAAATGATGACATCAACATGGGTGACTGGAAGCTCTATCTCTTCAACTTTTCCCTTCAAGACTGTTATGACTGTAACATGCAATGAAAACAATAAGATGCGTGGCAGTGGCAGAAAGTAAAAAATACAATATGAAGTAAAGAATCACCATTAGAAAATCCATTTGCTTGAACAATTTCTTTTGCCATGTCAGCCATGAGGGAGCACTCTATCTGCAGAAGGTTTTGATTGCCATTGAATTAACAACATGATGAATTAATTATTGATGTAAAATAACGTGAAAATTGAAACAAGCACAAGCAATCATCAGGGGAAAGGAATTCATGCTGCATAACAAACAGTTAATAGACCATCTAGGACAAAATCATCACTTTGTATGATATAAAAGGGAAAGAAACCTCCTGGTACAATTGAACTACACACTTAGAATTCACCAGCCACATTGGGATGTCCTTCCACCTTCTAGATATCATGTGAGATCCAGTCCTTTTATGCTAGCTCACTTCAGATTAAGATGTAATTAGATGGAATTGAGTTAAAAAATTATATAATTAGATTTTTTTATTGAATTTATATTCATGATGTTCAGTATTGAGTTAGTTTTTTAACACATCTTAAAACACTCAAATCGAAAGTCAATTGAGAAAGTTAGGAGCAACTTAATGAACATATATCAGTACTGACGAACTTCAGATAAATTACGAAAATGCTGTTGACGGGATAAGGATAATTTTTGATGTATTTATTTGAATTTTTTATATTTCAAAAAATTATGTTGGATAAGTTAAAAGTTAGTTTTGAGTCAAAAATTATTTTTAAATATTTAATGGATATTTATCTCTTTAATTTTTTTAAAGAAATTAGAATCCCTAAAAAACTAAGAAGTCTAATCCTACAAAAATTAGGAAGTTTATTGGTTTTAGGAGATTAAATTTTTTTTTAAGAAATCTATCAATACATAAGGCTCAATGGAAGTCTTTTGATATCAAATCAATTATTCAAAGGATAAAGAAGGTAACGCTTGAAGGATCAAAAAGATTAATAGACCTCTTGAGTGTCAAAAATTAAGAATTAGTTTCTAGTAATTTTATCTAGAGAAATAAGTAGTGATTGGTCACTTCTAAAATTTATCACGTTTTTAAATAAACAAATATTTATCATTCTATGATGCATATTTTATGAATATTGCATGCTTTCATATTGATCATGATTGCCATAATTATACTTGATATTGATTATTTATTACTTAAAATGAATTGATAAAGATATTGAGCTGATCATGAATAAAATTTAATGAGAAATGATGAAACTGAATTAAAAATTCTTAACCTGATTATGTTGGATAATTTGGATACCCTATTAGTGGGGCTATACGCTGAAAAAATCCATGACCTTGAGGAATATACTCAGTTGATACCCTACCTGCGGGAATTATACACTAGTGATACCCATGATCTTGGGAGCTATACCTTAATTGATATCCTATCTATGGGGTTAAAACACCGACGATATAATTCCAGCATAGCAGGATTAGAAGACATAACATAATGAAAACTAAGAATAGATGGCATGACATAATGAAAACTAAGAATGTAATAATTACAAATTATTTGTTTCATCTGATAAATTGTATCTGTATACTGATATTATACTACATTTTACAAGACTAATCATTACTTACTGGACTGTGAATCTTATTATATTTTGCCTTTTCTTTTTCAAATACTGCTCAGTAGTTGCATGGGAATACTACTGGGAGAGTGCCTAGATTTACGAGGAGAATAAAGGAATTTTTATGAAATAGTTGTTGAGACTTTGTGTCTTCTTAGAATAATGGTTTTATAGCGAATGTTTATTTTTATCTGAAAACACTTGTTAAATTTATGATTGAAATTTTGTATTGCTCATTATAACATCATGTTTGATGCCACTTTATATATTTATAAGAAACTCCTTATGAGTATGCGGCAGTTGTCATGAACCCCAGCTCGGATTCAAGGCGTGACATGTCAAACCATTGAGCTCACATATTTCACATCCTAAAATACTATTAAAACCATATGGAACACCTAAATCGAACTTTAGATAAGTGACAAATTCTTGTTCATCTACCAATGAGGCAAATTATAACAAAACAACTTCTATTATAGTTCTATTGGTTCGCATATTTAATTAAAATTTAATACATGCATACATAGATATGCGCACGGGCGCTAAAAATCATTTCAAACATAATCCTCATAAATTTAGGACTTTCCTGCAGCATTTTTTTTTTTAAAAAAAAAAAATCCTATTTAGAATAACTGCTAGAATGGGACAAAGATTTGAAGCTTCCATATGAAGAAAATTGTAAACATAATGCAAAGTTCTCATTTGATAGTTCTAGTTCAAAACCAGCTCATTTTTCTTATATTTTTGTTTCAATTAAACCCTCCATAGAATCTCCAATTCCCACAAGCAAGCTTTGCCACTAAATCATATTATGCAACAAGTTCTTATTCTGATGACTTGAGGTTCGGTACAATAGATACTACTCTGCTGGTGGCTCTGATCAAACTCCAAATCATCTCAATCTGAAAGGTCTTCAGACCTTATCGCTACTTCAGTGCAACAATACCTTAATCTTCCTTCCTCTTAACTATGTCATTCAATATCACCTCAACCATGGGAAACTTGGCAGTTGGTACAACTGAACCTAATAAGTCATAGATGGTGGGCAACCTGACTGCTCATCTCTTAAAAACAAGTGACTAGAAGCATTACTATTGAGTACTGTGGCCCTCAGCCTTGTCAGGTCAGACAACCTTGCTAGATGTCAAAGCCATATGCAAGCAAGCAAGACAAATAGAGACACTTAAAGAACAAACAAATAGGAAGGAAACCTACAGCATATACATGTTTTGCTCCTGCTTTTGCACAGAAAAGAGAGAGAATTCCTGTTCCTGCACCCACATCAAGAACCACCTTATTCTTGAAGAGAAAGCTGTTCTGATAAATGACATTCTGATAAGTCTTTGTCCTGACAACATCTTTCAACATTTCCTGCAAGGTGAATACAGTCATTCAAAGCATTCCAGCCTCTAAAATCAAATGACATTTCTACAAAATGCGACAAATACATTAAAAACTTAATGGTGGCTATGCAGTAACAAACATGTAGCATAATAAATGCGGAAGATTAACTCAGATAATGCCTCTCTCTTGAGCTGGTTTATAACAAACAATTTCATGGTTGCAAGCGTATCATTTTACAGAAGGATGGCATAATTTCCCTTCTTATAATAAAATTTTCCCCTCAAAAACAAGGGCAAGGAGACAGTAAAAGAAAACAAGCAACATAAAATCTATTCACAGAAAACATGATTAATCATATATGCAATTAATAAACATAATTGTTATCTCTCAAAAGATGCATGCCTATTATTTGATCTTGCTAGTCACATTGGACAAATCAACCTGAAACCACCCCAACCAACAAAAAAAAAACACTGTTTGAAAGAAAAAAAGTGATTGGGAATTTGAAATCAAACAAAAGAAAAGAAAAGGTTGCCCTAAAACAACCTGCTTCTGTGAAACAAGATAAGTACTCCTCAAGATGACACATTCCCAGGAAAATTACCAAAAAATCTCGAAACATATGTAATAAAAAATATTTCAAGAAAAATAGATGGAGATTGTCCTTGAAGAAATAACATGAAGCTCGCAGTTTGCATTTGAAATGGCCTGTGGTCATTTATGCTCCCAAAAAAAAGCCTCTGAACATTTATGACCCTTCAAGTTTGAGAAATTTGGTGATGTCAATTGATCTCAACATTTGTTAATCTCCTGACTCTAAACATAACATGCTTAAATAGATTCTGAAGACTTAAAATTACTCTGGAAAGACTCCAAGATGACATAGATTCACTGAATACATGAGCTAAAACAGTTTTCCCTTCTTTAAAACAAACCAAATAAAGATCACAGAAGCTCTAATGAGAATAACTAAAATCATCACCATTGCAATTGCGAATTCCAAGAATTTAAACAATAACTAGTCTAAAGGCAAAAAACAAATAAAATGCCCTCCACATCCTTGCTTTCTACAGAGACTGAGTTGAATTGCTAAATTGCTTTAATTGAAAGTAACAACTCAATGAACTACCATATGCACCTGCTAAGACATCCAATATTATATTGCACATGGCTACTATGACATGATTGATTTAATGTGGCCAGCAAATTCCCAAATCAGAAGCACAAAGGGAGTGTGGGGGGGATCATGGATTGCTCTGCCAAATAGGAAAACAGAGTTTACAAACCAACAGATCCTCAATTTTGCGAGCATGCACCATGAAACTGCTACTCTCACAAGTATACCACACCTCCCTAGAAAAAGAACTAATAAGATTCTGACTTGTCCAAGCACTTAAACTATCACAAACACAGTTATAGAGCATGAATAATATTAAGCAAAATAACAGGATAGCTGCAACCTGCTATTACAAAGCATTACATACACTGTTTTATATCACAAGTTGGAAGTAGATGTAAGGATTTGAGAGAGATTAATTCAGGACATTTCAGAAAAAGTTAAGCAGAATGGTAACTAAAACATCCAGATGTAGTTTATAGACCAAAATAAAGCATGTACAGTCAGCTGGAATCCATGACTGTTGATTATCCATTTTAACTATTCTGTATCAAGTTTCTTGATGACAAGAAGCAAGATACAAGCATGGTGAAGAGTCACTAGGAAGTAATATATAAAGTTTCTCCAAGATTCCGGTTCCAACCTTAAAAGAAAGTTAAAGAACCTACAATAAAAACTGCAGGGTTATATAGCACTGAATCATATTTTAGCTTACAAGCCAAACCTGACATGGCAGTTAATAATAAAAACAACGAAAATGCCTGTCTGTCCGTGTAATATTTAATGTCATAAGATCCTCTCTTAAATGACAAAGAATAGAACAAAGTTGACTTTCTAATAGAATTATGACTGTATGTAAATCCATTCACAAGACATAATAACCAATACTTCCTCTGAAAGTTGAATGTGATGTACTTACTTCATGAATACCTGCAAATACAAGGAAAAAAAATGTAAGACGCCGTGCTGACTCCCCTACAAACAATAAACTCAACAACTTCTTTCACATATAAGAAACTCCTATAGCTAATGTATAAAAAAATATACTATGGAAGCTTGAAATCACTAAATAAACAAAATTTGATTCTTTGTCTAAATCATGATATCAACAATCATCGTATCTTGACAACCCGGAATAAAGATTAGGCA
This sequence comes from Metroxylon sagu, assembly GCA_017589505.3. NCBI lineage: Eukaryota > Viridiplantae > Streptophyta > Magnoliopsida > Arecales > Arecaceae > Metroxylon > Metroxylon sagu. The sequence goes on from JACVBY030000601.1 coordinate 921,402, forward strand.
TCAAATAAACAAAACAAATATTAGACAGGACAAGAAAAAAAATATATATATATTGAATCTTGAAGAACAGGGCAACCAAAAGACGATATCAGATCAAAAATAACGTTAAAACCACCAAAATCATCCAACTGAAGCAAAAACTCGGGACGATCGACAAGACGGCGTCAAATTCGAATAATAACAACGCATTACCGAAGTGGGAGTAGGAATCGAAGTAATAGTCGGCGCTGGTCTTATCGCTGCCGATTAGGGTTAGGGATTCGGGCGGGTCCTCGAGGTTGGAGCTCTCGGTCTTCTCCTCCATCACCTCGTCGACCTCCTCTCCGCTGGCGATGCTCATCCTGTTGGCCGCGTCGTGGAGGCCATTGCTTGAGCTGCTCTTCTGGGTGCCTCCTGGAGCGGGGCTCTTGTTCCCGCCCTTCCGCCGTCCCATTTAGGCAGATGTTAGGGTTCTGGAAGGAAAAAATTAGGGTTATGAAAATGGAGGCGCTCTCAAACGTTGGAGGGCAGCGCAACGAGGCTTGGAGAGAGAGAGAGAGAGAGAGAGAAAGAGAGAGAAAGTGTGTGTTTTGACTTATATAGGGGGATTCAAGTATGGAGCACGTTTTGTTGTGCTTAAAATGTCTCGCGTTCTGTAGTACTTAAAATGTCTCGCGGAGAAAGATTATTTAGTCTATAAAAAAAATACTTAGGGAGATTATTTAGTCAATAAAAAAAATTTACTTAGAGTCCTTTCTTGATTGTCTTGTACTAAAGATTATTGCAACATACGGTACTTAATGTGAGTGATATTAGAATATTTATCTGTCAAAAAATATTATACGCATAAAAAAACTTTTTTTTGTACATTTAATTTTTCTCTATATTTTTATTTTTATTTTTGTTTCCTCTTTCAATTTGAAGGTAGATTTTAGCTTAATCAAATTTGTCATGATTGCATATATAATGCTTTACTTAATAAGTAATAATTACTAATCAATTAATCGCTTCATTGATCATCAATACATATATATATATATATATATATATATATATACACGCAAATTGGTTACTTATAGAAATATATGATTTTTTGATAGCCAACATAATCATTATATTAAAAAAATAAATTACTTCATAAATACTCTTTCAATATTTTCTTTTTCGTCCTTTAAATATGTAATCAAACGTATCAACATGCGTTGGTTGAAGTGGGTTGACGGAAACAGCATGCAAACACCTATGACGAGAAATCCTAACATAAAGGAAAGCTATATTTTTAAAATTTCAAATTTCACAATCAGCCTAATTAGATCTATTCTATTTAATCCATGTTAATTTTTTTATAGCAAAAGAATTCTTATATTGCTGAAGTATAAGGGGTTTAGGGAGAAACTCTCCCTAGATTGAAATTTATTGTGATTTCATGCATAATCAAAATTTGATGTATTTTTTAAAAAATAATGTATTTTGTGGCTCCACGAACCAGGGAAGTACCTCATGAAGTCAATAATGTTGAAAGTAGTATTCACATAAAAATTCTGCTTTTCTTTGCTTTTACTTTCACTCGATTTCAAAAGCAATAAATCTTTGCTTTAAAATACTCTAAAGATTCTAAAAATCATTAAGCTGCTGTTGTATCCATGTTATTGAAACTGTAATTAGTTACATAAAAGCGGCTTCTGTTCGCTTTTTCTCAGACCACTGGCACTAACAGCAATAATATAAGAAAACAATTTTGTAAAAGAGGAACTATCGTCATAATCGGGCCAAAATCAGTCCAGTCCAGTCTATGGTTTTGGGCCAAATGAACTATTTCAGATTTGTTTGATGGGTTTCAAAGCGGGCCTGGGCCTGCATTCTGTAGTTATTGTCGGGGCCTAAAATCGAAAAAAAAAAGAAAAGAAAAGAAAATAGAGCTGGGTTGGTTCGATCCGCCCGATCCACTCCCAGCCCTACTCTGCAGAGAAAAACACGTTCACACCATATATTCATGTTGGCCATCGGGATTCGATTTCTGCTAGGACCAAGCGATTTATCCCGCATCAAACTAATCCAGCTGCACAATTCTCGAGGCAGCTCACTCCACTCGATCCAAACTCCGTCGAGCCCACCTCTCCTCAGGGCAAACCATCACCCGCGTTGCCGCAATGTCAAACCCAGCCCCTTCATATGGGATGTCGAATCGCTTTGACAGCGGTATCATAGAAACAGATATGATGAGAGCATTACTATGGGATAAGTTTAAAGTTATAGAAACAGATAGGATGAGAGCATTACCAAGGGATAAGTTTAAGCTATAGAAACAGATAGGATGACAGCATTACCATGGGATAAATTTAAGTTATGTGAAGCAGAAGCCATTTATAGAAGTAGTTGTTGCTTTTGGATTGTCCAAGTCTTTTAACCATACTCGACCAGAATTGTATTGAACCAAACCACGACATGGGTTCTACCTGGTTGTGTTGTTTGACATGGTAGGAGCTGCCTTCCTAGCTTCCGGGAGGCAAGCTGTATTATTTTGAGTTCTTCAGCGGCTGTTTCCCAGCAGCTGTGTTACATGCCTGCAACCATCCCATACACGTCTGATGAATCTTCACGCATGGTTCAAATTCTTAGCACAAGAACGACAGAAGTGACCGTCCCCCTTTTGTCTGTTTTTTTCTTCTTTTTTTTCCGTTATTGCTTTTCTTTATGTTTATCAAAATCTCGCTGTATGTTAAACACATCCTCCTCTCTTCCTCCTCTAAATAAACACCCCATCTTAAACGAATAAAGAGAAAAGCATATCAAAATAAACGGATAATAGCTATCAACTTTATTACAAAGAAATTGATTTTATATATCATATCCATCATCACATGCTCTCATGGATAAAACAGGACTTGAACTTGCCAAATGCTAGCAAATCAACTGTTTAGAACCATAGCTGAAAATCAAGTAAACCCAAATATTTTACAAGCAATATGTAATACTCGATTTTTTTAGGTATCTTTAAGTCATAAGCTAGACTTGAATATTAGGTTCCATCTGTACCTTAAAAGTGCTATTTATCTTTCAGTAGAAATCCACTAATAAATTATCCAGCAACACTTAACAAGAAAAATGATATAACACCTATTGCCGGAACATGAAAACATAAAGGGAGCATAAATAGAATACCCATATAAACAAGCAATTTTAAGTACTTCTCATTGACCAAAGCAACAGTCTACCAAGCCACAGGAAACAAGCATGATAACCATTGTCAGTTCTGACAACTTAAATATTGTTTGTATCAAGTTCTTATATAAAAAGGCCTACTAAAAGTAAGCATTTCAGGACCAACCATATTTGCCCACATTAAACCAAAGATGCTCTCACAGCAACACAAACAATTAATCATCCACCAATAACACAACAGCCAGCTCATTTCCTGGCTTCATTCATTCAGCTGCCTCACGAGCACCAGTCTGCTACTTGCTGCTCAGACAATTTGTAGAAAAATTTGCCAGTGAAGGAACCTTTCTGGTGATTACCGTGTAGTTCACATGTTCTATGAAGCCCAAGCCTCACAGAATTTTGATAATAATTGCAGGCTCGTCCCTGACCAAATCAACCAGCTTGAGATGAGCATATTGCCCATACATATTCAGGTGCCCCCTTCTCACCATAAATCAGAAAGCAGATAATGAAGCGTTCTCCATCTCAGCCTTCACATCCATTGAGAGCATTACAGAGGCTCATTCAAACTATGCCACCTAATTATGACTGCTGATACAGGAGACAATTGTACTTCATACATGAAACTTCAAGACAACAGGCATACTTAGGATAAAGCCATCCATTCCTGGCATCCTAAAATTAGATACATGTGACATCTAGCATTAAATAGTTAATCACATCATACCAAGCAAAACACAAGCATTCAGCTATCACTTATTCAAATGATAAGCATGCAGCTGACAACTCCAATATTAAAAGAAGGGTTAGCAAAGAAGAAATGAACAATAATAATGATAACAACTTTAACAAGCTTCAAAATTCTTGTCCTAAAGATACAAGCCCCAAAGCTCCTGTATGACAGGCAGCAGAACAGCGCTTTCATAGCATCTGAGACACAGACCCTTGATCAGCCTTTGGTTTGGTTGTAGGGGAGCTACAGTCACAGCTTGGGACCTAACAGAACATAATAAGGAAAGAGGTGAATCTTTTCCAAGGGGAAAAAAGGAAAAAGAAAAAGAAAAATCAGAGATAAGCTGCCCTCCTGGTAACAAAAGACGGATTACTTCCTCATGGATTCTGACTGCTCCTCTGGCCCCAATTTCAAACACGTGTAACCATTTAATGGAATACCGTCCCGTTTCGTGCTGAGTGCATGAAAAGCAAATTGCTTTCCTGAGAGGCAACCCCCCCTCCACCCACCCCCCCCCCCCCCCCCAAACAAAAAAAAAATGCTTGCTAATTCATTTTCTTCCATGGCCTTCTCTTAAGCATAATACATGTACAAGCTGTTGGCAGCAGCACAGGCAATCGAATTCTCAGTTGGATGCCATGCTAAATGGAGTAACTTGGTTGCGAAATCATATGAGTTTCCATTTGCGTCAATGCCAGGGGCTTCTGATCCTGCAACAGTTTGGCATATGTGTGAGATAACCTGAAGTAGAAAAGATTTCTGAGAAAACCTCAGACTATTATGAAGAATGAGCTTTTGCAAGCTACTAAAGTTGATGGGTGGACACTGACCTCGTCTGACAACACGTGTCAAACCGCCCAGAGACCTTGCAGGCCTGGCAGGGTTTTGGACTTGTCTCCTGAATAAAAAACCAAGGCAAGATCAAGTATGTTACTGCACAAACCTCTCAAACATGAAATTCTCTATGTTGCATTTTTTATACCTCAAGTAAAATATCTCTCACTTCTAATACCTGTTTAACCAAGTGCTGGTTTCATAGACCACCAGCAAAGTGTTGCAGTTCGCAAACAAGAAATCAACAATTAGGAATTCTTGAACATTTAACTTTTCCCATTGTCACAAACTAATTTCAGAAAACTTAAAACTTCTTTATCAATTTCGATAACATATTGACATGCCAAGCATTCATCCTTGGAATATCATTGTCATAAAGAGTCATCAGTGCCACATCGAACAACTAATCAGTGCTCTATATCTCTGAATCACCCAACCTCTTTATTCAAACCTATCATACCAGTAATTCCAGCATTCATCTTACCAGGGTTGTACAACAGAGCAACAACCACAAGCATACATATTGGACGTGATTGATGCCTTCTACCAATTACTCTTGTTGCTATGCCATCACTCCATGACAAACAACAGCCAAATTACGGGCATAATTTTGTACCTGTAGCTTCTCAGCCATTGCAGTACCGTCTGGTGCCAAATCTTGTGCACAATAGACATTAATCCTATAGCTTACTATCCTATACAAGAAATTTGGCTTGACATTGCATATCCTTCTCCAACATTCACCAGTTAAGGCTATTATTTTATCAAATCCAGATTCTTCTAATTGAAGCTTCTTTAAAAAAAAAAAAAAAAAAAAAAAAAACCCGCACGCATTTTTTCAGCTAATAAGATGCAAGGTTAAGTATAAAATTTTCAGCACACATTTATTTTAAGTTTTTTCATTTTAATCACTTTTTTTCAGAAATAAATACTTAAGATTACAATAATCATTACCGTCATACCTCATAGGACTTTTGCTGGCCTCCAAAGTTGTTGCCTCGGAGCTTCCAGCAACACAACCAAACACACGGAAGAGATTGCTTGTAGTTACACAGAGTAGCAGCACTGTCAATATTAAGGAAAGAAAAAGAAACAAACTAATAAACATGCCAAGAAAAAAAAAAAAACACACCTGTAAGAACCAGTTGCTACCCGCAGACCATCACCACTTAGGCAACACTCAAATTTGTCAAAGATGGAGTCATTTTCATATAAATCACATAGCTGTGTGAAAATAGAACTATCATAACCAAAGTACTGGTTCATTGGACCTTCCTTATTAACTATAATTGCAATAAAATGTAATGAAAGCAAATTACCTTAGGCCTTAAATATTCATGGACCTGGAAAGTTGCGACGGGACCAGAGTCCATGTTTATGTCCCATAGCTGGAAAAATCAAATGAAAAAAGAAAAGAAAAGAAAATCCAAATGAAAGGCAACAAAATAATACTAAAACCAACATCATGAGCTATGATCTCTGCTTGGTTTGAAATACTGTAAAGAACCAAACAGACTAATGCTACAAACTAGTGTCAAAACAGCTATATGTAAATCCTACAGGAACCAGAAGTAGTTATTCATAAGCCAAGGTAGAGCATCATTCTTCATACTACAAAATTAACAGGGATAGGGAGAATTTTCACGTGCCTAAATTAGATGGCAGAATTACTAGCTCATAAAAGAACTAGAGTGAAGCTGTACCATAAATTTCGCCAGTATTTGTTCTTTTATTATGTCAATGCCAGGGGACAAGCAAAAATGCATTCAATCATTAGCTACCATCAGCTGGCACACATGAAACAAACATGTGTGAATACGGTCAGGTGCTTGTACATAGTATCAGCCTCATCCAACCAAGATGATGTGTGCATTAGATTTATAAGGATGGGTGTTTGACTTTACTTTTCAGTAACTAATCATAATACAAAACAGAGCAAAGTAAGGGTTCAGGGCTCAATCAGTGCTGCTCAATACCAAGCAGCCCAGATCAGATAAGTGACTGATCAGGTCTTAGGATGCCCAAGACCTCGATTCCCTTAGAACCAGACCGCCCAGAAGGTGTCAGCCAACACCAAGCAGAACAATAACTGACACCTGCTGGTTCGGACTAATACCATACTGAAGACAGTCAAAAAGGCATCAGGTCCTTTTTCTTTGTTGCTGTTGGCATTCAAACAGGAGGACTAAAAAGAAAAGGAGAAAGGGAGAAGAAGAGAAAGTGCTCAAATTCAGCTAGCATATCTCAGATATGGTCCCCTTGAAGCCCTTTCTATGTCAAGGCACCATACACCAATCATGGACTCAAATGCCTCACCTAACTCTAATTTATGACATAAACAAGCATAGAAAAGCCCTAAACAACGAATATATATATATATATATATCAAAACAAAGGAAAATATATAAAAAAAGGATAGCATATCCATGCATACCAAGATGCCAATGCGTCCTAAGTATCGGTATGGAACTGTCCCAGCATTGTATCAACCTAATCCCCAATGAATATTGGGTCTGGGACTTTAAACATTGTAGAATAGTTTGTTATTGGAATAACTACAAACAAAAACAAAGAGTGTTTATATACATGTGTTACATCACTGATTGCCTTAAACTGGAAAATATCACAGGTTTGTATATCAAGGAGCCCTTGAACCCTCATTTGCCTTCAAATTAGGAAGGATCACAAATTGCATAACCAGGAGACACCACATTTCTTTATCAAAAGCTTGCACAGCCTAAAAAAATCGACAAAGTCCGTACTTTGATCTTTTCAGACAATGGGAAAGTCATCACAGAATTGAAAAACTAGAATGACCAACTGCAAAATTTACATTGTTCCCCACAATGGTAGAACACTGGCTAAAGTGATTTCTAAATATTGAGAATCAGTGATCAAAAGAAAAGCCGTAAGAGTTACGTGGCATAAGGACAAAAGTAAAATTCCATAAACTTGTGAGATGACTTAATTGTGCATCTTAGGCAAGACATAGAGTTCTGATCCACGTAATCTCCTTATGATATGATACTGCGGTATATAACTTTTTCCTTTGTGCACTTTTTAATCACTATTGTTGCCTTGCTCTAGTGTCATTTGGGCCAAAAAAAAATTGATGACTTGCTAAAGATACGTTTTATATTAGACAATCTGTAAAAGCACAGGCAACATATTCTCTCATGAAATAACGCTGAACATTAACATGAAATGTCATAATCAAATATAGATGTTCCGAAACTAGAAAGTTATTCATTAAAATGGATTTAAACCTCTTGATCCAAAAGAAGTAGATCATAACCTTAATGAGTCAAGCATCCATTTCATGTGACTATTAAATTTTTATTCTATTTACTTGCCATTGCAATGACTGGAAACTATACCAACCATCAATTCGAAATTATGTGACCAAAATAGCTAACAAGACAAATTTAGAAAGTTGCATTATTAATAATCAGTTTAACTCCTCGCACTACTGACCTCTTCAGAGCATTATATCCTTAACTGTACAAATAAAAACCATATAAAAGCAAGTTTCACCTACTACTAACAAAATTCATATCATTTACCACAACATCATTAGCATTCTTGATTTATTAAAAAGATTCATCACGAGCCTAGAAATGATGTAAAACTAATCAAATATTATTTTAGAATACTTCTGACTTGGGTCCTTCATAAGTATCAATAAATTACCATATCTTCAAAATTACTGCTCAGACTTCCAAAACAAAAGAATATTTTTTTTGGAATACTACATTGATAACATATAAAATGCAATAGCATGACACAGTTCCAGCAAGCATAATTCATATTGCTAATCACTCAAGAAAAAGCAAATAATTAAAAAAATAAGCTGCAAGGCAAATACAAATGTGAGAACCTTAAGCGTCATATAATCACGACTTAAGATGTGCCTTCCATCTTTTCCAAATTTAATATCTGAAATTGAAGCAATAATCTCAGTAAAAAAGGACCTTGAACCTGGTGCCTCATGTTCCTCAAACCTGTGTATGGAAAAGTCTCATTACCTAAAGCAACACCAGACATGCTAAAGAGTCTGAAAAGATGCTTCTTATTAGAGCACTAGATTGCAATTTCATTGTCTACTCAACAAAGGCATGGTTAATTGCAAAATTTTCATGCAAACTGCAAAATTAAATAAGTAGTTTCTTACAGCTGGGAATGCTTATCGCATAAAGCAGATTGACGCAGATCAATAAGTCGTATTGAGCCCTTTGAGCTACTATATGCCAATGTGTTGCAATGAGTAGGGTGAAACTCAGCAGATGTTATCACCTCTGGCAGTGTCAGAAAATGAGTTAATTTCACTACTTTCATCGCTACAACCACAATAATACATAATGAAAACCACACAAATCAGTTGAATTAAAGTGACATCTCAAATGAACTTCAAAAGAATGCATATTGCCAAAAAAAGAGGCATGCTAAATTAGGTGCTAGAACATGAAGTTCCACATTGGAGTGTTGGTAGGCTTGTGCAGTCCCATCAGATAGAAGGCCCACCGAAGAAATAACTGTCTTGAGCTCAAATTCAAGACCACTGGCCCAGTCCTGGACTTAAGAGATGTAAAAAAAAATGACTCAGGCCTGGTTTTTGCCCGGCCCAGACAAAACGGAACTTGTGCTTGGGCTAGTTTCAGGGATGGCCAGGCTCCAGCATTAGGTTTGAACTCAAATCGGGTAACAACCAGGCATAACCCATTGATACTGCCAATTTTACATTTATCATTAGAACACCATGAGATGTGGATTGGCATCAAATTCTCAAAATATGTAATGTTATCAGGAAGTCATTTATATATGTTTGATTAGCTTCAAAAAACTATGATACTTGGGTAAGCTTGAAAATTCCAGCTCCAAATTTATCATACAAAAGCATCACCTATGCAGGCCAAATATTCATACCAGTTAGATCTTCCATATTTGCAGGTTTCACATCAACAATGTTAAAACTTTGGTTGCTAATTTCCAAATTCCAAAGGTTTATTCGCAAATCATCTGCTGATATGAAAGTCTCACCATCACTGGCAAATAAGAAAATAATGAAATTGCATAAGTGATTATCTAGTAACAAACTTTCAAGAAGAGATAGCATGGATATTCAAACAAAGAAAGCATGAGTGTGTATCATGAATTACACTTAAACTTAAATACTACATTGTCCTGAAAACATTAAAAGCTTACACATTGCTGTCAAGACATAGCAAACCATAGGTCAAGCACAAGCCATAAGAATTTAACCATGCACAATACAAAATATGCCCACAAGGTCAGGAGAACTGAAGTTTTTTTTTTTTTTTTTGACTGTCAGGAGTACTAAGAAGTTACAAGCAAGAAAATAACTTACAGTTCACAATAGATCACTTGAGTTAACTATGAAAGTCCCAAAGAAAATGATAGTTCAGTTCAGTGAATTCTTTATGTTCTTTTTTTCAAAAAAAGAAAAGACAAAAGGGTTCAATCCAAACCCTATAAAAGGAGATAAATGTAAGCCAATCCCCAAAAAGTTTTTTGAGAGAATACCAAACAGAATGGCCAGTATACCATCCAATGCTAAAATGAAACTTTATTAAGTCACATTTTCCTGTGGAATCTAACCCTTACTAAGTCATTTACCCTCTCAAGAGATGTTCCAAACCAAACCAAAACACCTTTTCAGCAGTGACATCTGTTGCTTTTCTTACAAACTGACAAAACATTTCCACTTCAAATAACAAATTTTACATATAATAACTTCAAATTTTTCAAGACATATACTAGAATTCTTAATTTTCTAGCAGTAATTTTTCTTGTTCCACTGTTCATGATTACACAGTTAGTTTAATCAGTGGCAAAACTTATGATCTGAATTTAGACATACCAAAATTGTCCCTTAAACATATAGGAGCAATAAACCTATAGCCCAACAGGAGGTTCAAATGTTCTCAACAAAGAAAAAGGGGGAAAATATATGAAATTTGCACCTAAAATTTCGAACAAAAATATAAGATATCTGAAGAAAACCAGAGAACTTATGAAAACAGAATGAACCTGTTATTGGAAATTGAGTTGATGTGATAATCATGTGCATGAGCATATATTCTTCGACATCTAGCAACAAGGCTTGTTTCTTGGCTTGCTACCTGTTCATACATATAGATGCATGCAAGATATCTTAGTGATCACTTCTAAAGATGGCGATAACTGTAATTGAATGATAAGGCACAAGTACATTGATAATTCATAAGATGGTCAAGATAAAGAATTGTAGACACAAAAGTATAATTGGATGACATAGGATAATTAAAGCACTACAAAAATACAATGGGAGAACTCATACAATAGATATACATTTGCGACACTGTGACATGTGAACTTCACGTTCATCTCCCATTCACCATGAATGCATGCAATATTAACATCATATGTATGCATTTAAGGATTCACATGTTATGACGTAAATATTCACTAGACTGGGCTGAGTACAACTACCACAGGCAATCGTAGTGATGGAAATCCTCCAGGAGGAAAGGAAAAGTCATTGCTCATGCAACTGTATGAACATCCACCATTTGGAAGGCATACTCTAGGGCTAGCAGTACTTGAGCTAGCAATACCACCATTTCCTGCAGCTTGTGATGCGCCCAAATTCATCTCAGAAATTCTTTTCACCTTCTTTTCTTGCACCTGTATATCGGAAAACAAAATTCTGAAATTTAACAGGGAATATTTGCAAGAAGGTCAAATAAAAAGCACAGACAATCTATCAACAAAAACAGAGGGTAAAATCACTCACAGAATCAGGCAACAGCAGGCACTAAGAGCAACTATTTCAGAATTATCAAATCCTGACTCAGATCTGTTTTAACTGTTAAAATATTTTCATAATAACCGCTATGGATGGTTTTTCTCAGGTATGCTAAGAAATTTCAAAAGGTTTCAATGAGAATAAATACGAATGATATAAAATATTCACTATAGAATATTATAACAGATCAGCATTCCTTATTCGTGACTTCTTTGCAAAGAATAATTCACCATATATGATCTTTAAATAGTTTATTATTGTCATCCAGAAGGACCAGAACAGTTTTTGCTTATTTCATCCAACCAATTAATACTTGTAATTTATTAATTTACCTAGCAAAATCTCTGAGGAATGTCTTCAGCAATAAAACTATAGAAAAACATTAAGGATTTTACAGCAGATAGAAAACATGGATACTTTTTCAATAAATGAACACAATTAGACTGAAGAACATATCACAAGATTATAATGCTCTTGCTGATTTTCAAATTCTGAAAGCTTAAGGAAGCATGACAAATCTTGGAGGGAGGCACCATGAGATCCAAGGATGGACTCATGAGTCTTCAGAAATATGCATAGAAGCTCAACTGGCAAACAGACTAGTGGGGCACATGGGAAACAAATCCATCAGCAATCATGCTACATCATGATTTACAAAAATCGTTCTAAAAAGAGCAATAGATGCTAATGTGAACTGTAAGTCTACCTTCCAAAATTTGATTGTTTTGTCATTGGTGGAGAGGAGAAACAATGCACCATTGGCCATTTGGCACCATCGGATCTTGTTGATCTTCTCTTCTATTTCCAAGCTTTTAAGGTAGTCAAACTGATTGCACAAAAATGAAGCTAGACAAAATTACAAGATTGATCAAGCATGAAGTATCACATTCGATCAGTAACATCAAAGAAGGATAGTACCTCTGGTTCATGACTCTGAAATTCTGTTTTATAGCGGAACTCAGGATGCCTACCGATTGAACAGTCTAGCCTCTCTAGATCCCTTCTGTAACCATGCTACAAATCAAAGAGACAATAGATGTGAAATAATATCAGAAGGGGAAGCACAACAAGTCAAACAGAACAAAACAGCAAAGAGATAAGTTGTAGAACATACATCTCTAATATCTGTCCTTTCAAATAAAACTACACGACCACCTCTATCTCCGGTAGCAAGATGGTTCCCAGACTTATCAAATTCTATTGCTGAAATAATGTCAACTGCAACAGACAACATTAAAAGCATCAGCAGGCACACCAGAAATACCACAATCCTGCCAGGAAACGAAGAAAAACAACTACTAGCTAGTGTGCAACAAGAACCATGGCACAACATCGTAAACTCAGAATTCAAATTGTGTAATTTAACAAAAATCACCCAGGACAGTCAACACATCAGCTGGCATATGTCGGTGGGGGAGGGGGCTGATGAAGGAAAACTAGATAATGTGATGTTCATTCACAAAGGCTACTTTTTGTGTTGCTTCATTAATTATTGATCCAATCATATTGTGATCTATGGAATTCCAATTTGATGAAGATTTTGAACTATAGTTGGGGTGTTATAACAAAACATTAAAATGTGCATTCACATTGTTGAAGTTCCTTTAAATTTTCCTGTTTATGCTATAACTGATATAATAATTTCATGATGAACACAAAGTTGAATGATGAATTGGAACCCTTTATGGATGGCCCCCCTCCTACACTGATAGGCCAAAGTGATAACACTCTTTTTCTTAAAAAAAAAAAAAAAAAAGTAATCATAAACACTTGAATAAATAACACAAGTCCAAAACTTGCTTAACACATGCAACCTACCAACCTAGAATTATCTTAATATATAATTCAAATTCATAATCTATCCTAATCTCAACCTTGGTTAGGTTTTTAGCATCTACAGAAGCTGAGATGCAAGGTCAAACTTTTGAGTTAGTGATCAGACACCTTAAACCGTTCAATATTCATCTAATTATGTCTTTGGAAAAGCAATATGCTGACAGGCAAGAATCGCATGTATATCTTGCAGCACTCACCTAACCTGCATGAAGTTTTTCGACGTGCTTAATATGACCTGAAACCTAAAGGCCTCTAAAACCCTGAACTATAAGAATATATAAACAATAGGATTCAATATAACATCTTAACCTAAGAATAAATCTAAGAGATTTCTGTCGGCATGTAAGACAGAACAAACAGCAGCTGCCCATGCATAAACAGCTTATAGACCAAATCAACATGGAGGTGGACACCCCTGCATCCAACACACCTGTTGTTAGATGTGGAACTTTTCTAATAAAGTGTGCAGTTTCACAAATAAAGCACCTTTAAAAAAAATGTATCATGAACCAAAAATTGATTGGTTATAAAGAATGGCATAGTCACTGCAAGTAATGCAGCATGAACCATGATTTGACATGGTCAACATGAGATAAGTAACGGCCACGGAGGAAATGGATAGTCATAAACGGTGGTCCTTGCAACAAGATGATTGGAATTGAGAAGGTGTTGATGCATGGGTAATGATGAGTCAGAGTCAATATTACTAGGATTGGCATGACATCTTCTAAAGATTGAGATAAATATTGTGTAGGTTGTGAATACAGCAAATAATCAATCCTTGTTCAAAGACTGAGCATTGGATTAGTTATACAAGGTCAGGAATTGTCGCAGCGGCAAGCTCAACCCTTTCAATAGCACTAGGCAGTGTTTAGTCATCTCTAATTTGATAACTAAGATCTAGGTTAAAGTGTCTTTCAGCTGTTATGGACAGTTAATTGCAAAGTTTCCATTTAAAATTCAGCTAGGAATTCTTTTAAATCAACTAAACTTCCACAGTTCTGGGCAAGTTGGGCCTTCTTGGTAGACTAAAACATGGTCAAGCAATTCCTAGTCAGTGCTGATGTCAATTGCTGTTCCAAAACCATCACAGAGTGTATAGATAGAATTAATCAAATCTTCAAGTTTCTCTTTCATGCTTGCTATCAATAATAACTAAAGGGCAGTCAAATCCAAACTATTAAACAAGAATCTCCAATGATGTCAAGAAATAATTGATGAAATGCCAAAAGATGATAGAAATCCATGTCCAAAACAATCAATGCATGCTGTCATTCAAGGTCTTTATTCCTGAAGGCATGAGCTAAGACAGTGTAACTTCCACACTTCCCTCCAAGATTCGTAGCAAGCCCTGACCCCTTACAAAGTTTCATTAGCCAGAAATTTAATGCTATTTTATAAAGGGTTGAAGTCACTTAGAGAACCTATCCATCACATTTCCTTTCTTCACACATTCATATTTCACGGACAACTTTTAAGGAAGTGATATATTTCTTTTGTTCATCGCTTAATTCATATGTTTATAATTAATATATCCTAGAGTGTACACACACACACACAGAGGAAAATATTTTCTGCTCCCAGGAACTGCACATCACACCATGCAACTAGAATCCGGAACGAGTACAACTGCTGACAAAAACGCAAATTAGAAAAATATTCTGATACTATAACAACCGATTTTTGGTATTAAATGGTTTCATAACCCGGATAAACAAACACATTAAGATGAACCTGGACCAAATGTCACTAAATCCAAATTCAAAACAGGTTCACCAAGATAAAGATAATAGAAACCGCAAGTACATCGGGACATCCACTTAAGTGTTTCGCTATAAATGACGCTAAAAAGCAACAAAATAATGACAAAGAAAAGCCTCCACATCTATTAATGAGTTGCCGTAAACCTATGAGTGGAAAAAAATATTCACGAAAATTCCCGTTGAGGAAACGAAAAAAAGAGCCAAGAGATTTAACTCAGAATATCATAAGGATAAAAAAATATCAGATTCATTTGTCAAGTTCCATTCTCTTAAAGCAGACGCTAATATACCATTCCACATCAATCTGATAGCATTTTTTAACATCTCTTTCGCACATATTCATCAAAAACTAATCGCATAAACGAAAAAGATGATTGGTTCGGTCGCAATAAACAAAGAAATCAAGCAATTACAGCCAATCCAGACGCAAGAAACCCTAAGCCCGGGGCCATCGGAAGCCCCAGAGTCTCAGCAATTGAACGCAAGCCCTATAGTCTCAGCAATCGAGCGGATCTATACTAGATCGAAAGAACGGGGAGAAGGGCAAAAAGATCGTACCTTCCTGAACTTCCTCTCCTGCGGTACGCTCACCGAAGACCTGTGAGAATTTCCATTCGAGGGCGGGCGGCGCTGCCTGAGCCCCAGCGTCCTGGGCTCCGTTCATTTTCCGATTGGAATTCCGGCGACACCGGGTCCGGGTGCGGGGCGGGCGGGCATCAACGATCCGGTCGGCGATCTCGGGGAGATCAGCTGCGGCGGCCGCTGCGGGGGCTCGCCGGGGCGCCGGCTCCGGTTTCCACCATGGGAGAAGAACCGAAGAGGGGAGGAAAGGGCGAGGGTTTTGGGCGAAAACGGGGGAGGATGTGGTGGCGAAATGGGGTGGAGATTGGGATTGATATGACGGAGGAGAAATTGGCTCCCTGCCCTTTCTTTTCTTCCGCCGTAGCGAGGTCGTGTGTCTCTTTCTCCCTTTGTTTTTTTCCTCCCCGCTTTTTTATTTTTTATTTTTGGATGGATCTTATACTAAAATGAGTTACAAGATATAAAATGACCAAAAAAACCCTTGGGGCTTTCTCATTCGGAAAGCCGGTAAGATTGCGTTTGAGCGATGTATTTTAAAATTTCACAGTATTTTAAAATACAACATTTGAAAAATATAATGTATCAAAATTATAAAATTTTATAAATATTTTATTTAGATAGTTATTTCTGAAAATAAATTTTTATTCAAAGATTGCAAAATTTTCTACAAATAACTTTTTTATGATATATAAAATTTAATATAAATATTTTAACATATTTATGTAAATATCGGATATTTATGTAATAAATTATTGATATTTATTTTAGTAATACTTATCAATATTTTAATATTTACTATATTTTTTAATATTTTTATGAATATTTAATAAAGAATATTTATGTGATCGTAAAATAAAATGCATAAATTATATATTAAATATTAATTTAATCGCATAAATATTTTTTAGTTTAATAATAACTAATAATAAGTGTATTATAATTATCATTAATAAATATTTTTATTTTTATTTTATGTAATATTATTTATTTAATAAATAAATAATTATTTATGTAATATTAATAATTATTAATATTTGTAGAAATAACTGAGTGGTAACAGTACGACCGAAAACCTCTCATCATATCCATATCTTTCTATGAGTTTGTGTTCGCATGTATTTTTAACTATAAAAAATAATAGAAATGTTATAACTTCATCCATCGTACGTCAAATGGCAATTGCCATGCTTCATAACACTTGAATTATTAGTATTCGTAACAGGTAACTAGGAGCAATTTTAAAAGTTGGTGTAGCTGGACTTCTTGCATGCATTTATATAAAGTTGATCTATTTTTTTTTTATATAATTAAATGATTTAATAGTTAGATAGAATGAAAAAAAATTCATGTTATTTGAAATTAAGTTTTTATTGTTATTCATCTAATATGTTTTTTTCGATGAGATAATATACTCTGTATGGTCTTGCATGTGCAAGAGAAGGTGGATAGAAGTAAAATATTGAAGAATGTTTAGTATCTTGATTCCCACATCATAAAGTGAGATTTTTTTTTTTTTTTTTTTTAATACACGATAACTGTTATTACAAGCATCTACCCATGGCGGTCATTAATGGAAGATGTTAAGTTGGTGTTGGTTTCATGTGTTTGGTTATTCTGAGAACAATGAAAGAAATACATTATGAAGAAAATGACTTCACATTTCACCCATCTCCACAGATATTGACATAACCTTGCCAATAGAAAATTAGAGATGCATGGATGCTCCCCTTGTCCCTTCTCTGATTCTCTCTTCCACCAGTCAATGCTATCAGATTTAAGGAAGGTTTCTTGGGTCATAAGATTTCGTTTGTTTGTTTTGCAGTTATGTGAAATCTGATGTGTAATATATCCACTTATGGGACACCATTCTCCTTCTACACGCATTTTTGTGATTTTCTAACACTGACTACCTGTTCTTCAGATTACCATAGCTTATTACTGACATCCATTAGTTGTATGCTATTTTAGCCTTGTCAGTTTGTCAATGCAGCACAAGGCTCAAATGAACAAACATACAGTTTAATATGGTTTACAAAATAATTGCAATGATTTGGATGTCCAAAAATCTTCAGTACATAGTATAAATATTGAGTATTTTGTCTAAGATGTGTTGTCAAGGCCTTGAAAGAATGTATGAAATGCCTAAATCTGCTCTTTTAAAAAGTCATGCATGTGCTCTGGAATCTTGAAAATGATATCTTGAGAGCTGACCCCTGGCTGAAGAATTTCCTGTTCTGATTCATTTTTTCAGATAAAAGAGAGGAAGAGAAAATCCAGTTCAACGATAAAGTCATTATTGATGGAATTTTGAGCTAAGAATTATCAAGTTACTGTACAAAAGTTGACACGGCTTTGACTCGACAGTTTTCAGGTTCAGATTCATAAGAGGATTAGTAATTGCACCATTCAGTCAACAAAAAAAAAAAAAAAAGGGAAAAAAAAGGGGAAAAAATCATTCAAAAAAAATAAGGTTTTTTTTTTGCTGTTGAAATTATATAATTATTATTAATTAAGAGTTAAGAGAGCAAACAAAAGTGGTCTTGCAAATGTTTTTCAGGCTACAGGCTGCAGTCATGAGAACAGATGGTGAAGTCATGGTAGACCCCATTTCTCACCGACATGGATTAGACTGGCATTGATTTCGGAGAAGCACCTCTGGAAGTCTTTGCTCTTCAAGGATTGCCTCTAGTGCCCTGTTCATTTGTTGAAAAAAAGGTGGAATAAAACCCCTTCAGCTCATAGGTAACCATGTAAATTGAGGCTCAGCTTGTTCAAAGTAATACATTTGTTACAATTAATGTGTTTGTCTATTGTCAACTAATGTTGCTGTGTTTGATGATCATTAAGTTTATTACTTAATAATATTAGTATTAATGTATTTGACCATTATTATAATTTTTTAATGTGTCTTAGAAATTTATTATTTAAAATCTTTTATTTATTATAATTTATTATATTATTGTATTATATTTAAATAATAGTTGAGAAAATGAGAAAATAATACTTCATGCACCATATAAGGTCAATATGAACGATGAGAACTTGCACAAAAATTCTTCATGGATACTAATATTAATTATGAATGTTTCTTCTTATTCATTTACCATTAAAATTCATTACTAAATAGAAATTTAGTTATTAAAGATTTTTATTTATTATATTTAATTATATCATTATATTATATTTGAAGAATAATTATATATATATATATATATATTCTACACAGTTTATCCTTGCATTTTAAGACTATAATTCTTCAACATAGTATAAGTATTTTAAGATGGGCATCATCATTTTTTTTTTGAAAAAAAAGTAACGCAAGGTTTAGTGCCACTTTTTTTGCTTTGACCCTAACCTTATAAAGTGAAAATAATTTTGTCTAAGGAAAAATAGATTGGATATGGTTTAATTCCTTTATTTCAAACCAACTTATTTTATAACTAAATAGAACTAAATTCTTCTTCTTTCTATCAAACATATCAAATAGAATTGATATGTAACTGTTACTGTTAACAATGCTCCATAGGACTTGTTGATGTATCATCCATGCATACCGGACATATTGATCCAAAAGTCAAAGTCTTACACACGGTTAGTGCTCATCTCATCATATCTAGCTGGTCTGCACCTATATATTATACCTTGGAAGTCTTCAGAAATATTTCAAAAGAAAGATAGTAACCTTAATTATCTATCCCATCATCCAACATATCTACTCATCATGCCACAGTAAAGAGACTGAGGTGAGGGAAGCACTCTCGACAACAATATACTTTGCATATCATGTTGCGTGGCTTATCTGAAAGCCCATGCTTCTCTACACATATATTCGCTTCTTCGCATGCATGCTATAATACCTTGAAGCCTTCAAAAAGTGTCTAAAAAGAAAGATGATATTCTTATCGTCTATTACATCATCCAACGCATCTGCACATCATGTCTCGTGATGGAGAGCAAGGTAAGGAAGCCACTTTTGATGATGTTTCTTTGTATGCTGTAAATGGTGGCCATTTGCACGGCTTTTTTAAAAAAATAGCAGTTTATGCTTAAAAGTAAGTAAAGGGCTCTTTTCTCGTACCACTAGATTCCCTCTATGGATAATACAAATATTATTAATATATATATATATATATATATATACCTTGTTAATCCCATCAATGTTGGCTTTTTTTTCCATCCCAAGGGGCAATCTCCCATTGCATTCATCCGGTACAACCTTAGAAGGTTTTTTATTTTTTTTTAAGAAATAGAGAGGGAAGAAAAAATTCCTCCCACCAAATTTTAGGAAGATAAGAAAAATAAAAAAAATAAGTATATTATGAGCATTTTTATAAGATTCCAACGACTTCTTATAACATAGATTTTTCCATAAGTTGAGCTATAATCTTATAAAAAAATAAAAATTAGGAAACATCATTTTTTAAAAAAAATTATAGTATTTTTCTCATTTCACATAGGTTACATAAAAGCCATAATTAATTGATCTCATACTTTTTTTCGATTAGTCAACACTTTCTTCCTTTTCATTGCTAGACGATTGGCCAGATATTCTAAAATTAGCCTAGAGAATGGATGGTTAATGAACAAATGATCCATCGATTCCTGATTAGTCCTACACGTCATGTATTCCACTCGTTGGCTATCATTTTTCCACAAGAATATCTCTACTGTATAGCTGTTGAGAATGGCTAGCTAAAGAAATATGTTTACTTTTTCTGGTATAAAAGCTTTCCATACTGATCTATAAAATACATACTTTACAACTCAATGGTTAATGAATATGTATAATGAGTCCATGGAATACATATCATCCCTACTTGATTTTCAAACCGGTATATCTATATAACCTTAGGATATTTGGCATGTCTAGTTACCATTAAGGACATTTTCTCATGACCATTTAGGTTATATCTCATTTGATATTAAAAATATATACAATTATATTTATTTCAAATTTATCAAGAAGTTTAAGAAAATAAAGTACGGAGGTTGATCCACTGCCTCTTTTTCCATCCATCCAAGAGGAAAAAATAACTTCTTATAGGCTATTTAAAAGTTGCCAAATCCCAAAAAAACAAATCTTAATTGTTCTTAGGATGTAAATTACAAATCGGGGACAAAGCTTTTCAAGATATATCGCAATCTTCATAAAAGTTGAGCTGCCATACTAATTCCCATCTATTCGGAAGAGGAAAAAATGACTCCATTAGCCATTTAAAAGTTGCCAAATCTTATTAGCATAACGGTGTTCAAAGAAACAAAACCTAAGTACTTTAAGATGTATGTTGCACGATGAATACTCTTTCAACTAGATCTCAATTCGATGAATATAAATTTCAATAGGCAACTTTTCTCATATTTGTTTGTAGATAAATACGTATCTATGATTGGGATTTGTTGCAACTTCAATCATCTCTTCTGGAGTTTTTGACTTCATAACAAAAGGATGTATAGATCAAAATAGGTAGTTTATGTCCCATTCCATGTATCCATTATTCACATCCAAATATCATTCATCCAAAATTTAGAAAGAGGCAGGGTTTTTATGTGATCCGCTTGAGTCTACCCAGACCATAATTATAAGTATGATATTATATGAATCATTATTAATAAACTGTTCTACCTTTATATTGGCATTCAACCTATTTATATTAAATAAATAGGCACACAAGGAAAAGGATACCAAAGGCCCATGGATATTTAGCAAACCTTGTGTCAGCCCCATAAGCTCATATTAAAAATAAAAAAGATTTTTTTTAATGTTATGATCAATGTTTTTTAAACCAAACCAGATCGATCAATTGAACCGTTTAGGCCATCGATCAGTTTGGAATTCAATCCAAACTATCCACTAAACTCAAAATAGGTTAAAACTAGCTTATATTTATAAACTTATTTTTATCTACAGTTGAACCATCGAATTGTTTGCATTGCGTCGAATTTAAGTAAATTGATTGATTCATTGAAAGGGATAATGAGCATGTGGGACATACTAATCCTATCTAACCCTAGCCCCATCATCCATCCTCTTCTAAACATTTCATAAGCTCCCATAATTGGAACCATTGTTTTCACTCACCTCAATTGCCATCACTGATCAAGCCACCCTCTTTCTCTCCACTTTATCACAAAGAAGCATCATATTACAGGAAGGTCGTTGAAGAAGGTAGAGCACTTGATCTACCTTTGCTTTGCCTTTACCTTTGACCGAATGACTCTCTTAAAGCTCTAATCTATGATCAAAAAGCATCATCTCATAACCCTTGCCGATCTCTTTCCTACCTCAGTCTCACAGCTTACGTGGCTCCCTTGGCTACTCCATCATTACCTCCATTTAAGTCCCTTTGTTGCCACCTTCGTCTAGGCCCCTCCATCATTCGTTGCCTCCATCCAAGCCACTCTATTATCTTGCCGTCGATAGCAAGAATCATTGTCATGTATTTGTTAACTTGCTTAAAATAATTAAATAATGTATCTTACGTAAAGGTAGTTATTATAATATCACTTAAAGCAATTAAAGAGTTTATTTTACATAAAGGTAGTTATTATAACATCATTCTTACTCAAATATGTCAATGAAGGCTCCTATCTAGCTTAAGGTGAAAGAACCTAATTGAAGGTGCCTACTTTAAGGTCAAGATTTTGTACTTCCCTTCAAAGTAATCCAAAATCAAATCAGGCAGCTCGTAATAAATTACCATTTTATTCAAGCATAGTATAGTTATATGATTCCTACTATTTGTCTTTGTCTCGGTACTTATTATTGCCTATACTTCACTAGGCTAAGCAAAAATATTCAACGTACACATGATCTCAAAGAATTTAGGTCACAAACATTATCAAGATAGCTAGAAAATTAAATAAGAGTTTTAGGCCTAATAAGTCATTATAGATTCAAAGTCAAGTATGACTTTCATTCAATCTAAAATGTTTGAGTTTAGATTATATTGATTCTGCAATTGAGTTAAATATTTAGCTATTGTTTTATAACTAAAATCTAATAGCTAATAATTAAATATAGAGTCACTAAAAGATTTAAATAAAACCAAAAGGAACCAAATTAAATTTATTTTTTAAAAAAAATTAATTCAATCCATGCAATTGATCATTCCTAAGTTTACAGATAATGATTTTTAAAATATATTTATATACTTGAATGCATTATAAATAAGAATTCATTAAAATAAAAAATAAAAAATATATATTTAGATATAATTAAGTAAAAATATATGAGGGGAGAAGTAGTTGTTATGTTAAAAAGATGAATTGATTTAAATGAGAATTTCTTTGATGAATTGGTAAAGATAATTAGAGTCGGAGTGAAAGAAAATAAGATTTGTATAATTTAAATTTATATATTGGATTGAATTAAGTTCGGATCAAGTCAAATCTATTTTTTATTAATTCAAATGAGACTTAAATTTTATATGAATCAAGTAGTACTATATTAGATTAGATTAAAAACTATAAGAACCGAACCCAACCCTGAATTTAGATTGGTCCAATTTGAATCCGTTCAATCCATGAATCTTTAAACATGGATTGGATTAAGTCTAATCAAGTTGAAATCTGGTTAAATCATGGGTTGACACTAACTTATTTGCAACCTTAGTAATAACGTAAGTAACGATATATCTGGTATGTATGCAAATAAATTGCTAGCTAGATATATTGTATTAAGCATCAACCTAACCAAAATAACATGACAAGAAAAGATGAAAAATTTCCTTTCCATCCCACTGGTTTTGTTTGGATTTTTTCTAACAAAAATTGATGATACTGACAAAAAAAGGACCCCACAATTTAGAAATCAAAACAATTGAAAGAATAATGGTCAATATGAAGATTTAGTTTTTAAGCAACTATACATTGTACTTCAAGATGCATCCAATTAGATAAGTTAATTGAAGATTTATCCTCACTTGCCATTATTTATTGAGGCGTTGGTGGTTATCAAAAATATGCACAAAGTTATATACATAAAGTGAAGCCATGACAAAAATCAACAAAATATTAGCATATATATTAAAAGAAGGATAATTCTACGACCAACATCTCTAATATCAACACCTTTGTAGCGAACAACTCCATAGTCAAAAAAGATATTGAAAAGCTCATATAGCATGTTCTAAATAAATATAGTTCGATAAGTTTTATTATTGAATTTCTAAATGCATTTGATTTGAGAACAAATTTAAAAGTTAAACGCTAATACTCTTTTTCACACGAAATGCTCTATTGATCAAATCATTTTTATTATTAACCTCGATATATAGTGTATCATCCTTCATTCTCCTTAAAAATCTTTGCTCATAAATTAATAATCTTATTAGAGATTTTTGGTGAGCTTCATATCTAGCAACAATCCTATCTATCTTCAACAAAGGACTATTTTAGACCATCAAAAGCAGGTGGTGGCTTTATTTTTTGTGATGCCACTTCTATTAATCTTGGCTCTCTTTAGCTTGGAAGGTTCAAAGCACAATATAGCAAAGGTTAGATTATTCACATATTTGAGCAAGCATCCTTGAAATGTAGGATTCCATTACCAAAGGGCTTGTTGGCAAGCTAGATGGGGTTTAATCATTAATATTTTTAATCCTTGGGTACTTGGTTTGCTTACTTCTAGGCTAAGCCTAAAAGAAATCCTCATATATTAGCTAAGGTTAGTGTTCTTTTTAATTCTCTCAATAAACTAGTGGAACATTGACTTGATAGAAAATATGTTTGAGAGGTGATAGCTGGTATAAGTTTAAAAATTTTAGATAGACTAGGTTTGGATTAAAATAGTCTATGAAAGTTTTGTTGTTACATCCATCTATATATTTATATTTGTTATTCTAAAGCCTATCTTCTTCGTATCTCCATATTTAAATATAATCCTTTATAATGGCATGGTACCGTAAATAAAGGATATCATGCTATAATTTCTTATATTTACAAGAAGATGTTGCAAATATACTATGCAAAGCGAGTAAATAGAGATGGTAAATAAAATTATAATATAATTTATACCACTCATTTTTTGTGATGCATTCTTGGCCATGATGGAGTTAAACTTTCGGAAGAGGAATTTATTTTAATTGAACAAAATAACTATAATTTTTATTACATTAGAAGGAAATATTAACTATTGTATAAGTTATGTCTATATTAAAAACATCTACCTGCAATTATCCCATATGATTGCTGATTATAAAGATCACTTCCAAGAATTACATTCATCTCTAGCTTGCTATGGTTCATATGTGATAAACAAACCTATTCATATGTTAACTAAATTTGCTTGCAAAATACAGACACAACACTAGCTAATTTTTTCTCACCTAATTTTTGTCTCTCTTAAATTAACAAAAATAAAATAAGCCTGTTAATTTTAATATCTCGAAGCTAGGAGTGGATATGAGTCGGACCAATAGAAAAAGGGCAACTCAAAGGTATCAGGCCAAATCAAACTTTATTTGAACTTGGATCAAGTATTATTAATTCAAACTAAATTTATGGAAATATTTCAAGACCAGAGTCTAGCTTGACTTAACCGGCACTACTAGGTTAGCTTATTTTTTTAGTATTGAGGTCTTTAAATCTTGATCCAAATCTAATACTCTCTCTCTCTCCATCCATCCATCCATTCATACATACATACATATATACATTACATTACATACATACATACGTATACACACACATATATATAGAAAGATGGATTTAGCTACACTCACATATGGTTAAGCCCGAATTTCGCCGTCTCACCTACCATTAAATCTATATAAATCTTGATGCCAAAAAGTAACTCATTAATAACCATTTCTTGCTTAAAAAAATTGATGGAATAAATAAAAATGTGTAAAAAATCAACTAAAACAGGAAATAATAAATACAAATACGATGTAGGTAAATAGTAACTATTTTTAGAACGATGATAAATACTTATCTTACATAATGAATATCAATACATCTAGAATAATTAATCAACCTAAATTGATAAACACTTAGTTTGAATGATAAACAGAAATACTGATAAATAAAGAGAAACTATTTTATTTATGGCACATCATGAAAAATGAGACATATCTATGGAGACGAAACGGACATAACTCATAGCCAACGCTTATTATTACGTGTCTAGCCTTCACCTGCCCATGTTTCAAGATGTGCAAAACACCACATCCCCGACCTAAAAGTTTTTATTTATTCCTGCAATATTTTCAATTACCATTCAAACTAGATGTTTACTAGTTTATACTAACTGTTTATTTGAGACATGCTGATGTTTATTTTGTGGGATAACTGTTTATTTTATACACATTGATATCTATTTTATGAGATGAGTGATTATCGTTATTCGAAAAATAGTTAGTGTTTACTATCATCTTGCTCCATTTATTTTTCATAAGTTTTTATTCATTTTGTAGAATTTTTTTTAAAAAAATCAAGTGATGATGGTTAACGAGTGGCTTTTTTACTTTGAGATCTGTGCAGATCTAATGATGAGGGAAGTCACCGCATTTGAGCTTGGTTACAGGGAATGTAGCCAAGTTTAACTCTCTCTCTCTCTCTCTCTCTCTGTGTGTATATATATATATATATATCTGAGCTGGGCTGGGCCAAATTGGTCCTATATATATATATATATATATATATATATATCTAAGCCAGATCTGGCGGGCCTTACAAAATTAAGTCCTCCCTGGCTTTATGGGCCAAAACTTTGGCCCACGCCCCGGGCACGGTCCAGCCAACGGGCCGCTAATGCCCACCTCAAAGCACATGCCTTTCACGTGTATCTCACGTGATCAAATGGGTAGATTCTGGATACCGTGCTCCGATTCCCGCAACGTTCGCTCTCCATCGGAACCTCCACGCTTCTCTCGCCCTGTTATACATTTCTCTCCTCTTCTAATCCCTAGCTTTCCTCACTCCCCTCTCCGCGACCGAACCCCTATTCCCCCTGATGGCTCTCCTGCCGCGAACAGCCCGCCTTGCCCTCCTCTCCTCCCAGCGAGCGGCGCATGCGATCCCGGCGGCGATGCCCTATTCCTCTGCCCCGTCGCCGCCGTCCCCGGCACCGTACGCCCGCCCACTGCCGCCGTCGACTTCCTCGCCGACAGGGCTGTCGAAGGCGGCGGAATTCGTGATATCGAAGGTGGACGATCTGTTGAACTGGGCCCGGCGGGGGTCGATCTGGCCGATGACCTTCGGTCTCGCGTGCTGCGCTGTGGAGATGATGCACACCGGCGCTGCTCGCTATGATTTCGACCGCTTCGGCGTGATTTTCCGTCCCAGCCCTCGCCAGTCCGACTGCATGATCGTCGCCGGTACCCTCACCAACAAGATGGCTCCTGCCCTTCGCAAGTAAAGCCCTAATCTTTTACATTTGATACCAATTTTCGTATGATTTTGTTGTCCTTACTGATTTGGTTAATTATTATGCATTCTATGGTTGTTTTCTTTGGATATTATTAGGGGTTAGACGCTTTTGAGATCATGATATCAGAGTTGGGTT
Source organism: Metroxylon sagu (assembly GCA_017589505.3). NCBI lineage: Eukaryota > Viridiplantae > Streptophyta > Magnoliopsida > Arecales > Arecaceae > Metroxylon > Metroxylon sagu. Next base: position 948,602 of record JACVBY030000601.1, read on the forward strand.
CACATTGTCTGGTGATCTTCATGTAGCAAGGATTGTGCCAAGGGCCGCTGCTTATTTTCTTTACGGGATCTCGGTTTGGCGGTTAGATTCGAACGGATTTCTATTGGAAGTTCTATTAAAGAGATCTGATCTGATTACGAAAATATGAGGAAGCCTGTTTAATGGCTGAAGATAAGGAAGTTATTAGTATAGTTAGCCTAGTTTTTATGATAAATAGGAAGGGTATTGTCAGCATGAAATTTGATCCACAGAATCAAAATTTAATATCCCTTAATCATCAATCTGTCACTTTTATATGTAGTATGGATATATTTGATGCCAATACATTTGAAATATCTTATATATGATACTATATGTATTTGATGATAAATAAATTATTTGTTATCATATCTATATTTACAATTTACAAATAATATTTTATTATGTGATAACTTATTTGATTTTATTATAATAGTACAACAGGTCAGACATAGTTTTATCATTTCTTAAAATGTTGGCTAGTTTATTCCATTTTTTCAGTTTATTCTAAAAAATCAAAGAAAGAATATCTCAGACTGTTCCATTCAATTGTAAGATTTGGACAGCCAAACAAATTGTGGCATACATACATAGCATAGCTATGCTACCTAGCATAACTTTTCTTATTCATATTCATTTTATGTTATATCAATTAGGGCCTAAATCATTGGACAACTGACCCTCTCTCCACATGTGGAGCCTAGCTTGTGTGGTGTGGAGGTGTTCTTACTTGTGATTTCTAATAAATTTGATTTCTAGTATAATGTTAACTCATGAATTGATGCCAAAAGCTTAACTTATTAGGAAAAGGGTCTACAATACATATTAGGCCATCTTCTCTTACAGGTTAGTTTTTTCTTGAATGTTAATAATACTGAATTCTCTAGATTTGACAAGATTGCTACACATGGATGATGTGTTAATAATACTGTATCTTCTGGTGAAACAGGGTGGCTTGGCTACCTTTTTGCTATATATATATATAGAGAGAGAGAGAGAGGAGGAGTTGTTATGCAAAGATCTTCAACAGTTAGAAAATTACCTTTCTCAGTAAGAATAAGCTGTATAATAGCAAAACATGGACGCTTACATGAGCACGACTTTTTTTGCTGGATCATGGAATTGAAGGGTTGTTTGGTAGATTGGTTTTACTTGTTGGAGGATATAATAAAAGCTCCAAACCATCCAATGAGGAGTTTAGGTATCGGTCTTAAATATAAGTTTGCTATCACTATCTATGGTGGTAGCAGATTGTGGATCTATAAAAGCATGGACTGGGAATGGTCATCTGTAAGTTAATTTGGAAAGAGCAATTCACATACACCCCACTTGGAAAATTAAAAATTTGAGGAATCAAGGGACCAGGGGGCTTTTGAGTTTGAAAGGGCATTTCCATATGTCAGAAGATATTAGAGATGTCGAGTTTCTGATGGAAGGAGAGAGTTATTTGGCCTAATGGTTTTTCCCATATCTTATATGAGTCCTTTTTGGAATCTAGTCAGAATGATTGTTCAGATTCAATGAGATTTCTCTATGTAGGTAACATGTTGATAAGGAGTGAGTGCTACTTTCACCACACATTCTGAATGAGTACATAAAATATTATGGATCAGTGATCAACTGGTTGCTAAACAGTGTCTTCTCCATGATTTTAAGGAAAAATCCTTAATAATGGGTTGAAATGGTGTTTTTGGAAAGTTGATTTATGGTAATTGAATAGCCTTTTTTGGGGATAATGTGTTTTTTCATCATTTTAACTGACCTTGAAGATCAACACATGTCAATACTTGAAAATATGTTTAAAATATTCAGGGAAGGTGTATGACAGCGCTAATTGGGTTTACCTTTTCTTGAGGAATATCATCATCTATTATTGGATCGAGAGGACCTTGCACTCTTCCTCACATTTTTTGATTGGGTGATGAGTTTCTTGGTTAATTATGGTTAGGTTGTCATTTTGGAAGTAATTTTGGTCTCCTCTGAACATTTTTTATCTTCTAATGAGGATGTTGCAAAGGTTCATGAAAGAAAGCCAAGAGGAATCCATAAGTGTAACCCCCCTCATTTGGGTTTGTACTTTGACCTCCTAAACTGATTTGATCTCACATCCTAGGTTTCATTCACATCTTTACTTAATTTCAGGTAATAAATTGTGGAATGTGGAACTTAAAATTTGGGTCTGAGCTATTTGATCAGTGAAGTCCCTGAATGCCCAGTATATCTAATGCTAGCATGCTAACTAACTGTAATCAAGATTGTTATATAACCAAGATCAGACTTAACACGCAAGAAAACAGAGAGGGCTGTACAGGTCATATGTGAACCTGTGAATATTGAAAAAAGGGGAGAGATAGGGAGGAGGGGGAATAGTTTGGTCTGAAGTATGGTAATAAGGGTATGTGGAATTGTGTGGAAGAAATACAAAAAAAAAAAAAAAAAATTCTGTGGAAGAAATACAAAAAATCTAAAAGTAAGAAGAGAATGACAAAAGAAAGTGAATGAAAGGAGTGGATGGTGGTCAAATGCTAGGACAGAGCAAAAGAAGGATATAACTGGGAAAGAAGATTTGTCAATCACTATAGAATTTGTGCTATTATTTTGCAAAGAAAGACTGGTCATTGAAAAATTCCCATTGTTTTAGATCCAATTGGTGTTATGTGGAGGAAGCAGCATTGATGAAGGATAACAAGGTGAAAGCAGTTGGACTGTACATCCAAACAAAATCAATAAAAGTTATGTTTCATTCAGCCAACTATGAATAGAGGCCTTTTTGTTGTATGAATCCTGGATAAGGAAATCAAAGAGAGGGAAAGAGAGGCCATTGGTTAGAGGGTGAGTGAAGGAGGGCGTGATAAAGGTAAATGGAGGTGCACTGGTGTGGAAAGCAAGGAGTGGAGCTGGTCATTGACTTATGCCATAACAACCCACACTTTTAAGTTGTGCCTTGAGAGCCCTTGTATCGCCCTGTCACCGCTATAATATCAACTTCTAGTACTATTATGATATTGCTTTTCACTTATGTAAGCTATGCTCACAATTTTAGAAGTATTTATCACCTCACTTGAATGCACTGTGATTGATGTGTATCAACTTAGGTGGACACAGATGCCTGCAACATAATTGGTGAAGTCACCACTGCTATCTAGATATCAGTACAGATGACACCAAAGAATGAACATAATTAACAATTAATGCTGGAAAAGGAGAGTGGGTTTTACTAGAAGGAAAGCAAGTTTGATTAGTTGAATGACTGCTGTACATGTGAAAGATTCCTGTATTCTTATCTCTATCTGGTGTGAGATTTTCTTTTGAAATGATGTGAATGAAGGTAAAACTGGCAAGCCTTGTTCCAAGTGACATGAATTGTATGCTTCACTTTATAGGAAAGCTTTGATGCTATTTGTGTTATTTTGGAGTCTCTTGATAACCTTTGCAAGGAATGGCCCATGCTCGCTAGGAAGAGTTACTAGAAATTGGTGGTATATGTTACTTTACATGCTGTTTAAAGGTGTGGAGGGATTGGAGTGACAAGGATTTTGAGAAGTCCATCAAGGGAGATGACAACACTGGGTGGACAATTTTAGCCGATGTTGCAAATAAATTTAAAGATGGGACAACTTAAGTTCCTTGAGTTGTGCAACTTGGGAGATCAATAGTTTTTATTATGTGTCTCCTCCTTTTTGGAAATAATATTGGATTACTTGCAGTTTATCCTTCAGATCAGAGTGGTATGGACTATGAAAGACCTTCTTGTCATACATTTTGCCTTTCTTATTTTTATTAGTGATTATTGTACACTAGTTGTTGAAGAAATGAAACTGAAGATGAAAACAAATAGAGGTTCAATTTTCTTGTGCCAGTCTCCTGAAAATTAGATTTATAGAAAGCAACAGGTATTTGCTTTCTGAAATGCAATTCGAATTCAAAGTTTTCTTCGTTTTGGCATTTGGTAATTTTTCAAAATAATTTAAAGTTGGTAATTTTTCAAAATAATTTAGAGGAGCATCCTCTGCTTGTATTGCTCTTCACCACATGTTAATCTTCGGCACGTGGATTGCTGACTCTTAAGCTATGTTCTTAGATGGGTAAGTTTCATGAAAAAGTTGGTTAACCTTACCCATGAAATGAGAGGAAAGAGTCGTCCACGAGAGAGATGGGTAAGATAGTTTCTAATCAATCAAGCAACATGCTTCTCTTTTTTTTATTTTTAAAATATCCTTGTCCTCTCAATATTTCAATTGTAGATATCGTTTAAGTTTGGCACATTTTTTTCTCACTTCATCTTCTTCATTATTTTTTCTAATATTGTTAATTTTTTTTCTCTTTTTTGCGCTCAACCTCTTTTTTTTTTAATTACGAACTCTAATCACGTAAAACAAAAAAAATGGAATTGGGAAGATAGTCTCTATGCATGCATAGCCTCATGCATTACCCTTTACTCGACCTCCGCTCTCATCAATTTTTTTATATCATTATTTTTTTTTCTCTTTATTGTCTCGATCCCTATGGTCATGTTTGATAAAAAACGGAGCTGAGAGGATAGGCTTTATCTCTCACCCTGCCTCCGACCACTTTCCGATGTTACCTCCGAGAAGTGCACAAGAAGATGCTATATGGTCTTAGGCTTTGCCCCCATTGACCTTCGTCTGGATTAGAGATGTAATTGATATTTATTAAGGGACATAATACTATTATTTAGTTAGTGAATAGTAATTATCAAATTTTATTTTTATTTAAAAAATTAAATTATATATATAATTTATATTGAAAGTATGACCAAAAGTTTGGTATGAGAGAATTGAGCATCCATTACATAGGAGTAGTATATGGGTATGTAAACTAGGCTTGAAAGCATAAAGAATATTATGGAAAAGATAGATAGTTCTTAAGAACTTACCTAGGAAAGTTATGATAAAAAAGAACAAGATAATATATACCAGAGCTATTTTCCAATACATAAAAGAATATGGATAAACTATTTTTCCATCTAATTGTTGCTTGGGTAACACTTGTTTAGGGATATGTAGATTTTCGGGTAACTTTGATGCCTCCAAAAGGATGAGCCCTTGTTGGAGTTTCTTTTTTTCCTTTGTAATGCGTTGACTACTAGTTATTTTCCTATGGAAAGGTCAATTTTCTTCCTATATAATATGTAACCCTGTTGCGCTCTTTCTGGTTTGGAGCATTAGTATTGAACTTATATTGGTGCTGAATGGATTGCCTGATACTTACAGGTAGCATAAACCATAAGCAGTAGATTTGTCATTTTCATGTAGTAGATGAGATATTGAATCACAACCTAAACAGGCTTTTGCTCTTTTTTTCAAGTTGATGTCTTTTTTCCTGCTAGAACTTTGTTGTGCACTTCACTGACAAGTTTGTGATGTGGAAGTGGTAGTGTGGTTGGTATTTTTACTGATTTTCTCCTTCCAGAGAATATGATGCCTGGATTTTATTCCTGTTGGTTCCTTCCTCTGAGAGAATATAACAGACCATCTCACTAAGTCATTTTGCTGGTTGCCCTTCTTTAAGTCATCCCTTTTTTATGTTTTTTTGGGCCATTGAACGACCAGTTTTGGTATGCCATTGAGTTTTGGATATTGGAAGCATATAAATGACCAGAGCCTTCACATCCTTTCGGGTGATAAGATGCTTATACTGATTGGCTTGAGTTAGTTGCCCTTTAATAGCATGCTTGTTGCATTTTTATCAACGAAGAAAAGGTTGAGCAAGGATTATTAGATTGGTAAGATGTTAGTTTGTGCTTGTGTCAGTTACTAATTGCAGGGTTAATACTTCTTTAGGAATGCTGAACATTATAGTTTTATAACACAATGGCTTGGATTTGACATCTGCAAGTTCAATGGTCATTTACCCAGTGAAACCAAATAAAAGAATTGGAGCCCAATGTTGTTGTGTTGGGGTATTTTTATTAGTGACAGTGCAGTTTGTATTCTTATTTCTGGTAAAAACAAATTTTGATAGTCAAACAAGTGGTATTTCATATGCAGCAGTAGAAATGCTAAAATTGGCTTCTCTTATTATTTACACATACAGAACTATCTATTTTCAAAGCCTGGATTATGTAGGAAAATTAAAATTCAAGCACTGAGGAGAGGATGGGAATGAGTCTTTGATATGGACTAGGCCAAGTTAGTTATCTGATTGAAAGTGGGATGATATTTGGCTTGTTTTCTGCGCAAATAATGATGGGTCACGTGATTTGTGGGATGAGAGTGGAGAGTGAGGTTGATAGGTTTTAAGAAATGGGTTTTGTAGGAGAGTGAGGTTTTCCTAATGTCTTCAGATTTGCTGTTTAGAATCATATCAAACCTGATGTCAGTCCTGATGGAAAACTGTTAGAAAGAGAGGTGTTAAGGCTACTGGGATTTGAGATTCATTTTAGATCTAAGGATAAATAGGAGGATTTTGAGGACACTGCTTAAGATATAAAGCGCAGTGCAGCCACCCCGACTTCCGTCCTATCCTAATAACAGACCTGGAGAACAGGTAAGCTCCAAAACATAGTTCCTTGGTTAGACCGTCAGTGATAATGAGAAGAACCTTCTTCAGGTAACCTCCTCGAGGCACTTTTGGCATCACTACCTCATGGCAAGCTTAACAAATCTGAACGGTGAAAGGAAGGTAGAGAAAGGAGGGAAAAAGGGGGAAACAACATGCTGGTAATTCGAAGCCAAGGTGACATCTGTTCTTTAATGGGATGCCTGTAATCAAGTTGCATAACAATTATCAGCTATCAACTTAAACCTTGCAGTGAACATTTGATAAAAACTGGTTTGTTTTGATTTTGAAAAGAGCTGACCTAGGCTATGTGCTCAAACATGGCTGATCATTCGAAGTTAACAAAATAGTTGTACTTTACTGTCTAAAGAGTTGGAAGTTTAATCATGTGACTTTTGTTCTTGCAGAGTTTATGACCAGATGCCTGAGCCTCGCTGGGTTATTTCTATGGGCAGCTGTGCGAATGGTGGGGGATACTATCACTACTCCTACTCCGTTGTTCGTGGCTGTGACAGGATTGTCCCTGTTGATATCTATGTCCCTGGATGCCCACCCACGGCGGAGGCTTTACTCTATGGTGTTCTCCAGCTCCAGAAGAAAATCAACAGGCGAAAGGATTTCCTTCTCTGGTGGACCAAGTAAAACCCTCTGTGCTGTTTGGTTCAGTTGAATGAATTGCTTCCTACCTAGACTTCAATGCTAAAATAAAGATAATACGCTGGATTATGCACCTTGTGCTTGTTCTCTGAAGGCTTGCAGTGGCCTGTTTTGTGTTTCTGCTCTTAATTCCAAGGGAGAAGTGCCTTGTTTTAACAAGACACTGGATATATGTAATGACGATATCCTGTGAAACCTGTACTTCTAGTTCCATCTACTAGCTTTATAACTGTTGCTCCTACATTGCTCTTGGGCTGGACGCTTTGCGGTGAACGAACTGAGACCAGAGTTTGGTCGATACAGCAGCTGAAACAGCGGGAAAATGTTAACGAGTGAAGATCTATGAAGCATTTATTTACTAATGTGAGAGACAATATTTTCTTTCCCCCGTTTAGATCAGTGTTGGTTATTGATGTCTGATCTGACATTGATAACATAGTATTCTATTGTAATGGCAAATAATGGCCCGACATTGGAAACAGTTATTTTCAGATATAAAGGAAAGAGGTGTGCTGTGAAAGCAAACTTGTTCAACACACTTGGTACGTATTGATGCATTAACGAGTATTTGGAAACATTCAGCAGAAATTGCAGCGGTTTTGAGAAGTCTTTCTCTTCTTCTTCTTCTTCTTTTTAAATTTGAGGAGAGCGGTTTGGAGAAAGTCAAGCAGTCGCTCCTCCTATTTGTCATACGAGACCCAAACGATGTATTGGTGCGATCCATGGGGAGTAGCAGCAAGGTGCTTCAACTTCGGCTGGACCTTATCGAACTTGACCCAGGCATTACAAAACATGACAAGTTTATATACCTCTGACGCTATTGCAAATAAATTCCACGTAAGAGCTCTCGTGGCGGCTTTATCCCAAAAGAAATGGTTCTGCGCTCCCTATGAATTATTTTAGAAACATCAACCAATGGCTTTAGCATTTCAAATGGAAGAACGACCGATTCTGCAGAATTATTGCGCACTTCGGAAAATTCACAAATCGTGTTGTCCAGCCTTTTTCTGCATGAATACTTGGACTCAGAACTGCAACATGTGCTTTTATATCCTTGTTTCATCTTCTAAAAGTTCATATTGTTTTTGTATCGTGAATAGTTTTTTGAACATTTCACCCTCTTCCAATGTCATTCTGAATCTCAACTCTATAACGAACAGAAGAATTTTATAACAAGCACTCCCCTGATGAATCATACGAGGGCTTCCAGAAAGAAAATGAACCGTATTGAACAACATGATAAAATTTTTTCATTTTTTCAGAATTGTTTGTTACTTTAAAGATAAAAGTAAAAAATAAAAGCAAGAAACAATAGAAAGTTTGTTCGGAAGCAACAATGATCCAAAACAAACTCCTAACTTTTAAAAATAAGAAATAGAAGAAATTAGGTACAAAAGCAATAACAATAATAATGCCAAAAAAACCTTAACTCTTTTTTCTTTTATACACAATAATTTTCTTTATCCAATATAGATATGCTATTAGGCTATGAGAGCATGACACCTCGAAAAATGGATATATATAAGTAATGCTGTGCAACACAAGACGGCTTATGCTGACTTATAAATAGTGATATCATATTCAAAGAATTGACTAAAATATCTATTCTACCATATGAGAAACATACTCTACCAAAAATACTATATACCTATCTATATTTTCACAGAGCACACCTAACTATTCTCTCGTACTTAACTTTCCATGCTCTTTGTTCTTTCCTTTATTCTCAATCATGTGCATCATTTGGAGTCTTTTAGTACGTTGCTACGCCGGAATCATGCAAGCTGGATGAATTTTTCTCATGTTTGTCTATGTCCTCAAGCATGCATCTTCCTTTTGATAAATAATACAACAGGCAAAACATTATGAAACCATGGCAACATATGATCCATAACCGATTCATTCATCTTACATCCATCAGGCACGACCCAAATGTTTCAAACCTAATGGCAAAAAGCTTAATCACCACACAAACGATACGGCCGGACCACAAATAATTTCTCAAAGGTCCAAATATAATCAAAATCAGCCAGAATTCCGCTCATCCGACGGCTGCAACCGCTCCAATCATCACCACCCTCGCCAAATATAGCGGAAATTATTTCCACCAGATCGCACTCACTCGGAAAAATAAACTCGCTCTTTTGTGGGCCCGACCAGAGCACGGGGCCCTCCCGAGTTCCTTTCCCGATTCCTTCCACGCGTCCTCTCTCTCTATATATATTTCTACCGCAAATATCAGAGGTTAGGGTTCGCGTCGCCGGCCTCTCCTTTTGAAGCGTTCCTCCTTTCACCTCTCTCTCTCTCTCTTTATCGGATTCGATGGCAGAAGAGCTTCAGTACTCGTCGCGCCCCGACAACAAGCGAAAGTTTGACGACGCGGCCGGCTCTCCGACGTCGCCGGTCGCCGTCCCAACGCCCGGGCGACGGCCAACGGGATTCTCGGCGCCGATCGCGTCGCCGGACAGCCACTCCGCCGGAGCCGCGCCTCCGCCATCCTACAACAGCGTTCCCCCGCCCGCTGACGGGATCCAGCTCGCCAAGCAAAGGGCGCAGGAGATCGCGGCGCGGCTCTTCAGCGATGCCGAGGCAAAGCGCCCCAAGGTCGAGAACGGCAGTGGTGTCGCGGATGATGCAGCCGATAAGGGGTTTAGCTCTGGTTTGTTCCTTCTTTGATATTTCTGCTGGGCGATCTTGCCCTGAGATTGAAGGGTTTTCTACTTTCGTGCAAGGATTTGCGTAGCATTAGGGTTGATTTTTATTTTTTATTTTATTTTATTTTGCGAATGGCTTTGATTTTAGGTTTTATCTAATAGTTTCTTTCGGTCATGTGTTCAAAGTCTGCACTGGTGGAGGTACCGGCTCCGGCTCTGGATTGGTTTTTTTTCCCCTTTGTGCGCTTGCTTGCTCGCTTGTTTTTGGTGCATGCAATTGTTGACATTTCGTTGATTTCAGTGGATTGATGACACGGGTTTCAAAAATATTTGTGACATCTTGAGTTAATTGGTTTGTAACGAGAAATGGTTCTAGTCTATCAATTATAGGTTATTTTCTGTGATCAGTTTACAACTGATGGATGACCATTTCGCTGCTTTATTGGTTTTAGGGTCATGTCGTTATATTTCAGCAATTGTTTTTTCTTTTGCTCTGAGGGGCTTGTGTTTTTACTTGTTGTATTGTTGGCATAATAGCTTTTGCCTTTTATGGTGTTTTGGATGCATCGGATAAATGTTCTTTTTTTTATGGCTTTGGTTCCATGTACCAGTTAGCAATAAACAGTAGATTTCTTTTGTTTCTGATCACTAAATCTCAAAATTCTAATAAGCAGAAGAAAGAAACGAATGACTTATTATTTTTCACAATACAAAGGGCCCCTTTTTTCTGTTCGCTTGGCTAAGTTTTTCAATTTTCAACCTCGAGCATTTGCAACTCTCTTTTTTCTGAATATAAAGTAGGAGTTATTTTTAATGCATCTAAATAATATACATCAAGATGTTACTGAGTAGAATGACTTGCTTCTGTCTTTTGCTTTAGCACATCTTGCTAAAGTGTTCTATTTAGGTTGACTCTGTTGTTCTATGTCAATGTCTTCATGTATCAGACCACCTGCAGAAGCCCCTAGGTCAGCAAATGGCACCACAAGCTGGTGTGGCCCCACCTCCCTCATATTCCATGTATGGCTATCAGGGTTCAAGCAAGCAGATCGATATTCCGAATGGAAGGGTGCTAATTCTTTTCTGATGATTATTTTGCTTCTCTCCTTCGTGTGATGTGATGTGATGGGAATGTTACATGCATGGTCAATATTCTACAATTGCTGCACTGGCATAGCCAATAGTTTCTTGTTCCTTTCTCAGGTAGGTGTCATCATTGGTAAAGGTGGAGAGACGATTAAATATCTTCAACTGCAGTCAGGTGCCAAGATTCAGGTTACTAGAGATGCAGATGCTGATCCCAGTTCGGCAACTAGGTCGGTGGACCTCATGGGTACTCCCGAGCAAATCAGCAAGGCTGAACAGTTGATCAAGGATGTGCTTGCAGAGGTATTACTTATGAGTCTTTTGGTTTGACAGTTGATACATCATGTGCCCTGTTTCAGAGACATTCTTATTCACTTTTTCAAGACATGACTACCATGCAGGCTGATGCTGGGGGTTCTGGCATTGTTGCTGCTCGAAAATATGGTGGTGGACCAGTTGGTTCAGAGCAATTTGTAATGAAAGTTCCAAACAACAAGGTAATCTAATTCGTGATTTTCACTGCTTTGGCGAATTTTTATTCCGACTTATTTTTTGCAGAATTTAAGAAATGATTTTGTTCCAGGTTGGACTGGTCATTGGTAAAGGTGGTGAAACAATAAAAAACATGCAAGCTAAGTCTGGAGCTCGTATCCAGGTCCTTTTTCTCCTTAAAAGTTTTATTGTTATCCTCATATGTTGCCATTCAAATGTAATGTGATGTTAGAATTAAAACTTTGAGCTCCTTTGTTAACAAGTTTAATAAAAGCTGGTTTATTGGTCATCATGGTGGGTGATTGAGACTGAGGTGAACTGAGTTCTCAGTTTATATCAGCCAAGATGGAAAGTTAGAAAATGGGTGAGATTTTCTGAATCTCTGCCTATATTTGTAGAACTGGCATATTGAGGTCTTGGCCAATACGGTAAATCCAGATTGAGCAAAATTGATTTTGAGATTTATTAATTTAAGGGAATGGGTTACATACAACTTGGGTAATGCATGTAGCACCCAATATGTGGATATTGTATTTGCCAGTAACTTGGGATTTATCAGTATATTGGCAGAGATGATAAGGGCTGAGCTATCAATTTATCTAATCTTGGGAAGCAAGCACTTGATTCTTCACTTCATGCTGCTGCCATTTCTTTGTGTATTCTGAAGAAAAGAGCTTCTGGTTCTCAGTGCTACCATAATAGATTATTTGAAGGAATTAATAGCTCATGTGATAGTGTTGATATCATTTTCAGTATCACTTCAATGCTTATTTGTTAAAGTGCATAATGCAATACTTGTTCAGAGAACAGCTTCAATTCTGAGCTTCATGGAACTTCAAGCGATCTCGTGAGCTGCTCTCTTTTAACATATTTTTGTTATATTCTTCTGGATTTAAGTTAATTTCCCATATTTTGGTTATATAATTATTTTTTTGGACTTTCTCTTTCTAAAGCATTTACTATCTGGTCTTTGCAGTAATTAATCATTTTCCAACCTTTCTTACGTGAGAAAACTTTTTGATCTGTGTTTTATTTCCTTTTCTGGATATCACAGATGCACTAGACATGGATTTTGTGTTTCTGCCTGATTTTGTGTGTGTGTGTGTGTGGGATGCTGCTTGTTATGGTGTCCTTAAGTTCAGATACTGAACTATGAGTATTTGTCAATTTCATTTCAGCTGATACCTTTGCATCTTCCCCCTGGTGATACATCGACAGAAAGAACAGTACAGATAGATGGTACTAAGGAACAAATTGAATCTGCAAAACAATTAGTCAATGAAGTCATTAGTGAGGTATGTACAAAGGTTTACTCACTAACTCACAAACTGGATGTTGTGTTTCCTGATATCTCTTTTGATGTATTGTGGATATTTGATATATTGGATGTACTACTACTATCTGGGATATGAGACTTTAGTTCATGTTTGGTCTATTTAGTTTGCATTGCTTAATAATTATTTGCAGTGTGCTGTTAACAAGTATCAAAAAAGGAATTGATCTTTGCGTGCCAGGTCTGGATATCTTTTTTTTTGTTCAAATGTATGAAGGAAATTATAGATTTCCTGGCCTAGTTCTTTTTTTCTCATATCCAGCTTAGCAAAATCATAATAACAATGGGACATGAATTAAATGATCAGTTTTATTAACTTCTCTCGCAACAATTTGTTTCTCTAATGTGGAGAATTGGTCAACTATTTATCCATAAGTCATATGTGCATACATAAAATCATATGTTAATGCCTTTATGCTTAATCTTTTTCATTTATCTTTTGTTTGGTTTTTTATTCAAATGCATTGTGGTATACTTTTGACTGGAATAAACTCCAAGTGTTATTAGATTTCTGTTGTCTATAAATACACTATTGTTTTGTGGTAAGTTATACTGTTAGCTTGTGCTAGTCTGCTTTGGTAATTTTTAATCTTTGATTGTCTTCAGTTGGCAATCCATCTGGTAAGTATCTATCTTCTGTACTTTGTATGGTATGTGACTTTGTATCTATATGGATACATTGCTTGAGATTAACAAAACTTTTGTATGATATTTGCTTCACTAAAGTGAAAATTCCTTTGATTGTGATGGTGTTATTTCATGAAGAGTTTCTGGATATTGAGAAAAATCTTGGTTGGTGCAATTGTGCTGTTATATCCTTGTTCTTGTTTATCAATTTATGTGCATCATGTACAGCTCACATCCAATAGAGGAGTTACCCTTTCCATGGAGGCTGAGAAAATTGCATCTACATCGTCCACAATCTAACTGATAAGTTCAGCGCCTCATTGATAGTTGTGCCTATTCTGCAAAGCAAAATTGTTGATCTTTAATTGGGTTCATTCACACATATGGAGGAACAAAGATGATGTTCTGGAGGTTTATGGGTGGCAAACTTATGGACGATATTGTTTAAATTTTAAATTAGGTCTGAAGGAGTAACATAAGAGAGTATGAAGCAAGAATTGATTATCAAGATGGATTAGATATGCAAATTGCAGGTCTTAGACAAACTGGATGGGAGGCCCTGATACATTTTTTTTTTTTTTGTTGGTTACTGAAGAGGCCCTGGTAAGGGGAACATAGTTTTCCACACCTCTTAATGGGGAAAACTAGTGCTGATTCTCATCTTTTATTTTGGCTTCTATAATTTATTCAGAAACCCACTTTGATGTGTTTATGGTTGCCGTTTGATGTAGTAGAAGGCGAGTTTGATAGCTCTGCTCTAAGTTATTCATATTATATTTACTATTTTAAGTTAATATTCTGAGGACTATTGATAAAACTCTGTTAACTTGTTAGTAAGTTAGTTGATAAGCAGTCATTATTTCTTAAATGTGATATTCTAGTATTGAATCTCAGGAGGAGCATGGTGAAGGATCCCTCGCCTAAGCAGACAATTTTTCATTAAGCTCTCTTCCATCATATTTTTCCCCCTGTTTAATTTTCCATCTTTTGTCATAGCTAGCTTGCTGTCAATGGAAATATATATGTCAGAATCTTGGGTATTAAATATGTGGGTTTTTTTGTTAGAATACTTGATTTTATAGTATACATGCAGTGCGCTGCCATTCTTACTACATGGCTCGATATTAGCATCTAAGGATATGCATAAAATAACTTGGAACTTAACAACGGAAGTATCTGCTGAATCTGTTTATTATAGCAGGGTGCCATTTTTTTTGGTCTCTAGAACTTTTCTGCTTGGTGAATTTCATGCCTTCCCGGATATTATGCTGGAGTTTCATTGGCATTTCCAGGTTAAATGTCTTAGGCAAGCTTGTTGCTGCATCTTTTGGAAAGATGAATGATGAAATCAATGGATGAGTGCTGATTTTTTATAATATTTTTTGAGTTTATTGTTCTTGGGAATCATTGTAGGATTAGCAATGTGCTGGTGACCCCAGCATGGTGCAGGGTTATAGGCATCCCATTATCAGTCTTTTCGTGGCTTTTCTTGGCTTGGCACTGGTATGGTCTTGAACCTCCTCTCCAGAATTAATGCTGATTGGTCTCTTGTAGGAGATGACTAGTGTTGAAATACTGCAGAGATTGCTTTAAGTTTTCTTCTGACGAAACAAGAATTGAGGTTTATTATTCTATTTGCGTTCAATTTTATAGTCTGCAGTTTGAGTATCCTGTGCGTTAATATCATGGTCTGCAAAGAGAAACTGTTGTGGCATGCTCAGCTATGCTGAAGTTTTTGGTATTAAGAGCCTTGCAGTTCTACTTATCTGAACTTTATAATTGTTCTATCCAGGGCATTTCCCCTCATCATGAGAATCCTTCACTGCAATTATCAAACTAATGTTCTCTAATTATGATACTGTGATCATCAATTTCAAACTGTTCTAAAGCTGATTATTTTGTATACTTTTTGTTTTTTAAGTTGTACAATCTACTTTGACTCAGTACTAAAAGGCTATTATTTCATATATTGGTGGAAGCAACAAATTTGTGGTCTAAACTTTTCTTACAAAATTTTGCTTGAGGCCTTTAGGTAATTGAATTTGGCAGGAGCAAAGGTGTATAATTCCAATTTGATACATTGTGCAAATTTGTTATTTGGTTAGTTATAACCATTCTATGATGTCATTGTTTAATTTTTCCCCTCTCTACCCCTTGCTGTTGTCCAGTTTGTGTCCTGAGTGCTCCTTAAATTCATTTCTTATAAGCTTCCATGCCTGTAATGCTATTTATATCTGGGCATACAGACAGCTAACAACTTTCTTTGTTGTCCGTTTGTTTTTTGTTGTCTTAAATCCTTCTATGTTGGAGGTATTTGCATTTTGTGCATCATTTATACTTTCATCTGTGATATATGCTAGAGCTTTCCTGGGGATTGCTCCTGTCATGCTTTGAATCCCGTACATTCATCCTGTATAATTTTGCTTTGCCAGCACAATAATGCCTCTTTGTATATATTGATGCTTGTTAAAATTCTTCTAGTTAAGGTCTTTTTGCACCACTCAAGCAGTGAGCATCATAGGCATCAAAAGAAAATATTGGAGCAGCTTTTTTGCTGGCCTGTACTGCTTCCACTCTAAAAGCATTTCAATTCCATAGTATTGTTGTCTTTTGCCAATAAGAATGGGGAGTGGATTCTGTTATGCAACTGCAGCATATTGGCTATGCCATATATTTGAGGAAGCCGATGGCTGAACTTTGATATTTTTCCTGACATCCATTAGGTTGCCTGTATTTTTAGTTGACTGATTCTTTTCCTTAGATGACATTGCTTGTTTGCCTTCTCAAGTAGCATAGGATCTTCTTGATTCAATTGATTGTATCCTTGTACTCTTTCATCATAAGTGCTTATTGTATGCTTTATGCCTTTGCTAAGTTGCATATGCTGCTGTTAGAATCTTAAATGAAATTCTTGAATTAACCAAACCGAACTTTTGACTATTGTCAGTTGATATATTTGTAAGCTTTATGCTTTGATGTAATCACGTTTTGCTGGTATTTTACATAAGATCCTTCTGACCTGCCTTTAGCAGGACTGTATAGGCAGGATATTTCTGGCATCTATTGTTTCATGAGGGTCGAGCTATTATCGGGGCAACAATTTTCACCTTCTATATTAGTTGACATAGCCTCTCGTGTTATTTTTACCTTTTCTGGTTGGCCTATTTTAAGAATGTTTTAAGGAAAAAAACCTTGTTTACAATATCACTTGGTAACTGTGGGTTACAGGGACATGTTTTGCCTTGTTCTTTATTTATCTGAACTGCCATCATGGTTCCTCTTATCTCTATAATGTGCTTTCCTGAAATTTTTTCTTGGCCCCTTCTTATATTTGTAAGGGGAAACATATCATTTAGTCAAATCATGACTCAGCTTATCTTTTAATAGTCTGGTGATATTTCTGTGCACACTTAATTGTCAGTTACTGGTATAATTATGGCCCTTTCTTATGACCGTGGAAAATGCAACACTAATATTGAATTTAATATCAACTAGCCATGTTAATTTATAGAACTCTTGTTGCCTGTGGCAATATATGGATTTTGTTTGTGAACATGTCTAGCTTTTGCAAGTTTTCTATTATTCAAATTTGTTTTGGAATGGGGAGAGGATGGACATCCGCTGATCTAGCTTGATACAGTTTCCTCCAGTGTGGTACGTTGGTGTTATTTTTTTTTTTTAAATCATGCACTGGTGTTTTTTTTTTTTTCAAAATCATGCATATGTGTGATACCTGGGCCCTGCATTAGAATTTGAAAGTAAATTGCTGAATTCCCTCTCACCTGGCCACACTTTTTTACCTTTATTCAAGTATATTCTATGTTTCTCTGATTTGCTTGCATTGAAATATATTTTGCAAGTTTAAGAAAGATATTTTCATGCAGAATCGTGTCAGGAATCCACAGATGGCTGGAGGATATTCCCAGCAAGGATACCGTCCACCCCGACTTCCTACGAATTGGGGTCCACCTGGACCGCCCCCAATGCAGCAACCTGGTTATGGCTACATGCAACCAGGTGCATATCCTGGGCAGCCCCCTCAATATAACATGTCTCAACCTCCCTATGGGGGCTACCCTCCACCTGCATCTGGTGGATTCTCTTCTGGTTGGGATCAGTCATCGAGCACTCCAACTCAGCAAACCACTCCTGGAACTGGATATGATTACTACAACCAACAGCAACAGCCACCACAGCAGCAACCTCTTGGGGGATCTTCTGCTCCATCAGATAATGCCACTTACAATTATGGCCAGCCACCTAGTTACAGCTCACAAGGGTCATATGGTAACACAACTTACTCCCAGGCCACTGTTGGCCAGCAGCAAGGCTATGGGCAAGACAACTATTCTGGTAGCTATCACGGTTCTGCATCCCAGACTGGATACTCTCAGCCGCAGTCTAATCCCCCAACTGGCTATGACCCTCAGCAAGGTTATGGATCCACACCAACATATGCAGTGCCTACTAACCCGAGTCAGGATGGATCTGCCTCTGCTTATGGAGCTCAAGGTGGGCCTCCACAAGTGCCTTCGTCTCAACAGGCTCCACCAGTTCAGCCTACTGGGCCCCAACAAGGGTACACTAGCCAACCTCTAAGCACATCTCCAGCTTATCCTTCTCAGGGAACTGCACAGCCTGGATATGGCGTGCCCCCAACTTCACAACCAGGGTATGGGAACCAACCCCTTGCTCAGACTGGTTATGGGCAGACATTTCCCCAGCCTGGTTATGGGCAGTCTCCTCAAGCCCAGAAGCAACCTGCTCAGCCGGTTTATGGTCAAGCCCAGCAGCCGCAGACCACTCAAACTGGTTATATTCAGCCTGCTCCAGTTCAAGCAGGATACTCTCATGGACAGCCACCACCAGCACAATCAGCTTACGGGTCTGTAGGTCCTCAGCCGAGTTATGGACAGCAGCAGGTATATGGCAGTGTGCCACCACAGAGCC
This sequence comes from Metroxylon sagu, assembly GCA_017589505.3. NCBI lineage: Eukaryota > Viridiplantae > Streptophyta > Magnoliopsida > Arecales > Arecaceae > Metroxylon > Metroxylon sagu. The sequence goes on from JACVBY030000601.1 coordinate 966,941, forward strand.
AGCCAAGTTATGTCCAGCAGCAGCAGCAATACACTGACTCTTATGGTGGGAATGTCGGTGGGTTTTCACAGCAACCTGGTGCCATGCATGGTTCCTATGATGCTCCTGCTGTGACACAGGCTGTTCCGAGTGGGGTAGCAAAAGCCTCTCCTCAGAGTTGATGGTTGATGTCATCTAGCTTGACTTTTTATTTGTAGTGTTTTCATCTTAATACTTTCTGCTGTTTCTGAGTAGACTTGAATTTCTGCGGACTTCATAGTTCTATTATTGTGAGATTGCGCAGATACCATCTTGTTGAAGTTCATTTTCTTTTTCCCTCAAATGACAATTGCAAGAAGTGTTGTTAAGATGATCAAGACCTTTGTAGGCTTATTCTGATTGGTTTTACTTGTTTCTGTATTAGGAAGTAGGACGTGTGGAAATGCATATTATGTGCCACTTTAAAAGTGCATGCAGGGTAGCATTAAAGCTTATCAATCATACGTCATGGATGTTTGCAGTTGGTGGGTTAGGGTTCATTTGTGTGAATCGAATTGTTTCAATCAAGACTCTGCTGCAGCCACTGATGGCTGGCCCAAAATTGCCTCCAAAGGTGTCAACACTGTTGCGGGATTTTAAGGCTGGAAATTTTGCTTCAAACAGTAGCTTCTGTATGATGCTGTGACTTTTCAGACTATATAAATGTTTGGTAAAATTATTTCGTGTGCTCTCACGGTGCGGCTTGTGTTCAGGGAATCCAAACTGGTTTTATGGATGGTCTTTTGAGATTTTAGCAGTTGGCTTTTCTACACTGTATTGCAGCTGACGTTAAGGGGGTGTTAACAAAATTTCTGCCGTCAAAGAATTGATGAGCAGCTGGTCCTACAGCAGCCGTCTGCAAGGTTCTAGTCACATCTATTTCCTTACGCGAGAGGTATTGATCTGAATGACAGAGACTTCCCCTCTGAGTTAGTCTCATTCTGAAACCATGTCATTAGAAACTTCATGATATTTTGCATTTATGCCTCATATTTCTAATCACCTCTTAAGAGAACGCCGCCTTGTTATTTGGCAATTTTATCCCTTTAATGGTTTCTTGAAGCGTGTTCTTTGAATTTTTTTGCTATTCGTTAGAAAGTGCATGTGTGTACATGGAGGTTTGAAACTATGAATATATTGTATTTTCTGAATTAAGTATATTTTTAATGGAGAAACTTATAATCAAGCTAAGTTAGGATAAGAATGATGGAAGTGAATGTAACTTCAAAATAACATGGATGCAAAATTCAAATATTTTTAGGAGGAGCTAAATAATTCTATCTTTTGAGGGCAAATGAGGGTTTCTGTAAAGATAATTCAAAGATTTTTTTTTTTAAAAAAAAAGAAATTACACTAAAATGGTTGGTTGACTTTATGGTAGGTTTTGCTTTGACGATCTTATGGGAAGGCTCCGCTTGGATGGAAATATGTCCTGGGCGCGAAACATGGCCTGGTAGGTTGTTAATTCTATGGTATTCAGCATCACATATGATGCGTAACGTGAAGTGTTTTGACTGTAGAAAGAAGCAAACAAATAAATCTTGGATGTAACACACGCACGCACGCACTCTCTCTCTTTTTGTTTTGTTTGAGGAATAGTGAATCTTGGATGTAACTCGTTTCACCAACAAAATGACCTTGTTCCATAGCCAGAGGAATCTTTTGCATGCCGAAATTTACGAAATAGAAAGATAGAAATTGTGATATAGTGGCCTCTGGTGCCTTGATTGGATACATTGCTCAAAGAAATCTCTGGCTGTTCAGCTTATCGTGAATTATCCCGCTAACTCTTGCCTTGACGCAATGAACTTCGATGCAGAAGCGCTCCTAAACACATTTGAGTCATAGCATGTACTTGAGCTAGATAAGCCATGGTAACCTACTGTCTTATCAACCAATGTAGGATGGCCTTTTAGCATAATCTGGTCAAGCAACAGAGGAAAGAAAATGTATATAAAAATCAAAGTTGTGGCCAAGGCAAAAAGTATTGTTATGTAATTTTTTGAGTAGAGCGAAAAAAGAGAGTATATGCAATTGATTTGATTAGTTTAGGGTTAAGTTTTTATTGTTATTATTCTCATTGTGCATTAGACAATGAAGATAGAACAGCACTTTTAAGTGAGCTACACTGTTAATTTGACAAACATTTCATCTAATAACAGTTGCAGCGTTTGCCTAGCTCCTCCTCCCAAATCCCAATCGAAATTCTCATATCTGAATCAAACAAGCCGATGAAATTCTCACATCTTGGTCATCATACTGTAGTCCATTCTAACAGGCTGAGGTCTATATACTTGTGGTCTTGGTTTTGGGACCCATAACCATCTATGGGGCTGAAATAAGGGTGGAAACCAGGCGCGATAACAATATTAAGGGTAACAAGATTTCAGTATGATATAAATAAATATTTGCCCCAATAGACATCCCTTTGGAGCATTTGATAGGAGGCAGTTCATTTAAGATCAATGATGATTTGGGATCACAGTTTGATTACACTTCAATGATTAGGAATGGCAACAGATCAAATAGTTTTTCTTTAACCCATATTTAATTTTAAAACTCAAAAATTGGAGCTAGTTTTAAAACCGATTGTTTTAAGAAAAAGGTTAGATCCAAATTCATAAATGAACCAATTTATTGAAACAGTAACTAAATCATATCCGAATTGGTTATAAAAAGCAAATAGGTAAAAACCGATTATGCTAATTGAACCCAACCCAAAATTAAAATAAATTTATTTTTTATCATAAAAATAAAAAAATAAATTATATCCCTATATCAATTTCAAACACAAATAAAATTAAAATAAATTAAATAAAATGCACCTACAATTTTCTTTTTTAAAAAAAACTAAGATATAACATAAACTATAACCATTAAAAATATAATAATTTCTATAACTTTTAGAAAACTAGATATTTGATTGTGTAAACCTCAATCCTACCTGATTCAAAAAGGATTTTAAAATATCAAACCCGAAACCGAATTGAATCCAAATTTTTACTATCCAAACCTATGTTTTTCTTGTTCTGTTCAGTTCAATTCAAATACCTACAAAAAAATCCTATATATTGCCATTTCTATCAATAATCCTATTATATGATGATTTTAAATCATCCCTATCTCTAAAATTACTAGCCAATCTAGTAATCTCAAACCCATCCATGAAGTCAATATCCAAGACCACTCTTCATTTAAAATTTAGGAAATAAAATGCTCCTTGTTTATATAAAAGAAGTGCTTGATATTATTTTCATATTAATATAATATAATTTAATATTATATAATTAATAATATAACGTAATATTATTAGATTATAATAAATATAATATGATATGATATGATATTATAATATAATAATAATATGATTATTATATTATAATATTATAATGTAAATGTAAATATTATAATAATAAAATAACATTAAATAATGATATATTATTATGGTATTTATAAAATATATTAGCATAGTTATTTTTTAAAGTAAAGGAAGATTAGTCCAGTAAAAAATAATTTTGATATTTTATACTTAGCGATTCAAGATTTTAATGATATATCAAATGCAATGATTTTAAATTATTAAAATCTTTCATTATTGATATATAACATACTATTTTAGATCATCAAGAAAATAAATCATCTTGATCAACAAATTACTCACACCATTTGGGTTATCAACACCTCAAAGTCTATATATGAAATGAGAGATGACACATGATTCAAATCTCAAAGGCCCTCCGCCTGGCCCGGGACCGAAAACTACAGCTACCTTTTTGCACCCTTTTTTTCATCCCACCGCACCAAGCTATGCCCTAATGATTTAGGCAAATTACAAAGCTACCGACACCAGGCTGACGATAAAAGCCGAAGAGCCCCAGTTTTCTCTCTCGCTTTCGCTCTCCTTCCAAGCTCGACTCCTCTGCCCCTCGCCCCCTTCTCTGTTGTCCATCTCTTGGGCGCCCGCAACACAGGCAATTCGTCATTCTCTCAGAGCGATCGACATGCTTCAATACGCTTTCCGAATCCTTCCTCGGGCGGGTTTTCTCTGATCATCTCCTGTAGTCTAGGGTTTCTCTGGCACTTGCCGATCCGTTCTTTCCCTTTATAATAATGAGGAAAGGTTGATTTCTCCTATGTATTAGGGTTCTTCTCGTGATTGCTGGATTTTAAATCAGGTTCTCGATTAGGTTAGATTTCGAGAGCCCCAGATTCTGGCCTTGGCTTGGCATCTTGAGCGGTGTAGATCTGCGAATAATTTGATGGGGGGTTTTGATTTATTTTTGAGGGAACGTTAGGGATTTTTAGCAAATGTGTTCTTTAAATTCTTTCATGGTTTTATTGAAATGATTGACTCATGGAAGGATTTTTGTTTTTGGGTGCTTTTGATTTGTGATTTAGGTAGTAAATGGCGTCGAAGTTGCACCAGCTTCGGTCCAAGGCTGTTCAAGCCTCAGAATTTGTGGCCAAGCATGGATGCGTCTTCTATAAAGAGCTAATGGAGAAGAACAAGAAATATGTCGTGGATCCGCCCACCATTGAGAAGTGCCAAGAGCTGTCAAAACAGCTATTTTACACGCGTCTTGCCAGGTCAGTATTTGTGTTCATGTGATTTATCTATTTCATTGACGCGCGCGGATTTATTAACTTGGACGGTTTGCATATTTTGTTGGTCCGAACATGTGAGCGTTAGCGGAAAATTGCAAAAATATGAAATGTGAACCTTAGTTTTTCATATACACATGGAAATGTTTTACGAAGTTGGGTAAATTCAAATGTATGTAATGTGTCTGTTATCTTTTGTAAGGATTCCATGGCCAGAGAAGAGCTATTTCATGTGACTTATCTTGTTTTTTTTTCTGATTTGAGAGTGATTACACCATCGTTTGCTTGATGTTCATCTCTCTCTCTCTCTCTCTCTCTCTCTCTCTCTCTCTATGTGTGTGCGTGTGCGAGCTTTTACTTATATGTTCGGTATAAAGCATTGTTTTATAGTGCTCAGTAACAAATTTTAGCAAAGTCTTGGTTTCCCAAAAAATGGTGAGAAATTGAATTTTGATCTGTGGAAGATAAATATCAATCAACTGATGAGAGCTGAATGACACAGACAAGTGTCTCTTCTCCACATTTTTATATGCATATTCTCATCTTTCTGTTTTTTTCCTGGCCTTGTTCCCTTGCAGCCAAAGCTACTAGGATGAACTTTCTGCACGTGATTAGGTACCAATAATGTAACATACAGTCAAAAGACAGTTCTGATGGATGAACTGAAGAAATTGTTATCACATTTTTGTCCACTAGGAAACATATGGATGATTATTGTCATAAGAGGATGGTGGCTATCATTATATATGCGTTACATACAAACATTCATATACTATATATTGTACATATATATTATATATATACATTTGTACACACACATGCATAAGTTATATATATATATATATATAGATCAGTGACTGGACACGTGCAATGCACTGTTGAGGGAGAAAAATGAAAAAAAAATATTGCATAAAAATATAAAAATATTACTTCTATATGCAATCAATTTTTAATTCCTAAGTAGATAATAGTTTTTTATTCTAATTATCAGAATCAATTTTATAGAAAAGTCTTCTTTTCTTTTTAACCCTTAAACCCTACACCTTTAAGATATGAGGTGCAAGGCACCAAGGGTTAAACGCTTTTTATATCGTAAAGCGTGTTTAAGGCATGAGGCGATAGGTGCCGAGGGTTATGCACTTCTTATATCCCATGCAAGGGGCCTTTATCTAGGCATAAATGAGATAAAAAAGATGCATGCTTTTGATTTGATTTAAAATGCAAGAAAAGCATGCCTTTCTTAATAAACTAATTTGTAGTATTGTTTAATTTTATTATATTTATTAGATTGTATTGACTTTATGATGTACCATCACATTTACAATTATTTTTCTTATCCTACTAAAAAGCTAAAAATTAGAAGATTAAGAGATGGAAGACCGAAACTTTTGTTATCATTTAAGAAAGAGAAGGAAAGACATCAAAGGACTACATATTTCAATTGAGAAAAAGAAAGCCTTCCATTGAGCCTTCCATTGAGCTAATAGGCTAAATATATTATCATATTATGTTTTTTTAGCTTTTTTTTATTATGTCTTATAAATATTGCTTATATAAATTATTCTAATATATTACTTCGCTCAGGTGTATGCTTCCTATTTATGCTTTGTGCTTAAAATTTAAGAGCCCTTTGCGCTTAAGTGTGCTTAGTGCTTTTAACAACATTTTCCTGATTTTTGGATTTACGTATTTTTACTAATTTATGTAATTTTATAATTGGTCCATATTGACTTCATTTTAATTATTGATTCATAAATAGATCAATGGTTTAGCATAAGGGTCTAAGTTTTTCTCTAAAATGTTTCCTTATGTTCTGAAATTTTAGAATCATTTTGAAAGATCTTTCTTGGATATATCAACAAATTATTTATTTAAAGTGCGAAATCAAATTTTTAATTTGAAATCTTTCCAAAATCAATGGTTTCTGGAATTTGTAAAGTTTAACTGATTAAATATTGGAATAATGTTCAAATATTTTCAGATAATATTGGAATAATGTTCAAATATTTTCTTCCTTATCTGATTTCAGAAATCCTTCCTAATAAGTCATTTTTCATCTGGAATGGTCCTTAGGCATCTAATAGATGTTATGAATAGAGAGAGGGTATTTTTGGAACTAAAAATGATAAATGAAATTTGGATGGAAATGAAGGTCATTGTTGATATGAAATTTAACTTTGCTGAATAATTGGGTGCGGTGCAATGTAACATTAGATGTGAAAATGGTGATTCTTTAAATCAAGGTTAAATATCCAACCTGTGGTGAGTTTTTTTATAGGATGCTGATTTAAATCCCATTTTTAAAGATGTGATGTAGAATGAAAAAAGGAACTTCATTAATCCATAGCAAAATGACTAATAACAAGCTCATAAAAACACAAAACAGGGTAAGCTTGTGTCTTTGCAAGTTTAATTATACAAAAACTGCAATATGGAACAGATTCTTTGCCTATCAAATGTGGGAAGGAATAACTGACAAGAATATAACTACAGCGTGCCTTTGTTTTTTGGTTTTTCTGAGTTAAATACTGCCTCATGGATATGCACATAAAGTTCCAATAAACATTATTAGGACTCATGCAATCTCACCTTCTCTACCTTGCCTTATTTTTACTAGGACCATGCAAGTTTACTCCTGCAGCATTTCTTAGGCAGCATTGTCTAGGGGCTTGAAGGCCTAGGTCTAAATTCAGCTGTTAGATGGCTTTGCAAATCTTGTTTGTAGACTTAGATATTAACCTAGAAGTCATGATTATCACATATTTAGATGGTTTATGTGGAAAATGAGTTTGTTAAAAAAGTTACAAACATGAATTTCATTTTGAGGTTGCTGTATAGTCATATTGGTATTGTAATTACTTGAGTGTCAATCACTAACTGATATGACTGAATGGATTTTTCTCTGAAAAGCACATGGATACATGATATGCTGTGCTGTATGTGCATGTGTTTATTTTATTTATTGATGTGCTTGAGGCATACCTCAATTTAGACGTCAGGCTTTGTTTCTTGGTTTATAGTGGAATTTGCCATGCCAAATTTTGCTGCCTTTTTTTTTTTTTCTGGTCTAGACTTTTTCAACACCTATAGGAGCTTGTGGAGTTTGTTCCTTTGTTGCTTGAGCTTAAACTATGTAAAAAATATAGTAACTTCTAGAACTTGTGAACTGGGCTTCTGTGTGTCATCACAATTGCCCAAACTTTCCATTACCAATTTTTAGAGTATTCACTTCAGGTTAAGACATAAGAGCCAACTGTAAAATTTTCTTTGATTCTGATGGATCATACCATATCCATAGTTACAATGGGATTAGGCTTGTTGATTCTGGTTCAATGTTGAGATAAGCATATAAGTCTATATGTGCATGCTTCTTCTTATTTGCAATTGTCTGTTGATCAAAATTTTTGTTGTTGAATTTTAAATTCTGGCTTTCTAGGATTGTTCATAACTTTATATATTCTTTGTTTTCTTATGTTCTTATTTTGCTTCTTATCATGCTGCTGTTTTTACCTGGAAACATTCTTTTGACTGTTCAAGTACTTACCACTTGTATATAGCAAAACACATGCTAGCATAACTTGACAGCACTTTAACTGTTGTTGTTAAAAGTTGCCCACAAAGATTTCATGATGACCGCTCATATCATTGTTTTGCTAAATAAAACTTCATGGGTCAGTTAGATCTGATAGTGCATGGCTATGTTGACCCTGTTTAGGCTAGGTTTATGATGCCTGTTGTTATCACCATCAGTCATTTCCTGACTAACATGGCATTTTTGTATAATTCTAATGGGCTTGGAGATCATGAGTGTTCAATTTTGCATCATCCAAATCTCAGATTCAATTCAAAATTTGGTTTAACATACTTAGTGAATGCCATCATATTTTTGCTAAAGGTTTGGTTATATTTTTGGTTTACATTAATTCTGACTACTAGGTGTATGGTCAGTTTCTTTTCACTCAATCATATGTCATGCTCAAAAAAAAATTAATAGTTGCTTGATATAGATGTGTGCTTGTAGGCGGCAGTGCTCTGTTGCTTTTGCGTTGGGTCTTTCCCCCAAAACCCCTAAAAGGAACTCAGAAAATATGAGAAGTGCTTTCCATATGATCCAACAGTCCAACAAACGGGATTGTTATGGAATGATCGGCTAGCAGACTATTATTATCATTTTGAAATAGCATATATATCACATGTTCCAGGCCAAATAAAGAATTGAGTTCCAGCAAGCTGATATTGGTAGCCTCTTACAGAGTGTGTGTGTGTGTGTGTGTGTGTGTGTGTGAGAGAGAGAGAGAGAGAGAGAGAGAGAGCGAGCTGATTTGATAGAAGATTCTGCAACTGATAATAATGATTGATGTATCATGTCATCCAAAGATACAAAAAACTTCAAAAATCCAAATGGAAGGGAAGATAATAGAAACCATGCAATGTAGTAAATGACTTGCATAAAGAGAAGGGTAAGAAGTAATTTTATCCATCCCCAAATGTAAAACTAGATGATATATTTGATCTATTTTGATGCAATGCAAAAGTGAAATGTGATGATTGAGGTTAAAGAAAGGTTGACCTTTCTTGTATACCTACTTGTGAACTATCCTGTCTCTCGGATCAGATCTTTCTTTGTTTCTTACAGAAAGATCTATCCATTATTTTAAGCTGCGTTTTTCTATTATTATCAGTTCCTTTGTGAGACAACTGTGGGAGATCCAGTAATCATATTGTAGGATATGATTCAAGTAACTTCTTAACAGTGGAGTGGTATGATAGTCAGTGGTCCACATCCCTGACTGAATAATATGAATGATGTTATTCTTTTTTATCATTTCATTATTTTGTCCCAACCATAAAAGCAGCTTTTACAATAATGCATTTTCGAATATTGATAAGACATACCTTGATGATTGTTAGATGATTTTGAGTAGGTAAGGGCATTGGAAAATATTGTGAATAACTATTGTCTGTTTACTGATTGTTTTATCTCACAGCATTCCTGGCCGATATGAGGCATTCTGGAAAGAGCTTGATGGGTGGTAAAAGCACATATGGAGTAAAAACAGGAGTGAGCTAAAGGTTGAGGATGCTAGCATTGCCAGCTCTGTTTGGGCTTGAGTTGTATGCATGGTTCTGTGTTGGTGAAGATCGTTGGAAAGAGGGTTCACTTCTCACTGGTTACTATGTCTAAAGTAAGCTACCATGATTGAAATGCCACTTTCAGTATTACCTGTTTCCTGATTTACTGCCCTTGGGGTGACTGAGTTTTCTGACTTCATTTTACATGCAAAATTTTGTCTTCCATAAATTTTTGAAGCTGGTGGTCAGCAAGACAAGCATCATCACCTTTAATAATTTGCTTCCCTGTTTGTGTTCTCAGTGTTATATATGAATTGAATTTTATTCCGTGCAATAGTTTAATCTCTTAAATGAAAATATTGATCGTTAGTTAGCCCAATGGTTTTTTTTTTTTTTTTTTTTTTTGAAGGAAACCTAATGGTTTTCTATGTGTCTCCAAATATTTGTTTGGAATTTAATTTTCCAACAATTCATATCCTGCAGCTTATGCCCAAGGACTAGTGATCCTTCATTTTATGATATCCACTCAGGTGCCCATATCTAGTCCGTTAGTTTTATGTAGATGCTTGTGATGATCATTTCTTTTACCTTGCTGTGATAGTCAAATAACGAAGCATGCCAAGGGGTTGTGTGGTTATATTGGAGATATTGATTGAACTTTTGCAGGTAGGGTGCCTATTTACTGACAACAGAATCATCCCTTTCACCATTTTGGTGAAATCACGGTCTGTTCAACAATGTCTCCTGTTGATCCAGGGATTTTCAGCTTGTTTGATAGTTAAACCAACAGTACTATATTCTCTTTGAACTGCTTAATTCTGATGTCGACCCAGGGATTTTCAGCTTGTTCGATAATTAATTAAACCAACGGTATTATATTCTCTTTGAACTGCTTAATTCTGATGTCTGGAAAAAACGTTCAGAGTGGTTTTTCTGCCATGAACCGGAAGTCTGGAAACCGGGAACCGAATGTTCACCTGCCAGTTGCACAGGTCGTCTTATTTGACAGGGTTACGGTGGGACTGGCACTAAAATGCAAATCAGGAGAAAGTATGGGCACAAATGCTGTCGCACAAATGCGTCAGCAGGTCTCCATCCTGCCAGATTATGTAGCGATTTATAATCGAATCAATATAATAAATAATAATCCCTTCATGCCCCGATGTAGTCCAAAAGATGTAATTAAAATTGATATGGTTGGTTTCTTGCCTCCGCAATAAAAGAAAAAATGATTCTGGCAATGCAGCAGTAGGGTGGACTTGAGAAATAGCTTGTCAACTTTAAATTCACCCTGCATGTATCACACCAATCTCTGCATTTCTGCAATTCGCACTGCTCCACCTTATGCTAAATCTCTGCATTTCTGCAATTCGCACTGTTCCATTCATGCTAAGGGTTATAAAGGAAGTATCTTCATGCCTGGCATCACTCTTTTGCAGTAGTCCATCTAACAGGGTATGGAGAAAAGGCCTACCATGGAACCCTCAAAATATAAATACCCTATAAATCTGAGGTCTAGATTTCCCAGCAAAACAAGAAATGGACAATTCAAAGCAATTCTGGTTTCAAAGGGGGCTCATCTTCTGATGAAGAAATGGAAATGTCACCTTGTCAATTTCTGGCAATATCATTTTCACTTTTGGTCTCAACTGTACAGGATCCATATAGACCAATTATCAAACTGTTCTTTCTATTTTCTAGGCTATCTTTCAAGTGTATTAATAAATCTTTCGACGGTAAGGAATCAGAAATGCTAGAGAATCTATTTCTAATGGATTCCTGTTACTAGTTCTCATGAAAAAAAGCACGTCACAGGCATCCTATGCATACACGTCACAGGCAGCATCCCATACATAGGAGGAAACAAGAAATGGACAATTCAGTTGTTCTCATGAAAAAAAGCAATAGTCCTATAGGCAAACAGAACAAATTGGTTTCCCAGATGAATTTCACAAGGTCATAGCTAGATTGGTCATTGGGAGTCGATAGAGGAAAATCCAAAAAACATGCGGCAACAGTGTGATAAGCATTTCAGGTAAGAGACTCCTAAGAACAAGCATCTTGATGGCATGTTCATGACATATTATTTCATCAAGAATGGTAACATATGCCTTATTAGTAAACACTACCAGAGTATATATAATCAAGGATTGATAAAAAGTGCTCAACCTTACATCTCAAATTTCTTAAGATTAATAAATAGAACTTTGGACTTAAAAGAAAAGGAATTTGTAGCAGATCAAAGTAGGGGTTGGGGGAAGGGGCAGTATAAATTATAAAGAGACTACTGAAGGAAAAATGAGGACAATATGAAGAAATATCATCAAGTTATACACCTTAACATGAAAACCAGCTATTGGTAAGGAAAGTAGTCTATACAAGTCTCAATATGGTGGGGGCACCTCTAAGTCCCTTGATCTGATATTGACTTGGTCAGGCATCTGATATTATATTTCTTAAAGAAACATGCTTATTTAGTTAAAAAGCTTTAGATGGCATAGGATAAAATTTTCATATGAAAAATTCTACATGATTCACAGACCAAATTTCTGAGGTCGATTCCTTTAAAGCTTAATGCTATTACTTTTATAGCAACTGAAAGCGCTCGGCATAATTATTACAACAATCAGAATGTCTCAGTCCAATTATTTAAGTATGGTTTTGTACATTCAGAATTTTCTAACTTTTCCAATCAAGGTCCTGATCCTTTATCATGGAAAGACATCTCTTCCTAATTAGTTACATTTAGATTTGGTTCAGCTTTTAGCTTTTCATTGTCAACAGTCTACACACATAAAAGGCCTTTCTATATCAAGGCATCTGTTGACCTTGTTGTACAATCTATTCCTCTCAAATAGTTCTCCATCAATCAGTCCTCTATTGGTGCAATATGCCCTTAACGCTCCCTTTAATTTCATCCATTCTGATTGTGTGACATGAAACCCAATGTTGCAGTTATTATTCATATTAAATATTCTTTTGACATTCCCTTGGCTTAGCTCAGCTGGTTACACCCCCCTTCAGTTAGGAGTGTGCAGGGTTTGAACCCTGGCGGTGGTGGTCTCAATTATTTTTTTGAAAAAAAAGGGGCCAAGAAGAATATGACTTTGTTGGTGACTTCCAGTTCTCAGTATATCCCCTTTTTCTCTTGCATAATAGGTATTCAATGCCTGACATAAAGAACTGATATTACATTTTGTAAACCCTTGTTTTCATAAAGCAATTATCAGACATCTGTCCCCCTTCATTTCCTACCATAAATTCAAAATAGCAATTTCCCAATTTTTCTTCTCATCTGCATATTACAGCATGTTAAAGATAAACATCAAAGTTTACTATGCACTTTCATGTTGTTTCCGTGGACCACACAAGGATTTACTTGAGTTTCATTTTCTGGTCACAATTCTTTGATGCAGTGATTAGATGTTGTAATGCTCACAGATGAGAAGAAAAATTGGGAAATTGCTATTTTGAATTTATAGAAATTTAGGGGATAGGATAATTGCTTTATGAAAACAAGGGTTTACAAAATGCAATATCAGTCTTTATGTAGGCATTGAATATCTATTATGCAAGAAGTAAAAGGGAGAACCGAAAAAAGTCACCAACAAAGTCATGCTTTTTCGAAAATAGTTGGAGACACTCACCGCCAGGTCTAAACCCTGCCCTTTTCAGTTAGGGGAGGTGCAGGGCTTGAACCCTGGCGGTGGTGGTCTCCAATTTATTTTTTCGAAAAAAAAAAGGGGCCAAGAAGAATATGGACTTCATAGACTCTCTTCAGTTCTCAGTATATCCCCTTTTCTCTTGCATAATAGGTGTATTCAATGCCTACATAAAGAACTGATATTACATTTTGTAAACCCTTGTTTTCATAAAGCAATTATCAGACATCTGTCCCCCTTCATTTCCTACCATAAATTCAAAATAGCAATTTCCCAGAATTTTTCTTCTCATCTGTGAGCATTACAGCATCTAAACAATCACTGCATCAAAAGAAAATTGTGACCAGAAATGAAACTCAAGTAAATCCTTTGTGTGGTCCACAGGCAACATGAAGTGCATAATGATACCACAAGCAACCTCAAACTTTGATGTTTATCTTTAACGTCCATCAGATAGTCTTATGAGATCCTTCATCAAATGTGCATTATCTAGTCATTAGAAAACAATATTTAGATTTTTTCTTTTAACAAGAAAAATGACATCTACATGAAGCAAGCATGATGTGTAAAGATAGTTTTCACTTGCACTTTATGCAGCTATCTCCACAAAGCTTCATGATGTGTTGCTGCAATTTTTGTTTCCCTCGCTTTTGTTATCTTTGGACATGTAATTTGCTACCTAGCATTTGGTATTTCCTAAGCCATGAATTCTCAATTGGACATTTTAACAATGACAAACATAGTAAATATCTCATTTAGATATTTTGCCCTAATCATCAGCAATCTTCCCAATACTTGATTACCTTTCGGTCATTAAATCTGGTGATTACATTTGTTGGTCTTAAATAAAATCAGGATGCTACCAAGAAGGTCGACACCACATGCAATTACAAGCATCAGAAGGAACCATGATTAATAAGTTCGTAATTGAAATCAAATTCAATGGCCTAAAGACAGATATCTATCACAATGCTATTCCCATAAAAAAAACAAAAAAAGAGCTTTCAACTAATAGGAAGGACCGTGACTTAATGCCATGGGATTGGCACATTCGGCATTTCCCATATATGATGTTTCTCTGTTCAGCTCATGCATACTGACTGGCAAACAAAATCATGCATACCGAGATTACCCTTGACACGTCCTACAATGGACATCGATGTAACTTAGACATGGTGGCACCCATATTCAGTTAGAAAAGTGTATAATGAATGCACATTTATAGATTCAGAATACTATGCTGATGTTGACTTGGCTTATTGCCAGTAAAAAAGTTGCAAACCGGATGGCTTGGCAGAGTTGAGGGCAAACCCTAATCCAACCCAACCTACAAATCCTTCAACTTAGGGCATGTTTACATCATCGATGGGATTGATCAATCCCATCCCATTGGATTCAGAAACACAGAAGGTAGGATTGGCAATCCCAATATTTTTCGGCTTGACACGCCTGTGCTGAAATGGTGAGGCCCACAATTAAATGATGTTTTGCTAATTCAATCTTTACTCTTCCAAATGTAGGATTGAATTGGGTACCCATCGACAGAACCAAATGCGTTCTTAAAGTTTCTAACCTAACACAACCTGGTCTCAAGTTGATTTTCTTCTAACCCACCCTAACTCCTATATAAGCTAAATTCAAGGCTGGGCCAGGTTAGCTGGGTTAGGTTAGGTTAATTGAGTTGAGTTGAATTGTGCCATACTAAATCAGACTGAATAAAAATTTTAAAATAGAGAAAAGATATGAAAATATTTTTATTGAAGTAATATTTGTTAAATTGAGATATCAATTATTATAAATTTCAATGGTACGGCAGAACATAATTTAATAAGATTAAAGACTCCTTTATATAAATATATAAGTAACCTTTTATGAAACATAAATATGAATTATTTACTTATTATATATTGAGTTGTGTCGGACTCAGTTAGGTTGGGGTTGAAGTGCTCAATATGTCACTAACCCAACCTTACTTGCAGTTGGGTTGGAATTTTTGAACCCAAACGCACTCAAGTTTATAAACTCTAAGCCAACCTAATCTAATGAGTGGGTTGGGAGGTGGGTTGGGAGGGCAGGTTCAGGTCGAACCCAACCCAACTTGCACTCCCCACTGCCAGTCACAAGCACTGGTACCTAGAGCACGGATCCAAAAACATTGCACATCAAACTCTTTCAATCTTTCTCTTCTAACATCAACATACAAGTATGATATGGGCATTTTACGAAAGCTTGCCTTGAGACATCAAAAAAACTTCCACCATGGGGCATCCACTTTCACTGATGTTCTATAAGACTTGATCTTTTGTCCTTTCAAGCATAGACCCCATAACTCCATCTCAAACACAAAGAAAGAGACTTGAGCACTATCCCTTTTAAGTTTTAACTAATATCAACGTATTAACTTGTTGGCTATCCTTCCAAGGTTTGAAGATTTGGTTTCGGTGTCAGACTTGCTAAGTTTGGCTTTCCATGGTTTCAATTATTTTAGAGGTTACAACCTAAGTTTTAAAGTTTCATGCGGGAAAAAAAGAGAAGATGATGAAAAAAAGGAAAAATAAGAGAAAATTGAAATAATCCAATGAAACATATATTACGTAGTTTTGAAGAATAAAGTATCGCTTTGTAATCATTAAGTTTGTTTTTTCATGCTAAAAGCCTGAAAGTAGAAAGAATTATAAAAAATCTTGGCAAACAAATGAAATGCTAAAGAATTATTCTTTGATAATAATCTAATTTGGAACAACTATAATAAATAATAATTTCTATCATATGAGTCTACTGACATATAACTTATATTCTAGAAAGTATCAAAAAGACAAAGATTGGATATATCCCATATAAATGCATCAACCTAAGCTGTCCCTTTCCTCCATTTTCTCTTCAAAAAATATCTTAAAGATCCAAAAGATTCTCTTATATATGGGGAAAATCTTTTTCTTTGAAATTTCTTAAGAGCCAAAGGGCCAAACACCCAAATGCTTTATCTTCTTTAAGAAAATTCCGAAAATATATGGTTAATGTTAATAAAGTACTTGCTTCCCACAGCTTGGACCAATCATTTGTAAATATTCTTACTTTTGATTAAAAAGTGGCAACGATGAACAAAATTGACAATACTTAGTCAAAATTTGCTTGAGTAATGGAGAAAGAACACTCTAATGATAGCAAGTTTAAAAAATATATGTAAAAGAAATCCAAAAACAATATTAAATATCAACAATATGAATAAAATAGCATATATAATCAGTTCCAACTAACACTGGTTGAAACCACCGAAATTAGATTCATAGAAGTCAATTTTGCAAACCAACCAGTAGAAATCCAAAAAAAATATTAAATATCAACAGAATGAATAAAGATGCAACCCAAAAGAGAAAAAAATATCAAAGAATTTGATGCCAATATAAACTCTCAAAAACACTCAAGAAACATGGAAGTATCATAAGCATATACCACATGAACAGAAGTCAAGTAACAATGAATTTTGATTTGCCTTTAAACCTCTCCCATCTCCACCTTGGACACATCTTATTGGACACCACTGTAACAAATGCAGCAACTATGAGGTCCTTTGGTCTCAATCACTTGTGATTGCCAATGATAATCTGTTGAAGCATCAACATTCATTAATGATCTAAGAAGCATGATGCAATTTTTTTTAGCATTCAATCAAACATTGGTCCCAAACTGTCATTCCAAGTTTTTCTCAAGCATTGCTCTTAAGCAGTTTGATCATGTCCAAAGCTTCTCTCAAGTCTTCCTTATTTAATACGTTATATCATGATGACTATATTGGATGTACTATAACACAGAACCCTCCTTGAAAAAGATTGGCCGAAAGGTGATATTTGAATTTCTTTGGCCTTATATAAGTATCCTAATGCATAACCCATATAAGACTAAACATATGCCAATATGAACTCTCATATACTCGCTGTTTAATTCTTGATGTCCTTGCCCAGTTAAGAGTCCAAGTCCAAATCCAATCACAAATACTACGAGATCATCTATAGTGTCCCTTAATCCATATGGGACATGGGCCAGATCCGTTTTGATGCCATTTGCAACACTTTAAGATCTTCTCCAAAAAGGCTAATAAGTAAGTGATGTTTGGGCACCTTAACCCTGTATAAGTATCTAAATTCCTCTACCCAGTGTAGAGCCAATATGACACTACACATACTAGTGCAAGCTTTCATAGGATCCATCAATACACAATAAAACAAACTACCTAAAACAGATCATGTTATAAAAAGCACTTTGCCTCTTCAAAATTAGAAAATTGATATTCAACTCCATTTTCTCCATCAAACTACTCCATTCAACAACGTTATATTACGGGAATATTTCTCATAGTAAAACTAAAACCTAAAGAATGTGAAAAGCTAATCATAGCACACCTCTATCCTCTTTATCAAAATATTCATGAATTTGTACATGTACCATATAGTTCAGGTCACTAATAACCACTGATAACAACTTCTAAAAGCAAAATATTACGCATTCTCTTACAAACTGTGGAATATACACAAATTCCACCATCAATATACAGTGCATCTCCAGATGCTACATGTAGCAGGGCTGCAGAAGCATCTTTTGAGAAATGGATCACCCAAATATGATTGAATTAATTAAAAAAGTCAATCACAAACACTGTTTTCTCTGGAAAGTAAAGAATTAACAATCCCTATACAAATCAAATGTATCTTGTCTAACAAACATGCAAGATAATAGAAAACAAAAGATATGGATTATTATTTCTTTCACCTCTAAAGTAGCCATCTAGGATGGAAGTGTCATGCATGGTTTTGGATGAGACAGAAATAAAGAATCTTCTAGGTGGTTCAATTTCCTCAAGCATAGAAATGATTTCATCTCACATAATGATCTCATGAAACCTTGGGCCTATAAATATGGCATTTGGCTAAGAAGGCCCAAAGGAGAGTAATTTCAAGCCACAAAGAGATGACAATCCATTTGAATTGTTTTACTAATTTAACGTTTTCATAGCCATACATTTTATTAATTAATGATAAAGACTAAAAAGAACCAACGCAAACTAGGTCTTGTTGCCATGATCACATGAACATTGGATGCATGTGACATTACTAAATCAACAGGCAAAACCAAACCACTATAATATGATCAAATATTCCACAATCACCATCCTCTTAACACAACAACCATTACAGAGATATGATTAATTGATAATTTCCCCCAAAAATGCTAGGCTCACTGAATAAAAATCAGTTCTCAGTCTTTGATAAGCGTCATACTCAATCGCATGGAAATAATCACAACTGAACAAGAAAAATAAAAGGCTAAACTCTTTATTAGCTAATGCTTCACTATAAAAGATTTAATGCCCAATACTTGATTCCTTATATCATATCAGAGCAACTCCAGGGATATAGCACCAATAGCGAAGTTGGATTACTCGAAGACATAATTTGTCAGCAATGCTTGTGATTGCAACCCAGGATAATAACACATAGAAGAAAGCTAAAAACCATGTATACAATATAAAACCTCCAACCTACCTCCTCAATGGTAAAGGCTGATAGACTTTGGGTGCCATCAATCTCTCCTCTATGAGGCATACTGAGGCACCCTTGCTGCCATGCTCGACACCTGAGCCTGGCACCTGAGCTGCCCGGACCTTAGCCGACATCGCCCGGTGGGAAGAACTTGGTCCCTCGACAATGTCCTCACGCCTTTCAGATACATCTCGAACGGGATCGACCCCTCCTGCACTGCCTTGTCCAGCGAGTAAATTGTGTCCTCCACTGCTGCCAAGTCTGCCGCCATGCACTCCAGCATCTGCCTCTGACAGCATATCCGCTGGTTCAAACGCAGCATCCACATCCACATCTCCAGCCCTCCTCCCCTCTTCCCATCGTTCTCCCTCAGCCACCCTTCCAGCACATCCGTATTCATCAAAATCAACTGCAGCTGCTGCTCCAACCCCTCTCTTCTCCTCCGTCATCTCCCTCAACCCCCCAGCTCCTCCTCCCTCCGCCTCAATTCCGCCTGGGTGTTAAACAGTTCTTCCATCTCCGCCTCTTGCGCTCTCCGTAAGCCCGCCATATCGCCGTGCACCATGTCGATGATCTCGCCGGGTTGCATTGGCGGCGTAGTAGACCTCGGCCTCGTCCTCGGTCGGCCTTGCGGCCGTTGTTGCCTGCGGCGAGGGCGGGAACCGCTCGCCGTAGGGCGACAGGAGAAGAGCAGGAACCGGAGACGACAGCGACGAAGATGAGGGGAGACGGCGAAGGGGATGGGGATGCATAAGGGGAGTGGATAGGGGGCGAGGGGGTTGGTGGGATTGTTATTAGGGTTCTGGCGCGTGTAGAGGGGGGATCGAGGCCGAAGAGGTGGGAGAGGGATCGGACGAGGTCGACGAGATTGGAGGAAGGGGAAGATCCAGGATCGGAGGTAGGGGACTAGGACGGAGCCGGATCGGTCGACGTGGAGGTGGCCGGGCTTGACGACCATGTCGCGGGTGGGGGAGAGGAAGGACGGCGGGAGGGGAGCGGGGGTAAGCGCTCGAGTGGTCGGACCGCGATGGGGATGGCGTTGCAGACAGCGCCCAGGTACACGATGGGGATGGTGCCCTCGGCTTGGAGGGAGGTTCACAGTGCGGCCGTCGTTGTGGGTGAAAGAGGAGGCCTTCAGATGGAGAGAGGAAAGGACTCGGCCAGCGCCACCAGGTGCTGCCGGATCAGCCACTTTCCACGTCCTTCAGCGCATGGCAGCGGCCGCCGGGCCGCGCTGGGAGAGGGCGGTGCCTGGAGGAACTGCTGGGCGTACTGGGCCCCCGGCGCGGCCGGGACAGGCAGCGGCGGGAGGAGGGGCCATGGACAGATGAAGGCGCCGGCGGACAGGAGATTTCAAGCGCCGGACCGACGAGTTCTTCCCTTTTTATTTCTCCGCTCGACCGCTGTCGTCTTCTTTATTCGCGTTGTTTTACCTCCTCCTCCTTCGCGTGGAAGAATTGTGCTCTCATTCTTACGGCCGATGCCGTCAGCGCAGGGGGGCCCTGGCGTCGAAAGAAACATCTCTAAGCCTCGTGCGATGCACCTGCGGATGATGAGCTCGGGACGGAGGCCCAGAATTAGGATCTACGGTTCTGACCTATGAGATGAAATATGGATGGATCTGATTTTTTCTAACGTATTATGAATATTTATTATTATTCTATTTAATTTAATTTGAAATTGGATAAATATATATATATCTCTCTCGTTGTCGTCGAAGGGAGAATTGTGTAGCCCAGGGAGTATGCAAGAAAAGAAATAAACCAAAACATGAAGGAGAAAAGAGGGAAAAAAAGATGAAGATAAGGAAAAAAAAAAAAAAAAATCTCAAACG